>CM075978.1:106195540-106217307 GCA_038087875.1 Malacoraja senta
ATAGGTTAACCTACTCAGTGACCCAGCAGTCAGTGACCCAGTTTCAACCCATAACTCAAGCACCACATTCCAAGTACCTACAATTCTTTTGGTATAAAGAGTCCCCCTCTTATCCCCTGTAAATCTCATCCCCTTATGCTAAAGCTATGTTTTATCTGTGGGGAACAGTACTGAGGGAACCAGCTCAATCAGTAGAGCCACCCTTTGGCTGAGATGTTAATCAGAAGCTTTGTCTGTTTCCTCCCAACGCACTTTCAAAGAAAAATAGAGAGCATAGAGGGTTTTCTAGATGCCACATGCAGACACATTGTTTCTCTGGCCACAGGCCATGTAAATGGGAGATGCATGGAATCTGGAGTAAAAAAAAACAACTGATGGAGGAACTCCACAGGTCAGGCAACATTTGTGGAGGTAGAGGAATGGTCACCATTTTGGGTTAAGAACTGAGAGTGCAGAAGGGAGAGAGCCAGATAAAGGAGGTGAGCAGGAAGGGTCAGACAGAGGTTGGGGGGGGGTGATAGGTCATAAGGTCATAAAGGATAGGTCATAAGGTCATAAGGTCATAAAGGTAAAGACAGATAAAGACAGAGAGAAAGTGGAAGCAGATGGTGCCAGGTGGGGACAGAAGAGGGTAGAGGTTGGATGGTTATAAGTGGAGACACAAGAGGCTGCAAATGCTGGAACCTGTTCTGTCAGGATGGTGGCAAGTAGACTTTAGTTACAGCACAGAAACAGCCCTTTGGCCCACTGCGTCTGTGCCGACCAGCGATCACCCCGTACACTAGCCAAAATACTACACACCAGGGACAATTTACAATGTTTTTACTCAAGCCAATTAACCTATAAAACCTATATGTCTTTGGAGTGTGAGAGGAAACCAGAGCTCTTGGAGAAAACCCACACAGTCACAGGGAGAATGTACTAACTCCATGCAGACAGCACCCGTAGTCAGAATCGAACCCGGGTCTCTGGCTTTATAAGGCAGCAACTCTACCGCTGCACCGCTGTGTCACCCTTAGAGGTAGAAACAGATGAGGGAGGAATGAAGGGTGAATGGAACCAGTTTGAGGTGGGGGAGGGGGTTATAGGAGACCCAGTGTTGTTCTGTGGGTGATTGACAGGCAGAAACAGGTGGGGGAGAACACAGCCCATTGGCCAGTATGTCTCTTCTTCCAGTTCTGTACCATCTGCATCCAATCAGCATGGAATTGGGCATCATCCCCTCACAGTAGGAGAACATTGGAAAATCAGCTTGAAAATATCAAAACTAAGGATGGATATGACTGAAAATTATTATTTTTTAAAGCAACATTCGATGGTGGGAAAGATGCTGGAGTCAATTATTAAAGAGGTAATAATGGAGGATTTGGATAGCAGTAAAAGGATTAGTCCAAGTCAACATGGATTTATGAAAGGGAAATCATGCTTGACTAATCTTCTGGAATTTTTTGAGGATGTGACAATTAAAATAGATGAAGGGGTGCCAGTGGATGTAGTGTATCTAGACTTTCAGAAAGCCTTTGATAAGGTCCCGCACGGGAGACTGGTGACTAAAATTAGAGCACATGGTATTGGGGGTAGGGTGTTGACATGGATAGAAAATTGGTTGGCAGACCGGAAGCAAAGAGTAGGAGTGAACGGGTCCTTTTCAGAATGGCAGGCAGTGGCGAGTGGAGTGCCGCAAGGCTCGGTGTTGGGGCCAGAACTGTTTACCATATGTATTAATGATTTGGAAGAGGGAATTAGTAGCAACACTAGCAAGTTTGCGGATGACACAAAGCTGGGTGGCAGTGTGAACTGTCAAGAGGATGTTAGGAGGTTGCAGGGTGACCTGGACAGGTTGAGTGAGTGGGCAGATGCGTGGCAGATGCAGTATAACATAGATAAATGGGGCAAAAACAAGGGGGCAGATTATTATCTCAATGGGGTTAGGTTAGGTAAGGGGGAGGTACAGCGAGACCTGGGTGTCCTTGTACACCGGTTACTGAAAGTTGGCGTGCAGGTACAGCAGGCAGTGAAGAAAGCTAATGGAATGTTGGCCTTCATAACAAGAGGATTTCAGTATAGGAGTAAAGAGGTTCTTCTGCAGTTGTATAGGGCTCTGGTGAGACCACATCTGGAGTATTGTGTACAGTTTTGGTCTCCTAATTTGAGGAAGGACATCCTTGTGATTGAGGAGGTGCAGCATAGGTTCACAAGATTGATCCCTGGGATGGCGGGACTGTCATATGAGGAAAGATTGAAAAGACTAGGCTTGTATTCACTGGAGTTTAGAAGGATGAGAGGATATCTTAAAGAAAAAATATAAAATTATAAAAGGACTGGACAAGCTAGATGCAGGAAAAATGTTCCCAATGTTGGGCGAGTCCAGAACCAGGGGCCACAGTCATAGAATAAAGGGGAGGTCATTTAAGACTGAGGTGAGAAAACACTTTTTCACCCAGAGTGTTGAGAATTTATGGAATTCCCTGCCACAGAAGGCAGTGGAGGACAAATCACTGGATGGATTTAAGAGAGAAGTTAGATATAGCTCTAGGGGCTAGTGGAATCAAGGGACGGGGAGAAGGCAGGCACGGGTTATTGATACGGGACGATCAGCCATGATCACAATGAATGGCGGTGTTGGCTCGAAGGGCCGAATGGCCTCCTCCTGCACCTATTTTTCTATGTTTCTATGTTTCTATTAGTCTTTTCAAAAAGACCATTGAAAGAGAGAAGAAACACAAGAGACTACAGATACTGTAACCCGGAGCAAAAATCAAACTGCTTGACCTGCTTGGGTGAGGACTAGTTTGTCTGTTTCTCCTGCATCCTTCATGAGCTTTACATTTAAATGTCACACACTGATGACGGCGATCAGGGGCAGCACAGTGGCACAGCTGTAGAGTTGCTGCCTTACAGGTCAGAGACCCGGATTTGATCCTGACTACAGGTGCTATTTGTACAGAGTTTGTACGATCTCCCATGACTGCGTGGGTTTTTTCCAGGTGCTCCAGCTTCCCCACACACACTAAGGATGTAGAGATTTGTTGGTTAATTGGCTTCGGTAAAAATGGTAAATCATCCCTAGTGTGTAGGATAGTGCTAGTGTATGGGGATCACTGGTCGCAGTGGACTCGGCGGGTCGAAGGCTCTGTTTCCACGCTGCATCTCTAAACTAAATTAAGATGCTGACGTTTTGAAGAATAAAAGGTGCATTGACTGAGAAATAAGATTCTGTGGCTTCTTGACAGAGTTGATGAAGATAGGATTCACTCTTGTGGGTGAATTGAGGTATACCAGATCATTGCTTCAAAATGAGGAATCACCCATATAAGGCAGAAAAGAGATGGAAAACTTCCTCCCACATGCTGGTGAGTCTTTGCATCTGTCTTCTTCACAGGTCGCTGGAAGCAGAATCTTTGATGAATATTTTTTGGGCAGAGACAGATAGATTCTTGAAAAGCACGAGGGTAAATAGTTTCCATTGTGAGATAGCAGCTACAGTATACTAGTTGTTCCATTATGTCACCATGTTAATGAAGCTCTTCAGTTGATGAGACTGCAATCATGACAAGTCAAGGCATGTTGAATTTATAGTCATAGGTACGGTGAGGTAGAGCAACAGTGAAAATCTGGCTTGCAGCAGCATCATAGTCACATAGACTCAGACAATACACAGGAACATGGATGAAACATAAATTATGCATGTTATATCAGTGTGAAAAGGAAAAATATTTACTCGGATCAATTTCTATCTGCCATATCTCTACCTAATTCTGTCGCTGATCTATATCTCACTGTATACTTTGACAGCATTCCTCACTGTCCACAACTCCATCAATTTTGGTATCGTTTACAAACTTACAAACCAATCCATCTACATTTCCGTCCAAGTCATATATGTATCCACAAATGACCAAAATCCACAAACCTGACTGTCCCGGTAGACCCATTGTCTCTGCCTGCTCGTGCCCCACCGAACTCATCTCCACCTACCTCGACTCCATCCTATCCCCCTTGGTTAAATCCCTCCCTACCTATGTTCAAAACACCTCAGACACTCTCCGTCGTCTCCGCGCATTCCACTCTCTAGGCCCTCACCCCCTCATCTTCACCATGGACGTCCAGTCATTGTACACCTCCATCCCCCACCAGGATGGTCTCGAAGCCCTCCGTTTTTTACTCGACCGTAGAAGCAATCTATACCCGGCCACTGACACCCTCCTCCGCCTAGCGGAGCTGGTCCTTACCCTCAATAACTTCTCATTTGACTCCTCCCATTTCCTCCAAATACAAGGCGTAGCTATGGGCACACGCATGGGCCCTAGCTACGCCTGCCTCTTTGTCGGGTACGTAGAACAATCCTTGTTCAATGCGTACCAGGGCTCCATCCCCGACCTCTACCTCCGCTACATCGATGACTGTTTTGGTGCCACATCCTGCACCCACACACAACTGACTGACTTCATCCGCTTCACCACCAACTTCCATCCGGCACTCAAATACACCTGGACCATTTCCGACATTTCCCTACCATTCCTTGACCTCACTATCTCCATCGCAGGTGATAGACTTCTTACCGACATCCACTACAAACCTACCGACTCCCATGGCTATCTGGACTAAACTTCGTCCCACCCTGCTTCCTGTAAGGACTCCATCCCCCACTCCCAATTCCTCCGTCTACGCCGCATCTGCTCCCAGGATGAGGCGTTCCACACCAGGGCATCCAAAATGTCCTCATTCATCAGGGAATGGGGGTTCCCCTCCTCCACCATAGATGAGGCTCGCACCAGGGTCACTGCCATACCCCGCAACACTGCTCTCTCTCCTCATCCCCCCACTCACAACAAGGGTAGAGTCCCCCTAATCCTCACCTTTCACCCCACCAGCCGTCACATACAACAAGTGATCCTCCGTCAGTTTCGCCACCTCCAACGTGACCCCACCACTCGCCACATTTTCCCATCTCCCCCTATGTCTGCCTTCCGCAAAGACCGCTCCCTCCATAACTCCCTTGTCAATTCTTCCCTTCCCTCCCGTACCACCCCCTCCCCGGGTACTTTCCCTTGCAACCGTAAGAGATGCAACACTTGTCCCTTCACCACCCCCCTCGACTCCATTCAAGGACCTAAGCAGTCGTTCCAGGTGCGACAGAGGTTCACCTGCATCTCCTCCAACCTCATCTATTGCATCCGCTGCTCTAGATGCCAGCTGATCTACATCAGTGAGACCAAGCGGAGGCTTGGCGATCGTTTCGCCGAACACCTCCGGTCGGTCTGCAATAACCAACCTGACCTCCCGGTGGCTCAGCACTTCAACTCCCCCTCCCATTCCGTATCTGACCTCTCTGTCCTGGGTCTCCTCCATGGCCACAGCGAGCAACACCGGAAATTGGAGGAAATGCACCTCATATTCCGCTTGGGCAGTCTACATCCTGGGGGCTTGAACATTGAATTCTCCCAATTCTGCTAGCCCTTGCTGTCCCATCCCCTTCATCAGCCCTCTGGTTGTCTCCTCCCCTCCCCTAGCCCTCGGGCTCCTCCTCCGCCTTTTTTCCTTTTTTCCTTTCTTCTCCCCACCCCCTATCAGTCTGAAGAAGGGTTTCGGCCCGAAACGTTGCCTATTTCCTTCGCTCCATAGATGCTGCTGCACCTGCTGAGTTTCTCCAGCATTTTTGTGTACCTATGTATATATATACATGTGTATAGCTATTATCATATTACTAAAACTCTGATCTTGTTTGTTTGCAGGTTTGTTCTTGTACCTCTATTTGCGCAAAAACGGAACACAATAGCGCTACCTTTTTGCCCCACATTACTCGCCATTGTCCTGTGATGTAAATGAAGCAAGTTTTGTTCAAATTGATGGTATATATTAAAAGTTATATTACTTACTTAATAATAACTTAAAACAGCGCCCCCACCCGCGCATGTGCAGTTGGGAGAGGAATCCCGTACGCGTCTTTACTGGCATCACAAAGGACACCCAACAGGTCCTCAGCCGCGCCTGAACTGTTGGGGCTTTTCCAGAATTGAGATCGCCATTTTTTTCACAATGGCGACATGGGTTAGATTACTTACATTTTACTGTTGTTCCAGGTCCGCGGGAATCCGCCGCCTTGGCGCTGAGGCTGGGGCTGTGTCTGCAAGCGGCGGCGACCGCCTGCTCCGGGGCGGGGAGCGGCTACGCCGACGATCTGGGGCCTGGGCGCTGAGGCTAGCTCTGAGGCCGACGGCTGCTGCTGCTGATCTGGGCCCGCGCAGTGGCCTGAGGCCGCACCAAGGATCCGGGGCCTAGGCGCTGAGGCTGGCTTTGAGACCGATGGCTGCTGCTCCTACGGGCATGCAAGGAGGGAAAGGAGCAGCACCCTCGAGATCCTGGGGATCCTGAGGTGGGAGAGTGGGGGAATTGAGGGAGAGGAGGGGGGTAGGGATAGAGGGGGAAGTGGAGGAGGTGAGGAAGGAGAGTGAGGGTGGAGGGGGAACAGAGGGAGGGGATGGGGAAGGTAGGGATTGTGGAATAGAGGGAGAGGAGGGTAGTGGGGAAGTTGAGGAGGGAGAGTGGGGGGGAATGGGGAGGTGAGGAGTGGGGGAGGTGGGGGATAGAGGGATAGGAGGGGGGTAGGGAGGGGAGAGGAATTATGGAGGGAGGGAGTGAGTGACTGATGGTAGGGGAAAGGAAAGGGAGGGAGAGGTAAGGGAGGGAGAGGTGAGGGAGAGATTGGGGAGGGGAGGAGGAGAGGGGAAAGAAGAGGGAGGGTGAAGAGGAGGGGGAGGGAATGCTGGGGACGAGAGGAAATGAGCTGCGCCTGCGCAGTTGGAGGCTGTGCGTGAGTGGTGCAATATTGCGTTGCTTTTTATTGGTATGACTGTATGGCAAATCAAACTCCTCGTATGTTGCAAAACATACTTGGCTAATAAAATATGATTATGATTATGATATATATACTAGACTAAATGGGACCGTTGGGTACCAGCTTCACACGGGAGGGCTGGTCCCCCAACGCAATATTCCACCTCTCCACCAATTCCAATATACACACACACACTCACACACACACAGACTCACACACACTCGCACACACTCGCACACACTCGCACACACACACACACACATACACACACCCTCCACCACACACACACATACACTCACACTCACATACACACACAGACACTCACACACTCACTCACTCACACAGACACTCACACATACACTCACACATACACTCACACACACACACATACACTCACACACACACACAGACTCACACTCACACACACAGACTCACACACACATACACATACCCTTACACACAAATACACTCACACGCACACATGCACTCACACATACACTCACACACACTCACACACACACATACACTCACACACACACACACACACACACACAATCACACACACACATACACTCACACACACACTCACACATACATACACACTCACACACACTGACACACACACTCACACTCACACTCACATACACACTCACACACACTGACTCACACACCATATATATGACAGTAAACGTTCTTGAATCTACTCACACGGCTGAGCGCAGCCTCTCCACTGTGGGACTTCCGCAGTCAGCCGCACATCCGCAATCAGCGTGACCTCTGCACTTACCAGAAATTATGCAATCAGCGGGACCTCTGCACTCACCGGAAATTATGCTATCAGCGCGACCTGTCCACTAAGCGGAAGTCACAAAATGAGCGGGACTTTTGGACTAAACACAGTAGGACCTAATAAAGCATTTTATTCCTTCCAAACACAGTCGGACCTAATAAAGCATTTATTCCTTCCAAACACAGTCGGACCTAATAAAGGATTTATTCCTTCCAAACACAGTCGGACCTAATAAAGCATTGCAGTTTCAAGCACAGGCAGGGCAGCAGGCCAAACAACTCACGACTCAAGTCCAGGCATCCGGAGTTTTATGGTCGTGCCCCCCCCCCCCCCGGAAGGGTGATTGCGGTGATTGACAGGCAAGAGGACCAATCAGCTGATCTCAAGGTTTTTTAAACACTCATAACATTTTTATTTTTCATCAATGGGAAAAATCCTCAGGGCTGCCTCAGCGGAGGAGGATTGTGAGTAAGATGGCCAAAATCACAGCGATACAGGGTAGCATTTTTTCTAAAATCAATATACAGTGCAGACAGGAAGTGGTCAAGATGAGACTTTTAATTATATAGCTATCAAACAACAGAGCATCCAGTACAGATGCCTGCAAAACTCCACTGGTCACAGATCTCCAACCAGCATCTCCAACCAGCACCTTAATCTTCTGGTAGACATAAATTTAGTCTGGCAGACTTCTTCAGTCTGAAGAAGGGTTTCAACGTGAACCATTGCCAATTCCTTCTCTCCCTGGATGCTGCCTCACCCGCTGAGTTTCTCCAGCATTTTTTGTCTACCTTTGATTTATCCAGCATCTACAGTTCTTTCTTAAACATCTTAATCTTCTGGATCAGCCTACCAGAGATATTTTATCGAATGTCTTCATTAAATCCACTTAGACATCCTCAACCACCCTACTGTCATCAATCTCCTTTATTACCTCTTCAACAAACTCATTGTTCATAAGATAAGACGTGTCCTGGATAAAGCCTTGAAACTGAACACTATGAACCACTTTTTGCACTACCAAGGATTTACAATATAGAACATAGAAAGCTATAGCACAGGAACAAGCTCTTCAACCCACTACGTCTGTGCTGAACATAATGTTAAGTAAAACTAATCTCATCTGCCTCAACATGATTCATCACCTTAGTCACCTCCACAAAAATTCAATCAAGTCAGTAAGACATGACCTGCCATGTACAAAGCCTGCTGACTGTCCCTAATCAGCCCATTTCCCTCCAAATTGGAGTAAATCCGATCCTAAAGAATCTTCTCCTAAAGCTTCCCTACCACTGATGTGATGCTCACTAGCCTATAATTTCCTGGAATATCTCTACTTCCCTTCTTAAACTAAGGAACATTGGCTACTCTCCATTCCTCTGGGACCTCACCTTAGAGATCAGTTAGAGAAGGCCCCTGCTATCCCCTCTTTTGCCTCCTTCAATAATCTGGGTTAGATCTCAACAGATCCTGGAGACCCTAATGACCTCACTGTGATCCATGTTCTTCTCCTTGTGAATATAAATGCAAATAACTTGTTTAGTGGCTCCCCTACATCCTCCAATTCCAATAGGGTGGCACAGTGGTGCAGCGGGAGAGTTTCTGGCTTACAGCGCCAGAGAACCGGGTTCGATCCTGACTACGGGTGCTGTCTGTACGGAGTTTGTACATTCTCCTGTGATTGCGTGGGTTTTCTCCGAGATCTTCAGTTTCCTCCCTCACTCCAAAGAAGTACAGGTTTGTAGGTTAATTGGCTTGGTATGAATGTAAAATTGTTCCTAGTATGTGTAGGGTTGTGCTAATGTACGGGGATCGCTGGTCGGTGCGGTCTCGGTTGGCCGACGGGCCTGTTTCCGCGCTGTATCTCTAAATCTCCATACATCCCCTCCTTTATTCTGGAGTGGTACTACTTTCTCCCTGGTTACCCTCTTATTTTTAATGCATGTATAAAAAGCCTTGATATTTTCTTAAATCTGACTCACCAATAACATTTTATGACACTTTTGGCCCATGTGTTCTTTCCTAGTTGCTTTTTATTCGGCACAGCCCTCTCCGTTTTCATCTTCCTAAACCTTACATGGTATTCCTTTTATTTCTACCAAATTTAGAACCTTATTTGTCATCAAGGATTCCTTACCTTGCCGTCCTCATCCCTGCTGCTAACTGGAACATGCCAGTCCTGCACTGATCAGCTGGCCTAAAAACAGCTCCCACATATTAGGATAGACACAAAGTACTGAAGTAACCCAGTGGGTCAGGCAGCATCTCTGGAGAAAAAGGATGGGTGACATTTCTGGTCGGGACTCTTCTTCAGACTCTCAGGTGCAGACTTACCCAATAACAGCTGCTCTTAATTTACTCTCCCTAGTTCTTGCCTAATAATGTTGCACTCTTCTGCCTTACCCCAATTTACTACCTACCCCATGGTCCAAACGTATCCTTATTCATAACTTTCTTAAAATGTATGGAGTTGTAATCACTGTTCACTGAAACATCAGGTAACTGGCCAAATTTGTTTCCCTGTTTCCTATTGTCCCTCCTGGATTTGGACTATCCACATACTGCTTCAGGAAACTTTATTGCATTCTCCTAACGAATTCTGCCCCTTCTAAGCCATTTGCACTAAGTCCCAGTCTACTTTGCGGAAGTTAAAGTCACTAAGACAACCCAATAGCTTTTGCATTTTTCCGTAATCTTACATAACTATTCCTCTATCTCCCACTGGCTGTCGGGAAGCCTATAATACTGTATAATAGTAAGATTAAACGAGAACTTACCAGTTTGAAGTTTGATCTGTATTTTATGAGGAGTTACGATGAGGGATTACGTGAAGAACCCGCTCAGTGCGCAGGCGCGGCATGCTTCCAAGCAGCGGTGTGGAATCACAGATAGACACAGGTATTTGAAGTAAACATAGTAAAGAAAAGGAGACATCAATTTATTAGTTTGATCCATATAATGAGGGTGGGAGCGGAGGGCACGTAATCCCTCATCGTAACTCCTCATAAAATACAGATCAAACTTCAAACTGGTAAGTTCTCGTTTAATCTTACTATTTTACTTCGGAGTCACGTGAGTGACTACGTGAAGACTTCAAAGCTCTGTGATTTCAAACCGTGGAACAGTTTTATTTCACTCACTGCCGAAGTTCTTGAGGGAGGAAGTGTTATCGTAATCAACCAATGAATCTGTTTTTCAAGAAACAAAAAAGGTATTTATTAACAATAACAAAATTTAAATAGCTCCCCCGGGCTTAAATTAAATATTTGCAGCTTGTAATATTTTCTCTGCAAATAAATCAGGTTTCATCAACGGCTTATTATAAAAAGTTCTGAATGTCGTTTCCCTCGACCATCCTGCTGTATTCAGAATATGGTCAACCGGTACGTCCATTCTCTCGGCCGTTGATGTAGATGCTGCCCTAGTGGAATGAGATTTAAATGTATTAGTATCTATTCCGGCAGCCTTCAGTACCTGTTTGAGCTATCTTGAAATGGTTTGGCTCGTTACCCGGCCATGAGGTTTCTTGTGGCTGACCCATAAGGCTTTTTCACTCCCTCTGATATTGTGGGTTGTGTCTATGTAATGTTGTAGATGGGTCACGACACACAACCGTGGCTCTGGTGGGTAGGCCCGGAATACCTCCAGTGGATTAGCTGTTCCTGGCCTGCTTTGCTTCACCAGACCCTGTATGATGAATGTGATCTGATCTGGGGTGGTCACCATGTTGTCCAGCCTTAACTTGTGTAGTGACTGGACCCTCTGAGCGGATACGAGTGCCATCAACATGAGCGTCTTTAGTGTAGATTGCTCGAGGCTGAGGGATCTGGCTGGTGGCCATTCCCTGAGGTATGTCAGGACCACACTGATATCCCAAATATGGGTATACCTGGGTTTATGGGGCTTGATATTATAAATGCACTTCATCAGTTTTACCACCAGTGGATGGGATCCCATTGCCTGTTGTCCTGCTGGTTTGAGATAAGCAGAAAGAGCACTCCGCGCTGTGTTGATGGCACTGTAACTGATCCCTTCATCATGGTGTAGATGGGCCAGGAACTCCAGTATGTTGGTGGCTGTGGCTGTTGCGTACGTTGTCCCTGTTTTCTGGCAGTACTTCTCCCATTTTTTTATGCTGATTAAGTACTGCCTCTTCGTGGATGTTCGAAGGGATGCCGACATGGTGGTGATGGTTCGTTCGGACAATCCCAGTTCCAGGTAAGGTCTATTCAAAACCTGCAACCCAGGAGTTTAATTTTCTCATGGCATGGGTGGCTTACGCCTGATACTGGGTGAGTTAATAATCCTGGATCACTGGGAAAGACCATTGGTGACTCAACCACCATGTCATGTAGAACCGGGAACCATGGCTGTGTAGGCCAGTCGGGCACCATCAAAATTCCAGAAGCAGAGTCCATCTGTATTTTGCGAAGTACCCTACTGATGAGGCAGAAGGGAGGGAAAGCATAGAAGAAGAAATGTCCCCAATCCAGCGTGAAGGCATCTACCGCTGCTGCCTCTGGGTCTGGTTCCCAAGCGACATACATAGGTAACTGGTGATTTAGTCGATGCAAATAAATCGATATCTAGCGTTCCATACTGCTTAATAACTTTAGCAAATACTTTAGGGTTTAACATCCATTCGATGTTATCATTGAATTTGCGTGACCTGGTGTCTGCCACTGTGTTTAGCTTACCTGGTAGATAAGTAGCTGATAGCCAAATATGTCTTTCGTCGCACCATTGATAAATCATATTGACCAATTTGTTGCATGATAATGATTTTATGCCGCCCATATGGTTAATATAAGCCACCACCGTAGTATTATCAATCTGTAACCGAACATGCAAGTGCTGCATATTAGATACATATGCTTTTAAACCATAAAAGGCGCCCAACATCTCTAGATAGTTAATGCCCAGTGTCAATAGTAATGATGACTCTAGGTTAGTCCATCTACCACCTGTGCTGGATATGGAGTTAGTTGCTCCCCAGCCTTGAGCACTGGCATCTGTTTGAAGAACTAAAGTAGGGTTAGTGATGATGATAGAGCTGAAACTATGCCAAACATTTTCTGCCCACCACTGTAGCTCTGATATTGCTTCAGTGGGTAATTTCATGACACGATCATAGTGACCTGTATGTCGTTTTTAGTGCCTGTACCTTTGCTCTTTGTAAATTTTGACAGTGCAAAGGTCCGAATTGTGTAGCCGGAAATGCTGCTACCATTTTCCCAATCACTCTTGCTACTTGTCGAATAGTTGGTCGTTTGTTGACCATTAAATTGTTGCATGATTGTGCTAATGCAACCATTTTTTCCTTTGGCAAGGTAACAGTCATATGGACTGAGTTAATTGTGAAGCCCAGGTAGTCCATGATAGTGGATGGCTTCAACTTAGATTTATCTGGATGTAGGATGAACCCCAGAGTTTCGAGGAGCTGTTTTGTAGCTGATACTGCTGCCACAGCCAATTCCATCATTTTCCCTACTATCAGAATATCATCCAGTTATGCCATGACAATATGTTTTTGTTTTCTTAGTATTGCCATGGCTATTTTCAATATTTTGGTGAATAATCTTGGGGCTGAAGTTAGCCCATTGGGCAATGCTTTGTACTGCCACAGCTGCCCCAGCCAGATACATTTTAGGTATCTGCAATGATCCTTGTGTATGGGTATTAGATAGTAAGCATCTTTAAGATCAATGCTTGCCATGAAGTATCCATTGGAAATCAGTTGTTTGGCAGTAACAAATGTCTCCATTTTGAATTGTATATACTTAACAAACTTATTTAGTGATGTTAAGTCAATGATGATGCGACATCCACCATCTTTTTTGGTTTTAGTGAATATATTTGATACAAATTCCAAAGGTTCATGTTTGGTCTTTTCGATGACCCCCTTTTTGATGAGTCTCACCAGTTCATCTTGTCCCTCACGTTTCTCTTTGACGGAGGGAGAAAATACCCTTTGGGGCCAATGTTGAACTGGCGGCGATTTTTCTGACATGAACTGAATTTTATATCCACTAATGCTGTTGAGTATATACTTGTCACTCGTGACAGTACCCCATGCTTCTTTAAACAAGTGTAATCTCCCCCCTGTTAGTAAAGCACCCTTATTCTCTATATGCTGGCAGGAACCAGACCCACCTACCTCCATGGTTATTGGCGTTTCTTTTGTTTCCTCATGTTCTTGTAGGCTTTGCTTGTCTGACGTGCTGGCGATGTTGGGGGGTGGCGCATTTTCCATGGGTCCGCTTTGGGCCCTGATCTAAAAAAGATCTTTGGGGATAAAATGCGGTCCCCGAGCTTTCACCAGTCCCATATTGAGGACGTCGACTGGTGGATGCCGTGGGGTGCTGCCGCTTGGGTATTGTAGGTCTTGGTTTGCTCGTCCCGGGGCTTGCCCTCATGAGGCCGAAAGTTTTCGCTGCTTGCTCCATGTCCCTCAGTTTCTTGTTGAGGTCTTTCCCAAATAATAGAGCATCCGTTTCTGCAGCTGGGGCTCTACACAACCCAGCAAATTTGGGATTGAGGGCAGGTCTTATGTTTTCCGCAGAACGAGCAAAGGCTGTGATGGCCGACATCAGGAGCCTTAGGATCCGCTGTAGCTTTAGTTCATGGTTACGAATGTGTGACCCCACGTGCCCCCAGATCTGGCTGTTCACACTCTTCACTCTGAGGGCCTCACAGTTCTCTGGTGCTGTGTAGAGTTCTAGCGCCTCAATAAGCACCTTCTCCTGCAAGGGCTTATTTGAAAGATGATTGATGCTGGCCGCCATTTTTGGTTCCAGCGGTCTTCCAGCACGTGGGGTTGCTACATAGCGGTCCACCACACCCAGCAGCTCTTCCTGCTCCTGCACCCCTTGCATACTCCCGAGCTCGTCCGCCAGCCCCTGTTCCAGACCAGCCCAACCCTGGTCACCAATGCTAGCCTCCAGTAATGAGGGAGCAGAGGGCAGTGCACAAGACACTGTGGAGGAGGTGCCTGACCTTCCTCCGCGAGAACGCTCTTTCTGCGTATCCCGCTGGAGCATCTGCTCCAAGAGCTGTTGAAAGCTCAGGCGGCTGTCTCTCCTCCGTTTAGGTGGAGACATGTCGGAAATTACCGGCCGGTTAGTTTTTCTGGTGGATTTTCTCCCTGTCCGCTGTTCAGGCATTAGCGGGACTGGGCTTGGCTCGGTCTCGGGGATAGCGGAGCGCTCTATGAGCGGTCCTGACGCCTGTTGCTGCCCCCCTGAGATTGAACGCTCCTCTGGTGGAGTTGAGCTGGGGGCAGTTCTCTTCGAGAGTCTTTTCCTGAGTGTACTCATTTTTGTAAAGAACACACCACACAACGACTCTCCTTCTCCATTAGATCTTCCACTACTTCAGTATACTTACCTAACGGTCCGTTTTTTAAACTGCAGCCGGAGAGCCTAACTCCAGCTGCCGCCGCTATTGCACTGCTGGCGTAATGCCGCGCCTGCGCACTGAGCGGGTTCTTCACGTAGTCACTCACGTGACTCCGAAGTAAAATCCCATTAGAATGATTGCATCTTTCTTAATTTTGAACTCTACCTAGACAAACCATCCAGTATGTCCTCTCTGAGTGGCGCCATGAAATTCCCCAGATTAGTTAAGCAACTCCTCCCTCTCTATCACGACTGTAACATCAAAATCCTGCAACATTAAACTGTCAGTCCTGTCTCTCTCACAATCAAGTCTTTGTAATGGTCTCTTCATCATGGTTCCAAGCATTGATCCAGGCTCTAAGTTCAACTGCTTTACCCATGATACTCCTTGCATTGTCTGTCTGTCCTTTCTTTGAGATATTGTTCATAACCTCTACTTTTCCATTCGTCCTTCCATTTGCTGACTTTCCACTCTGATTCCCACCCCCTACTACACTAGGTTAAACCCTCATGGGCAGCACGAGCAAACATCCCTGCAAGGATATCGGTCTCCCTCCAGTTCCAGTGCAACCCATCCATCTTGTATAAGCTACCTCTACCCTAGAAGAGATCCCAAAATTCTGAACCTCTGCCCTTTGCACCAACTCCCTATCCATGCATTAATTTATCCATCCTTCTATTCTACCTTACTTGCATGTGGCAGTGGAAGTAATCCGGAGATTGCTATTCTTGCGTTTCCACTTTTTCATCTTTGCCGAACTCCCTATATTCATTCTGCAGAACCTCATTCCAATGTTCTACCCAATGGCATTTGTGCCAACGTGAATTACGATGTCTGGCAGTTTACCCTCTCCCTTGAGAATGTTCTGTAGCCCCCGCTCCATGATCTCCTGGACCCTGGCACCAGGGAGGCATCACGCCAGCCTGGAGTTCCATTTGCAGCCACGGAATCTCCTGCCTGCCTTCGGGGCCAAGTCTCCGATCTAACTAACAATTCCTCTATCACAATAGCTCTGTCTGCCTTCACCTTTTTCTTGCTGTACATCAGGGCCAGGTCTAGTGCCACAGACAAACTGGGTCTGGGGAATAGCCACAGGAGGTTCTTCCGCTCACTGCCTGCTCCCGTTCCTGGTGCTCACTCATCTATTTTCTGTCTGTACCTCAATGGTTCAATGGTTCTTTATTAACGCATGTACTGAGGCATAGTGAAGTTCTTTACACACCTTAGTTTAACTAGTTTAGTTTAATTTATTGTTACATAGAAACATAGAAAGTAGTGCAGAGTAGGCTATTCGACCCTTCGAGCCAGCTTCAATATGATCATGGCTGATCATCCAGAATCAGTACCCTGTTCCTGCTTTTTCCCCAAATCCCTTGATTCCCGTTAGCCAGAAGAGCTATATCTAACTACATCTACATGGAAACTGAGGTACAGTGAAAAGCATTTGTTGCATGACCATCTCACTGTAACTCCTACCTATGAGGCTCTTATTCTCTCCTGAAGATGATCCTGATGTCGTCCAGCCCCAGCTCCACATCCCTCACATGGTCAGTCCGGAGCTACAGCTGAACACAGGTGTAATCCTCAGGAATCTGGATTTATTTCCGGGTCACTGTAAATCCTCCCTGACCTCCCACCAATGCCCCTGAATGCCAGGAGGAGCTTGTGAAAGGAAAATACCTCACCTTATTTCAACTGCAGGTGCTGGTTTAAACTGAAGATTGACACAAATGCTGGAGCATCTATGGATAGAAGGAATGGGTGACGTTTTAGTTTAGTTTAGAGATGCACCATCGGTCCAAATTGTCTCTACACACTATATACACACGGGCCAATTACCCTACAAATTACGTCTTTGGATTGTGGGAGGAAAGCGAAGATCTCGGAGAAAACCCACGCGGTCACGGGGAGAATGTACAAACTCCGTACAGACAGCTTCCGTAGTCGGGATAGAACCCGTGCCTCTGGCGCTGCAAGCGCTTCAAGGCAGCAACTCTACCACTACGCCACCGTGCCGCCCTATCCAGAGATGCTGCCTGTCCCGCTGAGTTACTCCTGCATTCTGTGTCTATCTTCACCTTATTTCAACCTGAGTCTCCACGCCAAAGCCTCACAAGCCACAGCCTCAGTACTTACCTTCAAATGTACTCTCAAAGACAGCTCTTCACACCAACACCCATGCTCTACCTCCCTTTCTTCTTAATGGCTGCTGTGCCTCTCAAAGAGTCAAGCAAATGGCTCCTTTATAAACTGACCTATTGCTGCTCTGTCCTGCTCTGCCTCCCGGCTGGAAACCTACTCCCTCAGCTGCACCAACGGCTCCTGTTTAAAAAGTCCTGCTGCTGCTCTGTTCTGCTCCGCCTCCGGGCTGCAAACTGACACTGATAGCACAAGGGAGCCATGTTACTCGATGAGTTAAATCAAGGTTGATCCTGCGCTGAGGAGCTATGTGACTTGATGAGTTAAATCAAGGTTGATTCAGCTCCGTATGCCGCATCTGCTGGCTTCAAGCCAGTTCTCCCAAACACATCACACATCCAAACAGTTCTTGCAACACATCTTCATAATTGCATTGTTTTCATTTATGGGATCTATCAGTAATAAAAATAAGGAAACATAGGCATTTAGGAAATGTTTAGGAAGGAATTGAAGAAGATGCAGGTTTAAACTGAAGATAGACACCAAATGCTGGAGTAACTCAGCGGGGACAGGCAGCATCTCTGGAGAGAAGGAATGGGCGACGTTTCGGGTCGAGTCTGAAGAAGGGTCTTGGCCCGAAACGTCACCCATTCCTTCTCGCCAGAGATGCTGCCTGTCCTGCTGAATTACTCCAGCTTTTTGTGTCTATCTTCATAATTGCATTCATGTACTGGACCCAGGGCAGGTCATCTGAGATGTTATTATCATTATCATCAAAAAAGCAATAGAAGAAAGCATTAAAACCTACAAAATTCTTATACGGATCAACCTGCTCCATATGAGGAGTCCAGAAGCAGGGATTAAGTCAGAATAAGGAATAGGTTAGGACTGTGATGACGAGAGATTTCTTTATCCAAAGAGTGGTTAACCTTCGGAATTCTCCACCACAGAATTCATTTGAGACCAAATCAATAAATGTATTCAAGAAAAACTTGAATGTACTTCTTAACACTTAAGGCATCAAGGAATATGGAGATTAAGCAAGAGGGCACTGATTTTGGATGATTAACTGTCATCGTCCATCATATAGGATGGTTGGAGCCAGCTTGAAGGGCCGAATGGCCTCTTCCTGCTCCTGATGCCTATGTTAGATACAAAATGCTGGAGTAACTCAGCGGGAAAGGCAGCCTCTCTGGAGAGAAGGAAACGTTGACGTTTCGGGTTGAGACCCTTCTTCGGACGCGACCCGAAACATCTCCCATCCTTTCTCTCCAGAGAGGCTGCCTGTCCCGCTGAGTTACTCCAGCATTTTGTGTCTATCTTTGGTTTGAACAATCATCTGCAGCATTCCTACACATTTCCTAATGCCTATGTTTCCTTATTTTTATTATTGATAGATCCCATGAATGAAAACCAAAAGCACAGATTTGTGAGGGGTGAAAGACAAAATCAGGTCAGATATCATCCAGATTCTTCACGCAGGGTGATCACAGTGTGAATGGGTCGCTGGGCAGGGTAACAGAGGGAAGATTGTGATGCTGTTTGAGAGACTGGTGATGGTGTGGGTGGGAGGAGAGAAAGTCTATGAATGTGTTAACCGGGCATGAGTGTGCTGATGATGCATTTGGGAGAACTGGCTCAAAGCCAACAGACGCAGCAAGCTGAGCCCGAATCAACCTTGATTTAACTCATCGAGTAACAGAGCTCCCTTGTGTTATCAGTGGCAGGACCCTGGATAATGCCAGCAACACTCGCAGTTTTGGCTCAGAAACTCAGATCGGTTTTTTATTTTGTGAAGTCTAGCTGCAAGGAAAGGGTGTTGAGCAGAATTCTCTGTGGTGCAAATACTGCTGAAACAGACTAAAGAACTGAATAAGAATGTATGGAGCTGCCTGCTCAGAATAACAATCTGTCTCATCCACTGGCATTAACACTGAGAGAATTCTTTCCCAGTTCCGTACATAATGGGGAATTGAAAAAATATCTTGCAAGTGGAGTAACCATGTGCTTGATAAGGATTCCCAATACAATGTGCAAGGCGTTGGTGGGACCACAGTGGATAGGCCAGGATGTTTTACCCTGGAGTGTAGGAGGCTCAGGGGTGACCTTGCAGAGAATTATGAAATCGTGAAGGGCATAGACAAGGAAAATTGACGCAGTCTTTTTCCCAGGGTAGGGGAGTCAAAAACAAGAGGCCATAGGTTTTAGGTGAAAGGAGGAAGATTTATAAGGGACCCGAGGGGCAACTTTTTCACACAGAAGGCAGTGCCTGTATGGAAAGAGGTGCCAAAGGAAGTGGTTGAGTTGCGTATAATTATGATATTTAAAAAGACACTTGGGCAGATACACGGATAAGTAAGGTTCAGGGTGATATGGGCCAGGCATGGGTTAGTGGGACTGGCTCGATTAGGCAACATAGTCATCATGGAAGAAAGACACAAAATGCTGGAGTAACTCAACGGGTCAGGCAGCATCTCTGGACAGAAAAAATAGATGATGTTTCGGGTCGAGACCCTTCCTCAGACTGAGAGTCAGGGGGAGAGGGGAATAAAAACATGGACCAAAGGGACTGTTTTGGTGCTATGTACCTCTATGAATCCATAACAACCAGAATGTGTTTGGAAATTGGAACACACTGCCCGACTGGGTAGTGGAGGCAAGTACTCTCACAGAAGATAAGAAGCACCTAGACAAGCACATGTCACCAAGGCATAGTAGACTACGGACCAATGGCGACTCGACGTGAGGGGACCACCATGAGGGGGTGGGGGGAGGGGGGGACAATGGAGGACCTGACATGGGGGGGGGGACCGCCGTGAGGGAGGGGGAGAACAATGGACAATGTGGACTCGGCGTGGGGGGACTGCCATGAGGGGGTGGGGTTGGGGGAGGGGTGGAACAAAAGGGGACGTGGTACGGATTCTGTGTATACATTGTAACTTTGCCAGCACCCTTTATGTAGCGACTATTGCATACCTTGGGTATTGCAAGCAAAGAAATTCACTGTGACTTGTCACATGTGACAATAAAGTGTTCATTCATTCAATAAAGAATTAATTCATTTATTCACTCTTTCACCTAATGCTGGTAAATGGGATTATTGCAGATGGGTACTTGATTGTCAACATAGACATGACGGGCCAAAGGGCATGTTTTCATGATGTAAGGCTCTTTGGCTCTAGTCAGTGTGAAGACAACTTGGAAGCCATCCAAGTGGGATTACAAAAGTTCAAAGTGAAGGAAGCTATTCCTTTTAGCAGATTATTGAATGATGAGAGAACATTTCTCAATAATACTATAAATTAATAATCAGTAATACTCGGTAACCAATCCACAATAGTGCAAAAGTGAAATACATTGTGCAACCAAAAGATAATCTGTCGTAGGTCATAGTTGTTGAGATAGGATTACAATTGTAGTGTAGTGCACAAGAGTCTGATGGTTGCTGGGAAGAAGCTATTCTTGAACCTGAAGATCACAGTTTTCAAGTTTGTGTACTTTCTTCCCGACGGTAGCAGCGAGATGAGAGCATAGCCAGGATAATGATGCGTTTTTGACAGCCCTCCACCTGTAGAACCCTTCGATGGTCATCCAGGTGGCATCACATTGTGTTCACAAGGTCGGTAAACTTTTTTTTTTTTGTTTTTATTTTTATTTATTAGAAGTACATTACATTACAACCACATACATTAGTACTCGTCATTTATATTTTCTTACAATTAATGTACTCCATTTATTTTTTACACTAGAAAAGGAAAAGATTGAAAGAAAGAAGAAAGTGAAGGAAAAAGTGAAAGTGTAGGAAATGTGACAACAAAAAAGGACGAAGACCCTATAAGAGCAAAATTAAAAACAAAAGAAAAAGAGTTAAGAAATAGACCCTAGAAGAGAAAGAGAAAGAGAAAGAGGAAAAAGAGAGAAACAAATATTTTTATGAGCATTACGTAAATGGGACATACCAACTCTTCAACTATCATCCCCCCTTACCTGACCTCAATTTTTTTTTTTTTTTTTTAAAGTACTTTTGCACCCTATGTTTGTAATAATTCTATAAATGCAGACCACGTCAGGTGGAAGTGATCTGGTTTACCTGCTAGGAGGAGTCTTATCTCTTCTAGGTGTAATGTTTCAAACATATTTGAAATCCACATATTTATAGTTGGAAGGTCGGTAAACTTGATGGAGTCATTTAAAATATTGAAAGATTCAAAAGATTATAAACTATTTCCGTCAGGGGAACTCAAGGACTTTGAAGCAATATTAGAGCAAAGGGCATTTAGTAGGAAAATCACAAGGCATGCCAGATATCTAGAATTCAATCCACCAAAAAAACATGGATGCTGGAAGAAAATTGGTGCTTGAAAATGTATTAAATAAGAGCATTAAAACATAAAGGACAGAGGCAGATTGAGTTGAAATTCAGATTAGCCCTCAGACTCAATGGCCTACATGACATCCTGTTCCTCTGCTTCCATGCTGCCCATTCCTCTCAAAGAGTAGACAGTACTAAAAGTGCCAAGTGAGCAAAGTGCAGAGGGGGGCAACACGGGAAGGTTGTTCCACCATCAGTAGCTTTTCACTTCATAGGCTTGGTCATTTTAA
>CM075978.1:106217507-106272395 GCA_038087875.1 Malacoraja senta
CAACAGATAATCTTTGCATCTATAACAATGAACCTCCATGTCTCTTCAAAGAAAAATAAACACCATTGTCCAAGTTTTTCAGCAAAATTTCAATTTAACTAATTCAAGAGGATTTTCAACCAAGTAGGTGCCATCTATTCAGGGAAACTCTTCTTAAGGTTATCTGTTGAGTATGAAGAAGGGTCCCAACCCAAAATGTCACCTATCTATGTTTTCCAATGATGCTGCCTGGAGTTATTCCAGCACATTGGGTCTTTTTTTATAAACCAGCATTTGCAGTTCCTTGTTTTTACTCTCTATCTGTTACAGTGGTCCAAATAGAGAATATCTGAAGACTGCTTCAAATTCTTGGGGAAGAGTTATTGCTTTGTATATGTTTGTGTGCAAATTATTATTTTAATTTGCAGTAAATTGGAAAATCAAGTCAAGTCAAGAGAGTTTATTGTCATGTGTCCCAGATAGGACAATGACATTCTTGCTTGCCATTAAATAATAGAGAATCAATGTTATGAATTGGTCAAGGTGTTCATAAATCTACAACAACTGTGGGAGAGTCTAGGACTAGAGGTCATAGCCTCAGAATTAAAGGATGTTCTTTTAGGAAGGAGATAAGAAGGAATTTCTTTAATCAGAGGGTGGTGAATCTGTGGAATTCTTTGCCGCAGAAAGCTGTGGAGGCAAAGTTGGTGGATATATTTAAGGCAGAGATAGATAGATTCTTGATTAGTATGGGTGTCCGAGGCTATGGGGAGAAGGCAGGAGAATACGGTTAGGAGGGAGAGATAGATCAGCCATGATTGAATGGCAGAGTAGACTTGATAGGCCAAATAGCCTAATTCTACACCTATGACTTCTGATCTTCTGATCTTATGATCACATCAAAGGTTTTTATGTAGTCCTTCAACAGATGAACCTACTAGATGTGAGATGCATCTCCCGGCTAGGCTTTGGGAAGTGGAGTCAGGCTTACAGGACAAGAGATATAGAAATGAAATGAAGAGAAATTTCTTCACTCAGAATGGGATGAATCTGGAAAATTCTCTCTCACAGAATGAAGTGGAAACCAAGTGAATATACTTAAGAAGGAATTAGATAGGTTTTTCCGTGCAAAAGACATCAATTATGCATAGGTATTGGTTTATTAATGTCAGGTGTATTGAAATAATGAAAATCTTAGTTTTTTTAGTTTGCGTACTATTAGTTACAGTGATACAATTCAGGAAAATCATACCAGACATGAATACAATCAAACCATACTTAAGTGTTCTCTCTGGATTGTCACCTTGTCGTGGTGGAGAAGCTTGTGGGGACCTGAGATCCTGAGATCCTGAGAGTGATGCCGTCTGGAGCTATGCTCCTGGTAGGGCCACCCATGGCGGTTAGGTCGAGGGGGAGGTCTCTGACAAAGAGCAATCCAACCAAGACCTCAATGGTGGAACAGGCAGAGGACGATGGCTGACGTTAGTGGAGCGTCACAACGGCTGGGAAGGTGGATGAAGGCTGCAGCAAAAAAGGGTCTCCGGTCGTCTTGGACTCCATGCCTCTGGATCCCGACCCAGAACTGTCAAGGACCGTGGGGGGTGGCTGTCTGTGTACCAGTCTCCCCACGTTAAACAAAGTCACGCACAGGCATCCTCCATATAGGGAATAGCACCCTGGAGACACCCATGGTCAGCCATGACTGAAGGGGGCCTAAGAAGAAGATATTTAACTGTAAAAGGTGATGCGAAAAGAGAAAGGAAGCAGAGTGCAGAATATAGTGTGGCAGCTACAAAGGAAAAAGGGAGACTAGAGAAGAGAGTGTGATTTATTGTTAGGATAGAAGATCATTCTTGATTTGACTGAAAGCTGTTGTGGGTTCATAGGTTCTAAGTCCTATTCCTGCTCTATTTCTATGTTTCTATTTTATAAATATGCAAATAAGGGACAGGAAAAGGCAACACCCCCTCAGGCCTGCTTTGCCATTTGCGAAGTCTATGCCTGATGTGATTGCAACACAACTCCACAGTCCCACCTATCCCCGTTAACTCCACAGTCCCACAGTCCCACCTATCCTCGCTAACAAACCATGCAAGGAGATGCAAGGTGGGTCTCCAAAAGCTCTGTGAGAAAGACAACCTTTAAGGAGCATCTTAAAGTAAGAGAGAAGGGCAGAGAGAAGGTGAAGGAAGTATTGGGGCAGTAGCTGAAGGCAGAGCCTCTGGTGGGGAAGAGACTAGTCCAGATATCAGGATGCTGGAAGTTGTTGGGGGGGGGGGGGATTTTGAGGAGGTTACTGGTACAAGGATAGGGAAGAGATAGTGATGTTGACACAATGGTAGGAATGTTAGAATCAAGGCTACTTTACCTCAGGTTGTGTGGGTTGGTGTGCACAGGTCTCAGTGCAGTTTTGGACACACAGGGCAGAGTCTTGATCAACCTGTTTAGCTATTGGGAGCAATGACTCTTAGCTATCATTCTGCCATGCTTCCCCATTCCCCTCTCTGTCGTAGTCTTAGTACAACCATTCAGCAAGCAATCTCCATATTTCCATACACATAGAAGGCTAACAAAATCTTACCTTGAGCAAAGCAGCATTTGGCCCATCAAGTCTATACCAGCTCAGAGAACAGCCCCATTCCCCATCAATTTTCGCTGTGACTTTGTCTCCTGATATTCTCAAGAATCCCACTACCCATCGACACTATACCGACAATTTACAGTGGCCAATTAACCTACCTATCTGTACGCTGCCACGGGAAAGCAGCCAGCGTGACCAAGGACCACTTACTCCACAGTCATTCTCTCTTCTCTCCTCTCCCACTGGATACAAAGGCTTGAAAGCATGAACCCCCAAATACAGGAACAGCTACTTCTATTGAATGGCCCTCCCATCAGAGAGGGGTGGAGCTTTGATCTCCCAACCTATCTCATTGTGGCCCTTGCACTTTTTTTTACCAACTTTCTCTGAAACTGTAAGAATATATTCTGCACTCTGGTATTTTTCCCTTTGCCCTACCTCTTGTATGACTTGATAACAGTCATGTAGAGCATGATTTGACTGGATAGCATGCAAACACATTTTTTCACACTTTTGCACTCTTTTTCACTCCCTTCCTCTTTTTTATACTCTCGTGACAATAATAAACCAAACCAAAAAGCCTTTCAAAATAATCAACTGTTCTCCTCTCAGTATTTTCTACCTTGAGTATTAATGCCTGATATGTACACTGTAAACTGAGGAACTATTTGGTCACATGATACAATTCTTAAGGAGATACCAAGCCATTATTATATCAACCGTATATCTTTACAAGGATTTTGCGAGGTCTGAGCTACGGGAGAGGTTGAGCAAGCTGAGACTCTATTCCTTGGAGCGCAGGAGGATGAGGGGTGATCTTTTAGAGGTGTATAAAATCATGAGATGAACGAATCAGGAAAACGCACCGAGTCTCTTGCCCAGAATAGGGGAATTGAGAATCAGAGGACATAGGTTTGAAATGAAGTGGGGGAAAAAAAACGTTTTCACACAAAGGGTGGATAGTGTATAGAACGAGCTACCAGAGGAGGTAGTAGAGGCAGGGACTATACCAACGTTTAAGAAGCAATAAGACAGGTGCATGGACAGGACAGGTTTGGAGTGATATGGGCTGCATGTAGGCAGGTGGGACTAGTGTAGATGGGACATGTTGGCCGATGTGGGCAAGTTGGGCCGCAGGGCCCGTTTCCACGCTGTATGACTCTATGACGCTATAACTACACTTTTTATAAGTGAGCCATCCACTAACTGGCAGTGTTCATGGATGCAGGCAGCAGCACACTGTGTAGAAGGAAAAAGCAAACTTGTTTGCATTGATGTGTAATAATATTTGGCTTTGATCAATACCCAGCAGTTAATTAGCGAATAGCTCAGTATCTGTGGGAAGAGAATGTGATGTGGCCCTGACACTCACCCTTCGCAGCGATGAGTTGCATGATTTTAATTAAAATGTATTTACATTTACACATATCAGCGATGGATCACTTACTGCTTTAGGCAGCTCTGAAGCAGTTGTGAAGATATTTAACGGTGATGTTGTATCCAATTCTGTTTTCATGAAGGGTTCTCGTACGTTTATAATCACATCTCAACTTGTACACAAAGCACACCCCTTGCTGCAAAACCCAGTATTCTATTATCTTTAAGAAACCCACATGGTCCCAAGGAGATCATGCAAACTCCACATGGACAGCAACAGAGGTCAGAATTGAACCAGGGTCTCTGGCGCTGTGAGCTAATGAGCTGCACCACTGCACTGCCCTTGTGGCCCAGAATGTATTTCACCCTCCTGCTCAGCTCCTGGACACATCAAGAAGGGTTCCGACCCGAAATGTCACATACCCATGTTCTCCAGGGATGCTGCCTGACCCGCTGTGTTACTCCAGTATTTTGTGCCTATCTTTGGTATAAACCAGCATCTGCAGCTCGTTGTTATTGCATCCACAGAATTCAAAATGGTTGTATAATATGTTGGCCTGGATGGATGTTGTATTTGGCCTTTCAAGTCTACACCACCAATGGTGTCTGTAGATCAGCCCTACTTGTCTGAAATGGTCACTGGCCTATATTAAAATAATAAGCTCACTAGTTTCTTAGTTATTTAATGATATATTAATGGTTTTAATGAATTAAAAGTTGTGTTTTCAAGTAAACATATTGTTTTATTTTTATTTTTAATTAGTATTTTATTATTGAAATCTATTTAAGTTCCTTATAAACATCCTTGAATATTAGGACAGTCTGGAGTTGAGTGGGGCAGAGTGAAATACAGGGCCTCAAATTCCACCTCCCAAAGGCTTATTTGCCTCTCACAGCCCAGTCCAAGAGCACAGGTAGTTTTGATGCACCGTTTACATAACGCTAATTAGATGTAAAGTGATTGATGAGTTAGATAATCGTCTTTTAATTATAGAGGCTGAATTGGTTATAATGCAATTTCTATCAGGAACTAGATAGGAACTATCAGGGTGGCACGGTGGCGCAGCGGTAGAGTTGCTGCCTTACAGCACCAGCGCCACTGTACCTTGTAATGGATTTTATAATTAAAGAACACAAAAACACATCAATACAATAAAATATGAGCAAGATTATGGCTGCGCAGCGATAGAGTTACTGCCTTACAGCTCCAGAGACCCGGGTTCGATCCTGACTACGGGAGCTGTCTGTATGGAGTTTGTATTTTCTCCCCGTGACCGGCATGGGTTTTCTCCGGGATCTCCGGTTTCCTCCCATGCCCCAAATAAGTACTGGTTTGTACACTAATTGCTTTGGTGAAATTGCAAATTGTCCCTTGTATGTGTAGGATCGCTGGTCGGCACGGACTCGGTGGGCCAAAGGGCCTATTTCTGCGCTGTATCTCTAAACTAAACTAAGCTAAGCTAAACTAAACTAAACTAAACTAGAGCACCACTTCAAAGTTACTCTGGAGATTGCCAAGCCATAAAAAAAGCTGTCTTGGAAAAAAGCAGTCCAGGGAAAAGAAACTGTTGCCGTCTGTTTCTGAATCTTCTCAGATGCCACGATTTGCTGATATACTTTTGTGATCACCTCATCAGTGTGAGGAGATCGGTTTAGGTTGCTGGTGATAGGAATCAGCAGCACACTTGAAGCTGTTGACGATCTCTGCAGGAGTCCCGGTGTTGAGGACAGGATCTCCGGTCAACAGCTGTTATTTTCAACTTGCTGCCATTCAGGGCTAGGTTAGACACAAAGTGCTGGAGTAACTCAGCGGGGCAGGCAGCATCTCTGGAGTAAATTTTGGGTTGGGCCCCTTCTTCAGACGGCAGGTAGAGGGGATGGAACGGGAGGTAGGAAAAGGCCCTCCAAGAGGAGGAGGACCGGTGGAGAGGGGAGATGAGGTGCTGAGGATCTTCACCCAGTATATACCAGCTTATCTTTGGTATATGCCAGCAACTGCGGTTCCTTTCTACCACATTAAGTGCTAGGTTGTTGTTCTGACACCATAATGCGAGGTTCCCAATCGCTTTCCTGTGGTCACAGTGAAAACACAAGAACACAAGAAAATAAAAGCAGGAGTCGGCCTCTCAGCCCCTCAAGTCTGCCACCCCATTCACATTGACTATGATTATGGTTGATGTATGCCTCAATCCCTCAAACTTTCAAATACAGCGTACCCCAGCATTCCTACAGTTAACAAGATAAAAACTAAATATAACTAAATAAAACTAAAGTGCTTAAGAAACATGTTTTTATCAGAAGATAGACATAAAAAACTGGAGTAACTCAGGCTGAGACCCTTCTTCAGTCTGAAGAAGAGTCTCGACCTGAAACATCATCTATTCCTTTTCTCCAGAGATGCTGCCTGTAATGTTGAGTTACTCCAGCATTTTGTGTCTGCTTTGGTGTAAACTAGCATCTGCGGTTCCTTCCTGAACACGATTTTGATAATTTTGTCAGCAGTTCATATTAGGGCACATCTATAGACACAGCCTCTCCATAACGCAGGGGTAGACACTAGTTCTTCATCTCCACCTGAAATGTATTTAACGATCTGGCCTCTGTCACCCTCTGTGTAAAGAATTACAGAGATTCACCTCGCTCTGAGAAAAGAAAGTGCTAATTCCACACAGACAGCATTGGACGTCAAGATCTAACCTGGGTCACTGGAGCTGGAAGCCAATAGTTCTTCCAACTGCACCACTGTGATTCAGAATCAGGGAAGGCAATTGGCAGTGTTGAGCTATTTTCGCAGTCAGACGATTCCACACATGCTTTTATCCCCAATTCACCTTTATGAAAGAGATTGATAGACAAGTATTCAGACTTACACAACTCCAATAAAGTGTTTCCCCCTGAACTTCTGTCATATATCATTCATGTCTTATTGCTGAACCTATCTAAAAACTGAGTGCTGAGGGTATTGCAGAGGAGGACTCAATGGATTTGACTGCCAACTTTCTCTGTTTCTTAGCCATATAAAAATTAATCTGTTCTTTGTTCATTATTGAAAGGGTTTCTGCCTGAATGCCTGTCCTGCACTGATCCATCACATGTATTGACCTGTGTAGGAAAGAATTACAGATGGTGGTTTACACCAAAGATAGACACAAAATGCTGGAGTAACTCAGCGGGACAGGCAGCATCTCTGGATAGGAATGGGTGACGTTTAGAGTTGAGATCCTTCTTCTGACTGAGAGTCAGGGGAGAGGGAGATACAGAGAAATGGAAGGGTAAGGTGTAAAAATTAGATTTCAAAAGAGATGCAGTTCAAGGAAAATATAGAATAAATCATTGTTAACTGGGAGAAGGTGACGATGAAACATACATAGATAAAATGTAATCAGAGGGGCAGTCAGACTAGTCAGAGATCTAGGAAGGAGAAGGGATGGTAAGAGAGGGAAAGCATGGGTTACTTGAAGTTGGAGAAGTCAATATTTATATTGTTGAGTTGTAAGCTGCTCAAGCGAAATATGAGGTGCTGTTCTTCCAATTTGCACTGGGCCACATTCTGACTGTGGAGGAAGCCCAGGACAGAAAGGTCAGTTTGCGAATGGGAGTTAAAATGTTTAGCAACCGGGTGGTCAGAGTGTCAGAGTGATCTATTCTACATTTTCCTTGATTCTCATTGTCCATGCTTCACATGCCCTCTCTGTAACTTAAAACCAACTTTCTTTTTCTTTTTCCCAGTTCTGTCGAAGGGTATTCGACCAGAATTATTGACACTGTTTCTCTCTCCATAGATGCTGCCTGACCTGCTGGGTGTTTCAATGTTTCTGCGTTTATTTCTAATCTTGAAACAAACTGGATGAGCTGATTCAAGGGTCAAGAGTCCATTCAAGAATGTTTATTTGCCATATGCACTGGGACCGGAACAATTTGATACTTTCCAAACTGTGGGAACAATTCCAGAACCTAAAATTTTTTGGAAGAAGATGGTCAATGTATTCACCATCTCCATAGCCCTTTCACAAATCCCTTAGGATTCAGGTCATCTGGTCCTATGGATTTATCAACCTTTAGTCCCATTATGTGCTCCACTATTTTTTTTAACTAATACTAATTTCTTTTAGTTCCTCATTCACACTGGACCCGCTATTTCTAGCAGGTTTTCTGAATTTCTTTCCCCAGGAAGAAGGGCGCAAGATAGTTGCTTAATTTCATTGTCATTTTCATCAGAGCATTTGCTCCAGATATGATGGTTCTCTTGTATCTCCAAATCACTTCTTCCTGCCCCCCACCCCACCCCCACCCTCATATCAGTCAGAAGAAGGATCTCGACCCGAAACGTTGCCTATTTCCTTCGCTCCATAGATGCTGCGTCACCCGCTGAGTTTCTCCAGTATTTTTGTCAATCTCCAAAACTGCAGATGCTTGAAACCCGAAATAAAACCATATAATGGCTGGAAACACTCAGCAGGTTAGGCAGCATCTGTGGAAGGAGAAACAGAGTTAATGCTTCAGGTTCAGGATGCTTCATCAGGCCTGGAACATTAACTTTGTTAGTCTCTCCACAGATGTTATTTGTCCTGTTGAACTTATATTCCAGCATGTTTTATTTCGTGAGGGTAAGATTGTTATTTCCAAACAAATGAATCTGTGAATTTGGAGTGGGACTAGGCCACTTGACCCGTCGGGATAACCTTGTGGCTGCTCCAATAAGCCATTTCGATATTCCGAAAAATGCAAGGAATCATTGGGATTTGGCAAAGGTCATTCGAGAATAAAAAAAGCGAATGGATTGCCTGGTAGCGGGGGAGAGAGGGGGTAGATGCGAGTGGGAGACAGGGAGAGACGGTGAGAGATGGGGGGAGAGACGTTTCAGTTAGACAGACAACCACTGGTAAAGCCATAGCTCGTTGCTTCTAGGAGAGTCGAGAAAATGTCCTCAATCGAGAGAACTTCAGAACCCCCTCGTCTCGACTGTGCTGGAGATTTCCGCGGCCGCAAGGAAATAAAATAGACTGGCAATTGATTCTTAAAGGGTTGACGGTGGATATGCAATGGAAGGCATTTAAAGGCTGCATGGATGAATTACAACAATTGTTCATCCCAGTTTGGCAAAAGAATAAATCAGGGAAGGTAGTGCATCCATGGATAACAAGGGAAATCAGGGATAGTATCAAAACAAAAGATGAAGCATGCAAATTAACCAGTAAAAGCAGCCTACCAGAGGACTGGGAGAAATTCAGAGTCCAGCAGAGGAGGACAAAGGGCTTAATTAGGAAAGGAAAAATAGATTATGAAAGAAAACTGGCAGGGAACATAAAAACTGACTGCAAAAGTGTTTATAGATATGTGAAGAGAAAAAGATTAGTTAAAACAAATGTAGGTCCCTTGCAGTAAGAAACAGGTGAATTGATCATGGGGAACAAGGACATGGGAGACCAATTGAATAACTACTTTGGTTCTGTCTTCACTAAGGAAGACATAAATAATCTGCCGGAAATAGCAGGGGACCGGGGGTCAAATGAGATGGAGGAACTGAGTGAAATCCAGGTTAGCCGGGAACTGGTGTTAGGTAAATTGAATGGATTAAAAGCCGATAAATCCCCAGGGCCAGATAGGCTGCATCCCAGAGTATTTAAGGAAGTAGCCCCAGAAATAGTGGATGCATTAGTGATAATTTTTCAAAACTCTTTAGATTTTGGTGTAGTTCCTGAGGATGGGAGGGTAGCTAATGTAACCCCACTTTTTAAAAAGGGAGGGAGAGAGAAAACGGGGAATTACAGACCAGTTAGTCTAACATCGGTAGTGGGGAAACTGCTAGTCAGTTATTAAAGATGGGATAGCAGCACATTTGGAAAGTGGTGAAATCATTGGACAAAGTCAGCATGGATTTATGAAAGGTAAATCATGTCTGACGAATCTTATAGAATTTTTCGAGGATGTAACTAGTAGAGTGGATAAGGGAGAACCAGTGGATGTGTTATATCTGGACTTTCAGAAGGCTTTTGACAAGGTCCCACATAAGAGATTAGTATACAAACTTAAAGCACACGGTATTGGGGGTTCAATATTGATGTGGATAGAGAACTGGTTGGCAGACAGGAAGCAAAGAGTAGGAGTAAACGGGTCCTTTTCAGAATGGCAGGCAGTGACTAGTGGGGTACCGCAAGGCTCAGTGCTGGGACCCCAGCTATTTACAACATATATTAATGATTTGGATGAGGGAATTGAATGCAACATCTCCAAGTTTGCGGATGACACGAAGCTGGGGGGCAGTGTTAGCTGTGAGGAGGATGCTAGGAAGCTGCAAGGTGACTTGGATAGGCTGGGTGAGTGGGCAAATGCATGGCAGATGCAGTATAATGTGGATAAATGTGAGGTTATCCACTTTCGTGGTAAAAGCAGGAAAGTAGACTATTATATGAATGGTGGCCGATTAGGAAAAGGGGAGATACAACGAGACCTGGGTGTCATGGTACACCAGTCATTGAAAGTAGGCATGCAGGTGCAGCAGGCAGTGAAGAAAGCGAATGATATGTTAGCATTCATAGCAAAAGGATTTGAGTATAGGAGCAGGGAGGATCTACTGCAGTTGTATAGTTTTTGTCTCCTAATCTGAGGAAAGACACTCTTGCCATAGAGGGAGTACAGAGAAGGTTCACCAGACTGATTCCTAGGATGTCAGGACTTTCATACGAAGAAAGACTGGATAGACTTGGCTTGTACTCGCTAGAATTTAGAAGATTGAGGGGGGATCTTATAGAAACATACAAAATTCTTAAGGGGTTGGACAGGCTAGATGCAGGAAGATTGTTCCCGAAGTTGGGGAAGTCCAGAACAAGGGGTCTCAGTTTAAGGATAAGGGGGAAATCTTTTAGGACCGAGATGAGAAAAACATTTTTCACACAGAGAGTGGTGAATCTCTGGAACTCTCTGCCACAGAAGGTAGTTGAGGCCAGTTCATTGGCTATATTTAAGAGGGAGTTAGAGGTGGCCCTTGTGGCTAAAGGGATCAGGGGGTATGGAGAGAAGGCAGGTACAGGATACTGAGTTGGATGATCAGCCATGATCATATTGAATGGCGGTGCAGGCTCGAAGGGCCGAATGGCCTACTCCTGCATCTATTTTCTATGTTTCTATGTTTCTATATAACATTGAAGTCTGATAAAGTCTGATTAAAGACTGTTCAAAGTTCTCCAATGAGGTACATGGGAGGTCAGGACCACACTCAACCTGATGAGAGGACCGTATTGAATGGCGGTGCAGGCTCGAAGGGCTGAATGGCCTACTCCTGCACCTATTTTCTATGTTTCTATTTTTCTATGAACAGATAACCTAAAGTTTGCATTGAGTGAACTGAGTGTTCTTACCATCCTCGTCGTACACCAGTGTTTTCTGAGACACCGCAATTGTCCGGCTCCCGCCGGCTCGCGACTGCCCCCCCAGCAACCTTTCACCAAAATTCTTTACGACATGTTGCCGAAGGTCAAACTGGAGTTCAAACCCCCAGAACCTGTGATAGGTAGGTCGTAGCCAGGAATCATAACTGCCCTGTCAATAACTCGATATTTGTATCAGGAGACTTAGTTTAGTATAGAGAGGGGCGGCACGGTAGCACAGCAGTAACGTTGCTGCCTTACAGCGCCAGAGACCCGGCTTCCATCCTGACTACGGGTGCTGTCTGTATGGAGTTTGTACGTTCTCCCTGTGACTGTGTGGGTTTTCTCCGAGTGCACCTGAAGACGTGCAGGTTTGTAGGTTAATTGGCTTTGGTAAAATTGTCCCCAGTGTGCAGGATAGTGCTAATGGAGGGGGATTGCTGTTCGGCGCAGACACGGTGGGCTTAATGGCCTGTTTCCATGCTGTATCTCTAAGCTAAACTAAATGCAGTGCGGAAACAGGCCCTTCGGCCCACCATGTCCCCGTCGACCAGTGATACCCGCACACTAATACTATCCTACACACACAAGGGGCAATTTACAATTTTATCAAGCCAATAGGTATACAAACCTGCACGTCTTTGGAGTGTGGGAGGAAGCCGGAGCACCCGGAGCAAAATCCCATGCAGTCACGGGGAGAAGCTACAAACTCCGTACAGACAGCACCCGTAGTCAGGATCGAACCCAGGTCTCCAGTGCTGTAAGGCAGCAACTCCACCGCTGCGCCACCATTGTGCAGTGAATGAGATTCCGGGGATTTGAACTCTGCAGGTTGGAGAAATTGTGGAATTTGGTACAGAATTAGTTAATTGACATTTAACCCTCTCTTTTCCCATCTCCCCAGAGTCCACTTGTCTCTGCGTAACCTGCCTGGTGTAATTGAACACTGAACCACTACAGTGTGAAACAGATACACCGTGCAAGTCACAATGTGCAATTCAAGCACGTTCATTAGAGATGTAATGTCATTCACCCATCTGCTTATCATTACTTCCACAGTAGGAAGCATGGCAGCGGGAAGTGATGTCAGTAATTCCAAGCCTATAGGCAGGGGGATGACGAGCAAATCACACTGTGTTTTGATTGATTGCATGCGCCTCGTTGCAATAATAACAGCTTTGGTCAGAAAGAGGGAGAATAATAAAAAAAACTGTATCAAGATAAACTCAATTCAGCTTGCCCCAAGTCTTTAAGGGTAGATCTCAGCTTGCAAAGGTCTGTCAGATCATACTGTGTGCTGTAGAGCACTCCCATTTCAGGCTGGTGATTATATTACGGGTATTTTCAGGGGCCTTTTTTGTTGCTCTTTGTAGAGTTTCGTGCACTGAGAGTGGGCTGGGGAGGGGGGTAGGGGGAAGGGATGGGGGTGCGAGTATAAAGACCTCAGCAGCAGCTGTGATTACCCAGAGGAGATTGGAGCAAGGTGTCATTAGATTATCCATGAGACTCAGTGCTTGCAGCAGGCTTCTTATTATTTGAGTCTAAACTGGCAGTTTGTCAGCACACCACATGGTGGGTTGGGATTTCAGTGCTCTTTGTCTACACTTATTATGAACAGCATGGTGATGGAAACCCTGAGGGAATACTGTCTGTTTCAATCGATGATGCATTTAATGCACATCCAGCCCCTGCAACAACAAATGCTTCACTAATCTCAAAGTTGATTTTAATTTGGGCTGCATTTATTTTGCAGAAGAAAAAGTCAACATCTTTTATCGTGTATTTTGTGCCTCATTTCAATTATAATGTTTGGAATAAATACTGGGAGCAAGGCGCCACATCTTTTTGCAGATTATTTTTGAACCTGCTCACATTACAGTATTACGAGCGGACAATCAATGTTAGCCTAGGTAGCAAATTAATAACAAGCTGCTGCAAGTGCTTGAGGTGCAGTAGATTAGGTGGATATTACATTAATGCTAAGAACAATTAATCTTGTCTGGGTAATGCAAGAGTGAAACATTTTTATTAACAGTCTTCATCACACTGACACAACAATACATAGCTTTTTTTCTCACGGAATGAAACGATTAGCCTTACATAAATTATTTCCATTTATCCTTAGCTACAAATATAAAGTATTGGAGTAACTCAGTGGGTCAGGTATCGTCTCTGGAGGAAATGGATATGTGATTGTTTGTGTTGGGACCCTTCTGCTTGTAGAAGGGTCCCACCTGAATCGTTGCCTGTCCATGGTCTCTACAGATGCTGCCTGACCCGCTGAGTTACTGCAGCATTTTGTGTTTTTTTCTCGAGATTCCAGCATCTGCAGTTCCTGTGTCTTCCCTTTATCCTGATACTAGACGTGGGCGTAATTGGCAAAGTTGATGTTTATTGTTAGCCATCTGCGCACTTGGGAGAAGTTGGTAAGCGGTCCCTTGGAACTGAGGTGGTCCACTTGGTGAATCTGCTCCCACTGTATTGTTGGGGAGGGAGCCCCAGAATGAAGGAACATCAATAAAGATTGAAATCAGGCTGCTGCGTCAACATGGTTTTTGCACAACTGAATCATAGAATCACAGAGTCGCCAATTTCCCAATATGGAAACAGGCCATTCGGCCTCAATGCCGACCAGTGCGAACCTATCCACATTAATCTCACCTCCCAGCATTTGGCCCATGGCTCTCAATGCCTAGTTTATTCAAGTTCCTGAACAGAGATTTTTATAAATGCTGTCAGTGGTTCTGATTCCACCACATTCTGGGTAAAAACATCCCCTTCAGATAACCCCTTAATCACGGTGATGCAGCGGTAGAGTTGTCGCCTTACAGTGCCAGAGACCCAGGTTCGATCCTGACGATGGGTGCTGTCTATACGAAGTTCGCACATTCTCCCCGTGACATGCGTGGGTTTCCTCCGCGTTGCTCCGGTTTCTTGCCACACTCCAAAGACAATAGATTTGTAGGCTAATTGGCTTGCATAATTGTAAATTGTCCCTTCTGTGTAGGATAGTGTATGCTCTGTCCCACGGGTTTGCGGTCGTTGGCGGTGAAGCGCGGCGTCGCTGGAAGAGGGGACCGCACGGCAACCACGAGAGCGCTGCACGGATGCTGCGCAGGGGGCCACGTACGGCCGGTTCAACGAGCTTGCGGTTTCGGCTGATGACGTCTTTCGGATCGCGGGGCTGTAGCGGCGCCTGTGCCGCACACGTACCTCACTGGCGGCGGCTGTGGCGGCGGCCGTGCCGCACACGTGCCTCACTGGCGGCGGCTGTGGCGGCGGCCATGCCACACTGGCGGACGCTGTGGCGGTGCAGGTTCAACTCACGGCGCTCGTGCCTCAATGGCGGCGGCTGTGGCGGCGGCCGTGCCGCACTCGTGCCTCACTGGCGGCGGCTGTGCGGTAGGAACATATTTTTGAACAGTGCGGGGTTTTTTTAGCACCGTGCGGTGTTGGGAACAACGCCGCACGGCCCTGGAATTGTGCATTTGGCCGAGCCCGCGGTCTCTGGCGGCCCAGGAGCGGTAGATAGTTCCTGTTTCGCCGCCAATGACCGCAGACTCGTGAGACAGGCCTTTTAGTGTATAGGGGTCGGCGCAGACTCGTTGGGCCGAAGGGCCTGTTTCCGTGCTGTATCTCTAAATAAACTAAACTAAATTCAAAACTAAACTCGATGCCCTCTACCACAAGAAAATAAACTGCTGGAGGAATTCTGCGGATCAAGCAGCATCCCCTCTGCCTGCACATAATCCATATCCCTCTATTGCCTGCATATCCGTGTGCCCAATCCAAAGGCCTCAAATATTGTATCTGCCTCCACCTCCACAACAGTACTTTCCAGGCACCCGCCACTTGCCCTGCACACCTCCTTTAAACTTTGTCCCTCTGACCTTAAAGCTATTCCCACTAGTCTTTGCCATTTCCACCCTGGGAGAAAGATTCTGACTGTCTAGGTCTAAGCCTCTCATAAGTTTATGCATTTCTATCAGTTCTCCACTCAGCCTCCAATATTCCAAAACACTTGAAGCACTAACTTTCTACCTCTCTTCCCACAGCAGCAGTCTGAGCTGCTAAGTATTCTCAGCATTTTCTGCCTTTATCTAACAAGCACATCTTTAGAGGTGAGACAAGTGTATTTGTTGAATGCCTCAGCTATTTCTACATTCCCCATGAACATTTCCCCTACTTTTAGCATATTTATCTGGAGAAGCTGTATATTTCCTACTCATTTAATGTAGCATCCTAACTTTCCCCTTTACATCAATTTTTGGGGGATTCTTTTATGCTTCTTGACCTCTCTTTCAGTTGTTATATTCCTTTCAGAGTCATAGAGTCATACAGTGTGGAAACAGGCCCTTCGGCCCAACTTGATCAGCATGTTCCATCTACACTAGTCCCACCTGCCTGCAATTGGCTCATATCCCTCAAAACCTAACCAATCCATGTACCTGTCTAAAGCATTGCAATAATCCCTGCTTCAGCTAATGTACCTCCTCTGGCAGCTCGTTCCATACACCCACCACCCTTTGTGTGAAAAAGTTACCCCTCAGATTCCTATTATTTTTTTCACTTTAGTCTTTATTGCTTTTATGCATACACAAATAAAACACAAATATAACAACGAAACTTACAACAATGCAGTGAAACATACAACAATGCAGCGGGGGGTTCAGTTTACAATTAATGATGCAGTATACAGAACTATTTAGATTCCTATTAAACCTTTCCCCCTTACCCCTCAGATTCCTATTAAACCTTTCCCCCTTCACCTTAAACCTATGTCCTCTGGTTCTTGATTCCCCTGTTCTGGGCAAGAGACTCTGTGCTTCCACCCAATCTATTTAATTTGGATAATATCCTCATTCTCCATTAGCACTAATGGAGCTCTTTTTTGACATGTAGTTGGGACACTACTTCAAAATGGTAGCGTCTATCATCAAGATTTTTTTTATTTCTCGGTGAATTATGCACCTGATTAGATAAGACAAAAGATGCTACAAGGGCTGGGGGAGCTTGATGCAAAAGGGCAGCAGTCTCCTATTGCTATGGCTCAATGGATCACAATCGTATCTCTGTATATTGGGGATTTGTCCCCTCCGGATACATGAATTCGTAGTGAGGGAGTTCTGCATTATCAGAGCAGCCACACGTTTGAAAGCAGTGCTTAAGCTATGTTTCTTCCAGCTCACAATCAAATGGCAAAACATAGTACCAGATACAGAATCTTTTCCCCAGAGTGGGGGAATCGAGGACCAGAGGACATAGGTTCAAGGTGATGGGGAGAAGATGTAATAGGAATCTGAGGGGTAACATTTTCACACAAAGGGTGGTGGGGGTATGGAACAAGCTGCCAGAGGAGGTAGTTGAGGCTGGGACTATCTCAACCTTTAAGAAACAGTTAGACAGGTACATGGATAGTTTGGAGGGATATGGACCAAGCACAGGCAGGTGGGAATAGAGTAGCTGGGACATGTTGGTCGTTGGAGGGAAATTGGGCTGAAGGGCCTGTTTCCGCACTGTATCACTCTATGACTATACAATGTAGGTGGCTGCTTAAGATAGACACAAAATGCTGGAATAACTCAGCAGCTCAGGCAGCATCTCTGGAGAAATGGAATAGGTGACGTGTCGGGTCAAGACCCTTCTTCAGACTCTGAGTCAACCCGGAGCATTACCTATTCCTTTTCTCCAGAGATGCTGCCTGTCCCGCTGAGTTACTCCAGCCATTTGCATTTACCTTCAGCGTAAATCAGTATCTGCAGTTCCTTCCTACACGTAGGTGGATGCTAAAGGTGGATAGTCACACTTAAGGAGGATGGTCAAATACCTTTTTTCCAGGACTCTAATACTAGAGGGTATAAGTTTATGTTGAGGCGGGGGAGATTCAAAGGGCATCTGAAGAGCAAGTTTTATCATGCAGAGACTGCTAGCTATATGGAACGAGCTGCTAGAGGATGTGGTAGGGACGGGTGTAATTACAACGACTAAAAGGCATTAGGACGGGCTCATGGATAGGATGATCTTGAGGGATATGGACCAAATGCAGACAAATGGGACTAACTCAGGGAAGCAACTTCATCGGCATGGATGAGTTGGGGCAAAGGACCTGTTTCCATACATATGGCTTTGTTTCTCTTTAAAGTAGGGTGCACGATGCTGAATAAACCTGTTGCAATGGTTTTGCAGCTCTCCGCACTGCCTGAGTTTAAGGTCCAGAATGGCCGCATGTGCATTAGAAACTGGTGACAAGGTGAGAAGGTAAAACCAAAGTGAAGTTTGCAAGTCCTTTGACGAGCAATTCTTTGGATGAACCTGGAAGGCTGTGAAGATTTGTTTAAGCATTGACTTACTGCGAGTTTCGGCTTAAACAGATGACAAACATCACAGGGCAGGAAACAATGGCAGCCAGTTACAAAAAAGGGCAGAGGTGACACAAATACCTGTTGTGTAATGATCCTCAAGCAGAAACCCTGTCAATGTTCGAGTGCAAACAGAACAAACGTCTACTCAGCTTCAAGCAGAGCTAGATTGGTGTGTTCGATTGGGCATGTGAGCCTTTCTGTTTACACACAGAACACAAAGAGATGCTTTATCACACCGAATAACAGTGGAAATTGATGGCGAGAATGAGTCTGCACTGAACTATGCTATGTGAGCACAACAAAAAAGACCTTCCAACTTAAATGGGACCCGAAATTGTACACCATGACTCATCCCATTCGAAGAAGTCATGGTTTTAATTAGTTGTAGGAAGGAATTGCAGATGCTGGTTTAAACCGAAAAAAGACACAAAAAGCTGGAGTAACTCAGCGGGACAGGCAGCATCTCTGGATAGAAGGAATGGGTATTCTGATGGGTATGAAGAACCCATTGCTTTTATCCAGAGATGTGGACTGTCCTGCTGAGTTACTCCAACATTTTGTGTCCATCCATGATTAGTACTAGACTAAGTGGGACCCATTGGGACCCAGTCACACAGAAGGCCTGGTCCCCCAACGCAACCCATACACCAATGCAATATTCCACCTCTCACCCATAGCCCCTAACTGCACAGGCGCGGCTCATTTCCCCTCATCCCCCAGTACTCCCTCCCCCTCCTCTTCATGTGTGGGAGGGGAGGAGGGGAGGAGGGGAGGGGGATAGGGAAGTGGGGTGTGGGGCGGGGGGTGGGGATGTGGGTTGGTAGGGGAGGAGGGGTGTGGGGTGGAAGGGGAGGAGAGGTGTGTGTGGACGGGGAGGTCTAGGGGGGGGAGTTGTGGGGGGAGGGGGTGTGTGTGCGGGAGGAGTTAAGGGGGAGGGGGTTGTGGGCGGGGGGGTGAGTTGTGAGGGGAGAGGGGTGTGTGGGCGGGGGGGAGTTGTGGGGGGAGAGGGGTGTGTGGGCGGGGGGGAGTTGTGGGGGGAGAGGGGTGTGTGGGCTGGGGGGAGGGGGGAGTGAGCTCGGAGAAAAGACGGGGAAGAACCATGGGCGAGAGGGGGGTATCACAGGGGAGGGGGGAGGAGCCCAACGAGGGGGACCAGTGGCTGGAATTGGCAGTGCGATGGGGACTCACAGCGAGCGCTGGTCGCTGGTCATTCTCCTCTGCCGGGATCAGAGTCTCCACTTTCCATTTGGCGACATCGGCGACATCTCCGACGCTGGGCTGGGCTGGGTCTCCGACCATGGGCTGGGCTGGGTCTCCGACTCTGGGCTGGGCTGGGTCTCCCACGCTGGGCTGGGCAGGGTCTCCGACTCTGGGCTGGGTCGGGACTCCGACGCTGGGCTATGTCTCCGACGCAGGGTCTTCGACGCTGGGCTGCTTGGGGCTGGGCTGCTGGGGCCTGCGCTGGGCTGGGCTGCTTCGGGTCCCTCCGAAAATTGTGTCCGGTTGGAAACCTCCGCCGGCCATCCTCAGCTCCAGTAAAGACGCGATGGCGCAGAAAGGGGCGGACAGTCCCGGTGAGTGATTGGGGAAGAGACTAATCCGTGTGGCGCTGAACGGCATGAGAAGAGATCGATCTGCGCATGCGCGGTTTTTTCTGATTTTTTTAAACCTCGCTAACTTTACGACATTTAACCGATCGGAATGAAACTTGGTGCAATCGCAGCATAGGAGAACGGTGAGTGAACTGGCGAAAATGGTAGCGCTATCGCAATATGTTTTTGCGCAAATAGTAAGACCGCACAAACCGGGAAAATAACAATATCAGAGTTTTAGTTATGTATAGATAGATAGATAGATGAGCCAATAAGCTTGTTTTGGGTTTATTCAATGAGCAAACGTATTCAGCAATAGAGAATCTTACCATTTAGAGTCATTGAGTCATAATGATACAGTGTGGAAACAGGCCCTTCGGCCCAACTTGCCCACGCAGGCCAACATGTCCCAGGTACAGTAGTCCCACCTGCCTGTGTTTGGTCCATATCCCTTGAGCTTGTGCGCAAAACTGGCTGCTATGGAGACCACCATGTACTCGAATGAATGTAGCCTAGAGCAGGCTACATACTCTACATACTCTATGTAACACGGTAACCCATCATAGAGTCTTCCTCCAACCTCATCTACTGTATCCATTGCTCTCGGTGTGGACTCCTATGTATCGGCGAGACCAAGTGCAGACTGGGCAATCGTTTTGCTGAACTACCTTAAATCCACCTTGGCATACGTGATCTCCCAGTTGCCAAACATTTCAACTTCCCTTACCATTCCCACACTGACCTTTCTTGTCCTGGACCTCCTCTACTGTCAGAGTAAGGCCACACACAAATTAGAGGAACAGCACCTCATATTTCGCCTGGGCAGCTTACAACCCAACGGTATGAATATTGAAGGTAGACAAAAATGCTGGAGAAACTCATCAGGTGCAGCAGCATCTATGGAGCGAAGGAAATAGGCAACGTTTCGGGCCCAAACCCTTCTTCAGACTCAAATGAATAGGATTTGTCTAATTTTAAGTTGCCCTTGCATTCCCTCTCTCTCCGTCTCTCCTCCACCCTAGTCATCTTTCTAGTTTCACTGTTTGTATCTCTTTGTTATCACCTCTTCCACAGCCAACAGCCGGGTGGCACCAGTAATGGCTGCCTTGCCAACAGTCTGTCTGTCCCCTTCCTTCTTAGTTTGTTTGTTTGTATGTGTTAAATGAATGTTTTAGTGTTCTTTAGCTTGTTTTATGTGAGAGGTGGAGGGGGGGGGGGGTTGGGGGAAACTTTTTCTAATCTCTTACCTCGACGGAGATGTGATTTTTGGTATCGTACCTCCGTCCACACGCCGGCCTTTGCTGGAGACCGACTTCGAGAGCTCCACTGCAGGAGCCTGCGGACAACATCACGGAACCCGCGATTTCTGTCGGGGGTTCGAATTTGGGGCTTCAACCGCGGGAGCCTACCGACTTTAACATCGCGGAGCTCGTGGTTTCTGGTTAGAGACTGACTTCGGGAACTCCAAGCCAAGGGAGCTTCGACCGCCCTGACGCGAGGGCTTCGAACGACCCGATACGGGAGCTTCGATCGACCCAATGCGGGAGCTTCGATCACCCCGACGAGGTGGCTTCAGCCGCCGGGTGCGGGAGCTTTGATCACCCCGACTGTGAATGGTTCGACTGCCCTGACCGCGGGAGAATAAAGAGAAATAAGATTAGACTTTATTGCCTTCCATCACAGTGAGGAACAAGAGGAATCCGCTGTGGTGGATGTTTATGTTAACTTTTATGTAGTTGCGTGACGTGTTGCTTTTTTTTAGTATGGCTGTATAGGGGGGTTGCACGTAAGGTCACCGGGTCATAGGGCTTGACGCACGGAGCCGCTCAATCCATCTGGAGGACATCCGTCACTTCCGGTATATGTTATTAATGCTAGAAACACGTACTTTCCTACCTGTTAAAAAACGCCAAAATGTTGAATTTTTTCGCTGTAAAAAATGTGGAAATCAGGGTAAGTGTGAGAGACATGTACCCAACTTCAGAATTCCAAAAGTGAAGCGAAATGAAGGTAAAGAGAAGCGACAGCTGAAGGGACAACAACAGCTAAAGTGCTTGGCGAACATTGGCCGTGCAGATATCGGAATTGAAAATATTGGGAATTATCGCATTTGCTCACTGCATTTGATCAACAGTAAGGCATTATTTGTGGTTTTTCTTGATTCCTTTGGTATCTAAAAAGTCTCAGAAGTGATAAATCTGGTTGTAAATTTTGCTTCAGAGGTGTTTTCTTTTTGTATGTAAAAACCCACTTGAGAACCCATGGGCGATTTAAAAATTTTACAGCCAGATTTATCCCTTCTGAAACTTTTTAGATGCAAAGGAATCAAGAAAAAACACAAATAATGCCTTAGTTGATGAAATGCAGTGAGCAAACGGCCAATGTTCGCCAAGCACTTTGGCTGTTGTTGTTCCCTTCAGCTCTCGCTTCTATCTACCGTCATTTCTCCTCATTTTGAATTCTGAAGTAGGCTAAATGTCTCCCACAGTTATCCCGATATCCATAATTAGTTACAGCGCAAAAATTGACAATTTCGGCGGGTTTTAACGGGCCCGCTACGCTGGAAACAATCGTAAGTACTTACCTGCAGTTCATCGCGTGTACTCCACTTGGCGTAGCGTAGCAACAGTACGGGTCATGGGTCGTGACCCGACTGCCGTGAAACCTCCCTATAGTAATTCGAATTTCATTGTACCTTAATTGGTATATGTGACAATAAACTAATCTTGAAACCTTACCCTTGAGTCATCGGTGCTGGCTGTGATTTTGTTCTGTACCTTTTCATGCCCCTAGTTTCCCTCTACCATGACTCTCGGTCTGAGGAAGGGTCTCAACTCGAAACGTCACCTATTCCTTTTCTCCAGAGATGCTGCCTGACCTACTGAGTTACTCCAGCATTTTGTGTCTATCTGTGGAGTGTTATCCAGTTCTAACTCAGGATCCAAAGCGCATGGGTGAGAGACAGCAGCAAACAGTGTTATAAATGTGGTTAGACCTATCCAGTCCATAAGTGTCAATTTAAAACAGCAATATATTAACTTGCCAGTTTAAGGTCACATCCCTTCAGCATGCAAATCTGAGGCTAAGGGATAGAGCCAAAGCAATTCTAACAGAGCGATTTCTCCAAGGAAGGGGGGGAACTACTGGTTGCTAGCCATTTTTAATTCCCCTTCCCATTCCCATACTAACCTGCCTGTACTCGTTTTTTTCCTCTGCCTGAGTGAGACCACACACAAACGGGAAGACCAGCACCTCATATTCGACTTGGATAGCCAACAACAAAAGACATGAGCATTGAATGTTCCCATTTCAAATACAATCACTCTTTCCCACCACCCCATGCACACTTTTCTTTCCACTTCCTTTGCCCCCATCACCCGGTCCTTTTACCTTCCTCCACCCATTCATCTTTCACCCTTTCGTACTCCGCGGCCCCCATTTTCCTTTCCTCCCCTCCACGCCCTTTCACCCATTACCCCTCCCTTGGTTCAACATTTAATTCCCCACCTTCCTTCCTTATCAGATTCCACACCCCGCACCCTTCTCTGTTCTTTTCACTTCCAGGCTTGGTTACGATCTCCATCATTCTCTCTCACACCAGACTCTTATCTGCCAATTACCTCTCCTCACCATGATCCAGCTATCGGCAGTTTTGCCCCATGACCCCTCACCTCCCTCTACCAGCTCCCCTCACTTCACTCCCCATTCTACTCCATCAAGGTGAAGAAAGTTCCAACCCAAAATGTAGTTTGTTCATTTCCCTCAACAGATGCTGCCTGGACTGCCGAGTTCAGGTAAGGGGGAGGTACAGCGAGACCTGGGCGTCCTTGTACTGAAAGTTGGCGTCACTGAAAGTTGGTGTGCAGGTACAGCAGGCAGTGAGGAAAGCTAATGGAATGTTGGCCTTCATAACAAAAGGATTTCAGTATAGGAGTAAAGAGGTTCTTCTGCAGTTGTATAGGGCTCTGGTGAGACCACATCTGGAGTATTGTGTACAGTTGTGGTCTCCTAATTTGTGGAAGGACATCCTTGTGATTGAGGCAATGCAGCGGAGGTTCACGAGATTGATCCCTGGGATGGCGGGACTGTCATATGAGGAATGATGAAAAAACTAGGCTTGTATTCACTGGAGTTTAGAAGGATGAGGGGCAATCTTATAGAAACATATAAAATTATAAAAGAACTGGACAAGCTAGATGCAGGAAAAATGTTAGCAATGTTGGGCGAGTCCAGAACCAGGGGCCACAGTCTTAGAATAAAGGGAAAGCCATTTAAGACTGAGGTGAGAAAAAACGTTGTGAATTTATGGAATTCCCTGCCACAGAGGGCAGTGGAGGCCAAGTCACTGGATGGATTTAAGAGAGAGTTAGATAGAGCTCTAGGGTCTAGTAGAATCAGGGGATATGGGGAGAAGGCAGGCAAGGGTTATTGATTGGGGACGATCAGCCATGATCACAATGAATTGCGGTGCTGGCTCGAAGGGCCGAATGGCCTCCTCCTGCACCTATTTTCTATGTTTCTATGTTTCTTACCACAGTTTACGTGTACTGTATTTCCAAGTCTGTTGATCATAAGCTCATAAAAATATAAGAGATAGGGGTAGACAGGCCATTCAGCCCATCGTCTATGCCATTCATTCATGGCTGATCTGCCTCTCCCTCCTAACCTCATTCTCCTGTCTTCTCCCCATAACCTCTGACACCCATACTAATTAAGAATCTATCTATCTCTGCCTTAAATATATCCACTGACTTTGCTTCCACAGCCTTATGTGGCAAAGAATTCCACAAATTTACCACCCTCTGACTAAAGAAATTCCTCCCCATCTCCTTCATAAAAGAAGATCATTTAATTCTGAATCTATGACCTCTAGTCCTAGACTCTCCCACTAGTGGAAACATCCTCTCCACATCCACTATCCAAGCCTTTCACTATTTCTACCCCTATCTCTTATATTCTGTATGCTTCAATGAGGTCCCCCCCCCATTCTTCTAAACTCCAGCGAATATAGGCACAGTGTTGTCAAACGCTCCTTACATGTTAACCTAATCATTTATGGGATAATTCTTGTAAACCCTTCTGGATCCTCTCCAGAGGCAGCACATTCTTCCTCAGATATGGTGCCCAAAATTCCTCACAATATTCCAAACGCGGCCTGGCCAGTGCTTTCTAGAGCCTCAGCATTACATCCCTGTTTTTATATATAAGCCCTCTCAAAGTAAATGTTAGCATTGCATTTGCTTTCTTTACTACCGTTGAGTCAGGTACCATTGACGAAGGGTAGAGTGAACTTTGAAACATGTTCGTCTGAACTATCGAAGAGCTTAGACCCGATGAAATGTTCAATAAAAGACGCAAAGTGCTGGAGTAACTCAACGAGCAGGCAGCATCCCAGGAGGACTTGGATTAGTGACCCTTCCCCATCTGGCTGGACCAAAGCTGGAAGGGGAAGGAAATGTTCAATGGTCAGCAGAGCAGAAGTAGTTGTGGAAGGTGCAACAGCAACATTTAAAAGTTATTTGGACCGTTACATGGATAAGAAAGGGTTAGAGGGATATAGGGTAAAAACAGTAAAATGGGCCTGCCTCATATAGGGCATCTCAGTCGTCATGCACGAGCAGGGCCAAAGGGCCGGTTTTCGTGCTGTATGACTCTATGGCTCATAATAGAATGAACGATAGGTACCATTGACCAGACTGATAGATCAATACTAATGGTGGGAGATTGGCAAAGATTTAACTTTGACTGGAAAGTGGAGTTCCGAATGAATGCTTTAATGTCAACTTGGACATAAAAGTACTTGGATAGATCCAAGAATACCCACACTACAGTCTGTCATTATAATGTCCACATCCATTTCCAGACGGGTGTAGAACCACTGACTCCAAGGCCTCTAGGATCATCAACTCTCCCCTCCCCTCAATCCATTCCATTTACCTCCAACGTACCTCAAAACGGGCAACAAAGATCATCTCGGACCCCTCCCATCCAGCAAACCACCTTTTCCAGTCTCTCCCTTCAGGGAGGCGCCTTAGGTCACTTGCTACAAAATCCACCCGTTTTAAAAACAGTTTCTTCCCCTCAGCAATAAGAACACTTAATTCCCTCCAATAACTTAATAACTTTTGACTTTGATGTATACAGTGTCTTGTCTATGGTTTTTGTCTGTTCTTTTGCACTATGTATTGTTGGTGAGATTTGTGATTTGTGATGTGCTTTATTATTATTGTTGTTAGTGTTAATGTGCTAAAGCAGTGTACCATCATGTACCGAACCCAATTACCACCAACCCTGGTCGTGTGGCAAATAAAGTTTCTATTCTATTCTATTCTATTGAGCAGCCCCATAGTTGCCAGGCAGTGGAAGATTCAGATAAATTAGAATTAAATGGAGTTCTGGTATAAACAAGCCCAGACAGATGGGCAACACATTATAATGGTGCCTAAATTGGCGAGGATTGCTGCACTTTTCTGTGGTTGCAAGGTGACTTTGAACTTTGCAGTTATAAGCGATTAGTCCCCGCTTCTACTTCACAGGATGTGTATGTGGTCTCGATGAAAAGTATTCTAGAGATACAAATCGGTCATTTTTAAATGTTCATCTCTGTAAGATTATGTATAAGGAACAACATTTAAAAGGCATTTGGACAGGTACAAGGATAGGAAAGATTTAGGATATGGGTCATACTCTGGCAGGTGGGAATAGTGTAGATGGGGCATCTTGGTTGGCGTGGGCAAGTTGGGCTGAAGGCTCTGTTTCCATGCTCCGTGACTCTATGACTCTACATTAGAAACATAGAAACATAGAAAATAGGTGCAGGAGTAGGCCATTCGGCCCTTCGAGCCTGCACCGCCATTCAATATGATCATGGCTGATCATCCAACTCAGTATCCTGTACCTGCCTTCTCTCCATACCCCGTGATCCCTTTAGCCACAAGGGCCACATCTAAATCCCTCTTAAATATAGCCAATGAACTGGCCTCAACTACCTTCTGTGGCAGAGAACTCCAGAGATTCACCACTCACTGTGTGAAAAAAAAAAATTCTCATCTCGGTCCTAAAAGATTTCCTTAAACTGTGACTGCTTGTCCTGGACTTCCCCAACATCGGGAACAATCTTCCTGCATCTAGCCTGTCCAACCCCTTAAGAATTTTGTAAGTTTCTACAAGATCCCCCCTCAATCTTCTAAATTCTAGCGAGTACAAGCCGAGTCTATCCAGTCTTTCTTCATATGAAAGTCCTGACATCGCAGGAATCAGTTTGGTGAACCTTCTCTGACACCTGGAGTATTGCGTACAGTTTTGGTCTCCAAAATCTGAGGAAAGACATTCTTGCCATAGAGGGAGTACAGAGTCTGTACTCCCTCTATGGCAAGAATGTCTTTCGTCAGATTTGGAGACCAAAACTGTACGCAATACTCCAGGTGTGGTTTCACCAAGACCCTGTACAACTGCAGTAGAACCTCCCTGCATTGCAGTAGAACCTCCCTGCTCTTTGTTTCTCATTGTTTCTCATTGTTTCTCAGTGATGGGTTGAGGCAGAGCACTGCCTGCTCTTTATCTACCTTCATCGTGATCTCGAATTGAAGGACACAAGGTGGTGTGTGGGTCACACACACAAACAAAGAGCACAGAAACAGGTCAGCCATCAAACACCCATTTACAGTAATCCTACATTAATCTCATATTTATTCTCTGCACCGTCTCCTCTCCTCCCAGACTTCCGACACACTAGCCGCACTAGAGTAACCAATTAACTGGCTAAACCGCATTTTTTGGGGATGTGGGAGGAAGCCAGAGCATGTGGGAGAGACCCCATGTGATCAAAGGGAAAATGCAAACTCCACAAAGACAGTACCCAAGGTCAGGTTTGTACCCTGTGAAGCAACAGCACTATCTGGTGCACCACTTTACCGCACACATATCACTAACTAACGGGAAAGGGCAAAACGAGATGCAGCACGGAAACAGGCCCTTTAGCCCAGCAAATACACATTAACCATCAAGCATTCAGTTACACCATTCCTACATTAATCCTTTTTTATTCCACCCAAATCCCCATCAACTCCCCTCAAATACTATGACATATCTACACTCTAGGGGGAAATTGCAAGAGCCAATTAACCTACCATCCGGTAGACTGAAGCACCCTGGGTAATCTCACAACACAGGAGGAACGTTCAAACTCCACACAGACAGCACCCGCGGTTAGGATCGAATCCAGGTCACCGACACTGTGAGGCAGCAGCTCTACTAGCTGTGCTCCTCTGCCCCCCGATGTATGTTTCCACCAACTCCCCTGACAGCACATTCAAGGCAGCCACCACTCTCTTAGTCTAAAACCTTGCCCTGTACATCTCTTTTAAACTTTGCACCTTTTACCATAAAACTATGCCATTTAGTATTTGACATTTCCACCTTGGGTAAAAGGTTCTGACTGTTTACCCTATCTATGCCTCTCATAATTCTATAAACCTATAAGATCCTCAGCCTCTGGCACTCTAGAGAAAACAATCCAAGCTTGTGCATCCTCTCATTATAGGGAATGCTGTCTAATCCAGGAAGCTTTCTGGTAAAACCCTTCTGCACCCTCTCCTAAGCCTCCTCATCTACCCTGCAATGGGGCATCCAGAATTGCAAACAATACTCCAAATGCAGCCTAACCAAAGTTTTATACAGCATCTCATATTTCACTTGGGCAGCTTACAGCCAGTGGTATGAATATTGATTTATCTAACTTCAAGTAATCCCAGCATTCCCACTCTCTCTATCCCTCCCCCACCCGTCGCACCAGCCTCTTATTTTCACCCAACAAACAAAATGGCCTGTTTCCTTTATCATCGCTACTTTTTTGCATATCTTTCACTCATTGTTCTTTATCTCTCTACATCATCTTCTATATTTCATGCTTTCCCTTTCCTGTGACTTTCAGACTGAAGAAGGGTCTTGACCTGAAATGTCACTTATTCCCTTCTCTTCAGAGATTCTGCCTGTCCCGCTGAGTTACTCCAGCTTTTTATGTCTATCCAAAGTTTTATACAGCTGCAAGATGACTTCCTGGCTCTTCAACTCAATATCCCAACAGATGACGGACGGCAGGCATGCCATACGCCTTCTATCTACTTGAATTGCTGCTTTCAGGGAGATATCATGCATCCCAACATTCCGTTGTACTTCAATGCTGTTAAGCGTTCAGTCTTCACGGTCATTTCTGTTCTATGAACAAATAAAAGAATGATGATTGTCTTCATTTTATTATGTGTCTGGAACAAGCTGCCAGAGGAGGTAGTTGAGGCTGGGATTATCCCAATGCTTTAGAAACAGTTAGACAGATACATGGATAGGACAGGTTTGGAGCGATATGGACCAAGTGCAGGCAGGTGGGATTAGTGTAGCTGTGACGGGTTGGCCGGTGTGGGCAAGTTGGGCTGAAGGGCCTGTTTCCACACTGTATACTCTATGACTATGACTAATTTCAATGCAACTGGAATGATAGAGTGGAGAACACTGGCTACTGTCAGCTTTGCTTGAAGCAGATGATGTCTGATGGCAGACGAGTGAAGTCCTCGGCCCACGTAACGCAAATAAAGGACCTGACTGCAGATATTCTACCAGGTGTGCTGCCCCAAGGCTGAGGTGGTGGTGGAGGAAGCTCTCACTTTCTGCCGTCTTGCATTTCACTGCTGTCCATCCGTGTATGCAAAGAACACAACTTCACACAAGTTGTGTTGAACTCTCTTCACACAAAGGTTGGTGGGTGTATGGAACAAGCTGCCAAAGGAGGTAGTTGGGGCTGGGACTATCCCAACGTTTAAAAAACAGTTAGACAGGTACATGGATAGGACAGGTTTGGAAGGATATGGACCAAGTGCAGGCAGGTGGGACTAGTGTAGTTGGGACGTGTTGGCCGGTGTGGGCAAGTTGAGCTGAAGACTGTATCACCCTATGACTCTATGACTCTATTACAGTGAAGGCAGCATTTCTAAACCATTCTTAAAAAAGAGTTCACTGCAGTTGTCACCAGGCCTGTAGTCATCGACATGGGATTTCAATGTTTCATTGACTAATCTCATGTTTTTAATTTATCAATAGACCTTCATTTAAAAAGTAGGGTTTCCTCTGATATTTTCCCTTCCTCTTACCATAGCCTTAACTTCCCTAAATTTAACAACACCTCCACCAGTGGCCATGCCTGGCCCCAAAGAATCCCTTATCTAAGCCTCCCAGATCCTGTCCCTTCCTACTCCCTAATTGACTAGCTCATCAAAACGATATATTTGACACTTCCACTCATATCACCAAATGAGGATTTTTTTGCAAACTCTTCTGAGAAGTACTTTCTTCTCAGTTTTGAAGAGGGAGTTAGATTTAGCTCTTAGGGCTAAAGGAATCAAGGGATATGGAGAAAAAGCAGGAACGGGGTACTGATTTTAGATGATCAGCCATGATTATATGGAATGGCGGTGCTGGCTTGAAGGGCCGAATGGCCTAGTCCTGCACCTATTTTTCTATGTTTCTATGTTTCTACTTTCAGGACGTTTTGCCACAATGGATATGCTCATTCCACAAATGCAAGTTATTGAGGTTGCCTAGGTTTTCTTGTTGCATCGATCAGTTCCTTTTCACTGGAATAGGTTGGCTTCATCCCCGGAGCTTATTTACTTCTGTCGGTGCAGAAGAAGGCCATTCAGCACATCTCATCTGAGCTAGCTCCAAACAGCAGATTTCCATCAGTCCCATTCCTTCTCTCCTTATTTCACTGTGCTCTGCAGCTTACCCTCCCACTACATATCTATCAAATCCTCTCTGATTATTTTCCTGCTCACCAACACATGCAGGGAAGTTCACAACAGCCAATTGCGCTACCAACTCGCACATCTTTGGGATGTGGGAGGGAACCAGAGCACGTGGAGGAAACCCACGCAGCCACAGGGGGGACATGCAAATGTGGAGCCTTTGTTGGAGGGGGGAGGGCAGAGAAGGAACAGGAAGAAGCAAGAACATCCATTCCCCAAAACCTTGGGGTGGGCCACTCGAGCACAATCCCTTGCAAACACCAGCCAAGGAAGGATTCCAGTACCAGTTGCCTCCTCTGCATATAAATGGGTGATAGAGTGGCACATGTCTTAGAGCAGCTGTGTCAACTCCAGGGACCTGGTTTAATCCTGACCTCGGATGCTGTCTGGAGATGGCATTTTACCCCTGTGACTGCGTAGGTACTCTAGCTTCCTCTCGATGACACACGGGTTTGTAGGTTAATGAGCCACTGGTAATTTCCCTCAGTGTGGAAGAAAATGGTAGAATCTGGAGGGAGTTAATAGGAATATAGACTGGATAAAATGTGTTGAGTGTGAATGGGAGTTTGATGGTCAATGTCAACTTGAAGGCCCACTTCTGCGCTGTATAACTCAATGAACAGTTGCTGCCCAACCCTTCTGAGAAGATGCTGAAGAACATGGGCATGCATGTGTACGGGAGTGGGCTGAATGGCCTTGTTTGTGCTGTTAATGTCTCTATTATGTGAACAGGCTCAGCATAATCAGCAATTGGTTTCCCACACTGAAAGTGAAAGAAAACGGCCATGCATCTTTATAGCAACTTTTGTGATCTAAAGCCATAAATGTACTGAGATCTAATTTAGTTTAGTTTCGTTTAGAGATACAGCGCGGCCCACCGAGTCAATAGACAATAGACAATAGGTGCAGGAGTAGGCCATTCGGTCCTTCGAGCCAGCACCGCCATTCACTGTGATCATGGCAGTTCATCCATAATCAGTACCCCGTTCTTGCCTTCTCCCCATATCCCTTGCCTTCTCCCCATATCTTTCAAAGCTCTATCTAACTCTCTCTTGAAAGCATCCAGAGAATCGGCCTCCACTGCCTTCTGAGGCAGAGAATTCCACAGATTCACAACTCTCTGGGTGAAAAAGTTTTTCCTCATCTCCGTTCTAAATGGCCTACCCCTTATTCTTAAACGGTGGCTCCTGCTTCTGGACTCCCCCAACATCGGGAACATGTTTCCTGCCTCTAGCATGTCCAATCCCTTAATAATCTAATATGTTTCAATGATATCCTCTCATCCTTCTAAATTCCAGTGTACACAAGCCCAGTCGCTCCATTCTTTCAACATTCTTTCAACAGTCCCGACATCCCGGGATTTAACCTTGTGAACCTACGCTACACTCCCTCAATAGCAAGAATGTCCTTCCACAAATTTGCAGACCAAAATTTGGTCCGCACCCACCAGCGATCCCCGCACATTAACACTATTCTACACACACCAGGGACAATTTACATTTATACCAAGCCAAGTTACCTACAAACCTGTAAGCCTTTGGAATTAGCGACATAATATAGGAAGACATGCCAACAGATCTCAATGCAGTAAGATCCCATAAATCTTAACTTGATAATGAGCTGACAAGCTGTTTGCGGGATCGCAACATATATGAGTGAGAACACATTCCCCTTCTGAGCTCAAGAAATGCAGACATATGCAGGATGTTATGGGTATTTTGTACAACAAATTTATTCATCCTAACGAATATTTAGGAACAAGGAACCGCAGATGCTGGTTTACAAAAAAAATACACAAAGTGCTGGAGTAACTTGGCAGGTTGGACAACATCCCTGGAGAACATGGATAGGTGACGTTACGGGTACGGACCCTTCTTCAGATGGAAGGTGAGAATACTGAAAGATATAAAAGGGAAAACATATATATTCTGGCACCGTGGCACGGCGTTGCTGCCTGACGTCGCCAGAGATCTAGGTTCGATCCTGACTACAGGTGCTCTCTGTACGGAGTTTGTACGTTCTCACTGTGAAGGCGAAGGTTTTCTCCGGGTGCTCTGCTTACCTCCCACACTCCAAAAACGTACAGATATGTTGGCTAATTGGCTTCTATAAATTGTAAATTGGCCCTAGTGTGTGGGATAGTGCTAGTGGACGGGGCGATCGCTGGTTGGCGCAGTCTCAGTGGATGGAAGGACCTGTTTCCACACTCTATCTCTACCGTCTACTATATGCATTCCATAAGTATATTGATGATACATAAGTTTAGTACATTTACCTACACTACAATGCTTAACCCAGCTTGAAAATAAAAATTGATTCATACATTCACGTTGCATACAGTTCTATCCTACCAACAGGTTTCGGTCTCAAAGGAACTTGTGTGATTGTCATGACATTCTCCCTTGGCTTGATGAAGGATTTGCTTCTTGATTTGATTCAGTGTTGTTTTTCCCACAATCTCCACTGGGACTGTCACACCAACATTCCATTACTGAAGGGTAGCTTTACAAGGTGACGCTAATCCACAAACTCTATCACCGGGTTTTTAACGTTTCTATTCATGGCTTTGAAAAATAATTTAAGTTTTGTTTCAACTGCATCTCTTCCACTCCCCTCTGCCCCCTCTCCACCCACAACCATCTCTCCCTCATATAAGATTTATCTGAGCTAAACTCAATCCTCCTTGTTTCTGTGCATTAGGAATTCAGCAGGAGTGTAGCCTGTTGTGAGTGTCGTTCTGTGGTTCAGCAGAAAAATCTTCCTAATCAATTCCTCATCGTTAAACTTAAGCATCCTTGTAATTATTGTTTCTTCAATGCTTCTTTGATGAAGCTCGCTGGTCTCTCTGCTGCGCTGTTTGACACAGGATTAAATGATGAAAAGCGTCTGTTTCATAAACTGCTCAAATAGAACGGAACTGAGAACTTGGCGCAGCGGCAGAGTTGTTGCCTTACAGCGCCAGAGACCCAGGTTCAATCCCAACTACGGGTTTTCTCCCGGTGCTCTGGCTTCCTCCCACTCTCCATAGACATACAAGTCTGTAGGTTAATTGGTTTCGGTAAAATTGTAAATTGTCCCTGGAGTGTGTAGGATAGTGCTAGTGTGCGGGGATCGCTGGTCGGCGCAGACTAAGTCGGCTGAAGGGCCTGTTTCCATGCTGTATCTCTAAAGTAAACTAAACTAAATTATCTAAAAAAGAAAATAAATCAAGCACCTTGTGTCATGGCATCAGGATAATAATCTAGCTCTCGTAAGAGTTGTTTTTTATTCTAGGAAGCAAAGGTAACCCTGCCCTCATCGACAGAGCTGCTGGAACTCCCCCTTCCAATTCCATACTGACCTTTCTGTCCTGGGCCTCTTCTACTATCAGAGTGAGGCCAAATGCAAATTGGAGGAACAGCACCTCATATTTTGCTGGGCAGTTTACAACCCAGAGGTATGCATATTGATCTCTCTAATTTCATGTAATCCTCGTATTCCTTCTCTCTCCGTCCCCCACCCTAGTCATACTACTAGTTTCACTGTCATCCTGCTTAGTTTCACTGTCCATATCCCCTTGTTACCACTTTTTCCACAGCCAACAATGGACCATTGTGGGCTCCACCTTTCCTTGGCCATCAGTGCTGGCTTTAATTTGGTTTTTTCATACCTTTCATTCATTTGTTCTTTGTACCTTTTCATACCTCTAGTTTCTCTCTCCCCTGACAGTCTGAAGAAGGGTCTCGACCCGAAATGTCACTTAGATGCTGCCTGACCCGTTAGGTTACTCCAGCACTTTGTGTCTATCTTCAGTAGAAATTGGTCGACAGCTTAAAGTTCCTGTCCATCCATATCACCCGCAACCTAATCGGGTTCCTTCCCAATGAAGTAGTGATCAAGTGCATGAGCGTACTTGCTTTCTTTGGCCTGGGAAGATTTAATATGTCCACGAGGATTCTTTTTATTCTCTACAGATGCTCCATATAAATATGCTAAAGGGATGTATCAGCCTGGTATGGCAACTGCTCTGCACCTCACCACCTGAACTTGCAGAGAGTGGTGAACACAGCACAAACCAGCACAGGCTTTTCACTGCCTTCCATCCAGTCCATCTTCATGGAGCGTTGCTTCAGGAAGGCTGGAAGTATTCCTGATTATGTATTGTCTTTCCACTGACTGGATAGCATGCAGCAAAAGCCTTTCACTGTACCTTGGTACACGTGACAATATACTAAACTGTAACTATATTGCCAAGGATGCCTGCCACCCTGGCCATTTCCTTTTCCCTCTTCTACCTTCTGAGAGTAGATGCAGGAGCTTGAAAGCTCGGTTTAAGAACAACTTCTTTTCCACTGCTATCTGAATCAATCACCTCTTTTACACCTAATTCCCCAAGATACTATCACATACTCTTAACTGTACGTCATTCGGTTATTCCGTTATCGTACTTTAATATTCTATTGCACTACAATCTTGCACCATTTTGGTGTTTTGTACTCATTGTTGTATTTATTGTTGTATTTGTCATTACTGTATGTGTACTATTTACTCTGTGAGCTTCATGTGAGCAAGGAATTTTATTGCACCCAAACCCAATGTAGATAGACAGTAAATTAAACATGTTTGACAAACTCAAGGTGCTATTGTTTGTAGTGGTGATTAGGGGGTTATCTCGAATCTTCAGCACCCACTCTATTGCTTTACAGCCAACGAGTCTCACCTGAAAATCCGAGTGGTTATTCTATGATACATTCTCAGAATAATTAATGTGTATAAGCAACTGCAGATGCTGTTACAACCAAAGATATAAACAAAAAGCTGTAGTAAGCAGGGCGGCATGGTGGCGCAGCGGGAAAGTTGCTGGGGGGGGGAGGGAGTCAGTCTCCGCGCCGGAGACCTGGGTTCGATCCCAACTATGGGTGCTGTCTGTACGTAGTTTGTACGTTCTCCCCGTGTTTGGGTTTTCCCCGAGATCTTTGATTTCCTCCCACACTCCAAACACGTACAGACTTGTAGGTTAATTGGATTGGTACAAGTGTAAAATTGACCCTACTGTGTGTAGGGTTGTGTTAATGTTTGGGGATCGCTGGTCGGTGCGGACTCGGTGGGCAGTTGGGCCAGTTTCCGTGCTGTATCTATAAACTAAACTAAATGAAAACTCAGCGGGTCAGGCAGCATCTCTGGAGAAAAGGAATAGGGTCGACCCCAACATAGCCTTGAGGCTCATAAGACCAGAATATTCACAGCAAAAGTTATCTAAATGTCTTCTTCAAACGATACGATATGATATGATAGAACTTTATTTATCCCAGGAGGGAAATTGATCTGCCAACAGTCATAAAACACAAGATACATGAAACATGAAATTAAAGTGATGAGTGGAAATGATTGGGGATGTGCAAAGATTGGGGGGGTGCGGGGAGGTGGGAGGGGGGTCAGTCTCAGTTTACCCCATGATGTAGCGCACTATGTATAACATTTTGGTGTCCCTATTGAATGGCTGTCCGCATGTCTTCTAATTTACTGAGTTACTCCAGCTTGTTGGGTCTAACTCTCTAATTCAGTCTACCCCCAACAAAAGGATTGATCGTACTCATTTTAGGACATTATGTGGCCTCTCACCTATTTCTGTTACAGGATCTACTATATCCACAAAGATCCTCTTTTGTGTGGGTAACCTTTTGGCAATTCAATCTTGTTTTGAACATTTCCATTTTATCTTAAGTGAATAGCCACGTTGCATTCTCAACGCTACTTTATTCCTTATTGCCAAACCAATAAAATTGTATAGCCTTTGGTCAATTGGAAAATGTTGTTTGCCAGTAGAAGGACATCCGGAAAGTGGGATGATTTTAAAAGTGTAATTGTGAAACTTGAAAGTGTGCATGTTCCCATTACAGTGAAGGATAAGGCGGGCAGGAGTAAGGAGCCCTGGATGCCAAAAGAAATTGAGGCACAAATCAGGAAAATAAAAGATGTAGGCAGCTGGGTTCAAGTGTGCTTGCTGGAATGAGGAGTATACAAGAAGAAAATCAGAAGGTAAAAAGGGGCATAAGATAGCTCTGGCAGATAAGATTAAGAAGAATCCAAAGTGATGTTATTTGTATATTAAGGGAAAAAGGGTAACTGAAGAGAGAATATGTCCCCTCAGACAGCAAAGAGGTCATCTATGTGTGGAAGTGCAAGAGATAGACAAGGTCCCAATGAATATTTCTTCTCTGTATTTACCGTGGAGAATGATGTAAAGACTGGGAAAAGACACAAAATGCTAGAGTAACTCAGCAGGTCAGGCAGCACCTCTGGAGAAAAGGAATAGTTGGCGTTTTGGGTAGAGAATCCTAGAGTTACTCCTGCATTTTGTATCTATCTGAAGCATCTGCAGTTCCTTCCCACACATAAAGACTGGAGAACATGAGATAATTAATGGAGGTGTCTTGAGGACAATTCGTATTGCAGTCAAGTGCAGTAGGTGCTGTTCGTCCTAGGATGTATGAAAGTAGATTAATCTCCAGATATATGCAAGGACACAGTGGTATGCCTAACATTTGTAACATCTGGAGCACCAGATTTACATGCATTTACATAGACAGGAGATAATTAGGGAAAGTCAGCATGGTTTGTACATGAGAGATTGAGCTTCATGAATTTGATTGAGTTTTTTGAAGATGTAACCAAGAAGGCTGACGAGGGCAAGGATGTGAATATAATCTACATGGACATCAGCAGGTCACTTTAGACCTCAGACTTTTAAAATACAGCTTGGAAACAGGCCCTTCGGCCCACTGAGTCCACGCCGACCAGCGATCATCCCATACACTAGCACTATCCAACACACTCGGAACAATTTACAAGTTACAGAAGCCAATTAACCTACAAACCCCTCCGTCTTTGGAGTGTGGGAGGAAACCGGAGCACCCGGAGAAAACCCACGTGGCCACAGGAAGAACGTACAAACTCCAAACAGACAGCACCCGTAGTCAGGATCAAAGCCGGGACTCTGGCGCTGTAAGGCAGCAATACTAACTCTGCGTCATCGTGTTGCCCCCAAATTTGATAAGGTTCCGCATTGTAGTTTGCTGGGGGAAATTAGATCACATGATACTAGCTAGCTGGATACAGAATTGGCTTCATAGCAGAATATAGAGCTGGTGGAGTAAGGTTTTTTGGACTAGAAACTTGTGACTAATGAGGTGCCTCAGGCATCGATGCTGAGTCCATTGCTGCTTATGGTTTATTTCAACAATTTGGATGAGAATGTGCAAGTCATGATTATTAAGTTTGCAGCAGACACTGAAATAGCTGGTATCACGGTTGGTGGAGGGTTATCAAGAATGACAGCGAGATCAAGAATCACACACTGAGCAAATGGGGTTTAATTCAGATAAGTGTGAGATGTTGCATTTCGGGAAGTCAATCCAGGGTAGGATCTTCACAATGAATGGTCGGGCCCTGAGAGATTTTGTAGAGCAGAAGAATCTGGGAGTGCAAGTACATAGCTTCCTGTAAATGGACTCACAAGTTGATAACATTTTTATTTTAGTTTAATTTAGTTTAGATACAGCATGGAAACAGGCTCTTCGGCCCCGACTCCACGCTGACCATTGATCACCGTTTACACAGTTTTATGTCGTCCCGCTTTCTCATGCATTTCCAACACTGCAGTGGCCATTTAATGAGGCTAATTAACCTGTAAATCGCACATCATTCGGATGTGAGGAAACCAGAGCATCCGGAAGAAATCCACACAGTCACTGGAGAACACACAAACTCCACACAGACAGCATCCAAGGTCAGGATCAAATCCAGGTCACTGGCACCATGAGGCAGCAGCTCTGCATTGCCCTGGTGGTGAAAATTGATTTATGTTATAATTGTGCAAGACTGCACTTGAAGTATTGTGTTCAATTCTAGTCATCTACGGTAGGAAAGATGCCATTAGGCTGGAAAGAGTGCAGAGAAGATTTACACGGATTTTACCAGGACTCAATGACTTGAGTTATTGGGAGAATAGGATTGTATTCCTTGGAGTTCAGGACATCGAGGGGGCGATCTTATAGATCTGTATAACATCATGAGAGGAACAGATGTAATGCACAGTTTTATTTTGGGGATAGAGAAATCAGAACCAAAGGGCATAGGGTTAAGAAGAGAGGGGAAAGATTTAATAAGAACCTGAGAGGCAATGTTTTCACACGGAGGGTAGTGGACTGCCAGAGGAAGATTTCCTTGCCGCATGCAAGGAGGCACCATAATTGACGCCTATACAATGCAGCGCTGCCAACTCTCACGCATTGAGTGTGAAACTCACGCATTTCACCACCGCCCCGATGCAGTGCTATTAGTGCCGTGACGTCACTATGACGTGACGTCTTCAGTTGTCGCCGACAGGGTCGTAGCTTGTCGTATCTTGTCGCGGGTGGACGTAAGTTGACTTCGGTTGTCGTAGGTTGTCGCCTGTGTGGTCGCAGGTTGTCATTGGTGTGGTCGTAGGTGTGGTCGTAGGTGGACATCCCAATTCGCGAGGAATTGTGTCGCCGGTCAACATAGCTTGTCTAGCCTGACGTCGGTTGGGTGGTAGCTTGTCGTAGACATTGTTCTAGGGTGGGTCCAGATTTCTCATTCTCAATTCTTACCCAATGTTGGCAGTCCTGCCAATGTCCAGTCCACGCTCTAGTTCTTATGTGCAGTACCCGTTCCAGGCAAGCCACATATTGTTGTGAGCCTCCAGCTATCGCCTTCCTTGGTCGACCAGCAACCTCTCCTACCAGCCTCGCTCCTCTCCCGTCACATACGTCGTCCTCGTCATCGCTGGCTCCATCCTCCTGGTCTCTGATCTTCGGGGGACGAACAGCTTGGCTTGGCAGGCTCCCCCTTCCAGGCTGTGATCCGCCAAGGTGTGCCGGGTCTTGCTTTCGGCCAAGAAACACGCCGGGCCTTGCTTTTGGCCATGGTCCATGCCAGGTCTTGCGTTTGGCTGTGGTCAGCCGGCTTGGGTGGGGCATCATAGTCGGCATGGATATTAGGCCAAAGGGCCAGTTGTTGTGCTGTATGACTCTATGACAATGTGACTAAGGTAAAAGATCTGCTCATGAAGAAATTATGAGGCGTTATTCCTCCAAAGTGAGTCACTAAAACTTCTTTCTCTATTTGAGGACAGTTGCTCTCACTATGTATGTATGTAACATAAACAAAATTGTTTTCCCTTGATAATTGTCCAATGAATTGCAACCTCCCACGCAGGCTTCACTTGTATTGTAGTGAACTGAGGCTTATTTCCTAGACACTGCTTCCATAAGTCACACATGATTTGCTGTTTTCCACCCTAATTCCAATTCTTGTCTTTCTTCAGTAATTGCTGAAATAGTGTCAGCACTACTGCAAGAATCGAATGCAGTGTCTATTATGTTTATGTATGATCTATGTTTGGCCATCTTTTCAGATTATTTTTATATTTTCTGCGATGAGTTGCAATTCATTTGCATCCACTTTAAGTCCAAGATCAACTACTTCTTTCTGTACAAATACTCTCTCTGAGCTTTGCACTGTGTTTGTTTAGCTGCCTGATCACTTTTTCTCCCATACTTCCTGATGTCAATATAAGAATGACGTTTGGGCCGTTAAGGCTATGCCAGCCCAAAGAGCAATTAAACCCAACACACTACACCGCAAACCCATTCTCTCCCACATTCACATTAACATCCCTCAATTGTCCTCCTGCCCACCCACACAATTGACCATTCACCATGGCCACATGCCCATCCATTAGCCAGCACATCATTAGGATATAGGAGGAAACCATAGCTCTCAGTGGAAATCCAAGGTGTCACAGGATGAACTAGCAAACTGCAAATAGACTGTACCAGAGGTCAGGGGTGAATCCGGGTTGCTGTAGTACTCCAGCGAATACTCCGAATACTCCAACAGAAGACAGCAAATGCAGTGTAGAAAGTGTCTTCACTAGTTGCATCATGGCCTGGTACGGCAATTCCAACGCAAAAGAATTGGAGGCTGCAGAGAGGTGGACTCAGCCTGGTCTATCATGGGCAAAGCCCTCCCCACCATTGAAACCATCTACATATGGGCGGCACAGTGGCGCAGCGGTAGCATTGCTGCCTTACAGCGCCAGGGACCCGGGTTCGATCCGGACTGTGGGTGCTGTCTGTGTGGAGTTTGTGACCATGTGAGGTTTCTCCAGATGCTCCGGTTTCCTCCCACTCTCCAAAGACGTACAGGTTTGTAGGTTAATTGGCTTCTGTAAATTGCCCCTAGTGTGTAGAATTGAATGTGTGCGGGTGATCGTGGTCATCGTGGACTCAGTGGGCTCACTTTTCTGTCATCCTTATTCCCCAATATAATATTTCCCATATCATTCCGGAAGGGATCACATTAGCTTTGGTTAATCATTTTCTTTTTACAAATCCATGGAAACTTTTACAGTCTGCCTTTAGATTTCTCACAAGATCATTCTCAACTTTCCCTTCCCGCTCCAAAATGTTGATCTTCCTTCACTTACTGAATTGTTTCCAATCCTCAGGCTTATTGCTCTTTACAGCAATACTGCAACACTTTTCTTTTGATCTAATACCATCTTTAGTTATTAGTCATGGTTGGTCATGGTTGGACAGATTTTCCTTGGGATTTTGTGACTTAAAGGGCCATTTATTATAATTAGTTACTAATTCTTTAAGTGTTTGCCATGCTTGTGTACTGCCATATCCATTCATGTGGTTTCCCAATTAACCATAGGCAATTCATGCTTTATTTCTCTGTAGTTTGTTTTGTATTGATCTGAAGCCCTAATTTTAAAGGACAAAGGACAAACAAAGGACAAATTACTTTCTAGGGTCCCTACCTGGTCGGAGAGGCAGCTTTTCTCCGGGCTGCACCTTCGACCCATCCTCGCAGCCTACAGGTGAAACATCGCGGAGCTGCGGGTGGCGACACTGAACTTTAACAACGGGAGCCTGGGATCTCTCGCCGAGATCGCCAGTGGTGGAACTCCATCCAGCGCGGCCTGTTGGCTTCGGACGGCGCGGTCATGAGTAAGGAGGCGGCTGTTCCAGGTGTCCCAAGCCGCTGAGAGGGTTCTCCCGACACCGGAGCACCATCACCCGGCGAGAACGGCCTGGAACATCGAGCCTCCGTGAAGGCGACTGTGGAGGCCTCAATAGGGCCGACTATGGGTGGACATGGGATGGGGACTGGACTTTGTGCCTTCCCCCACAGTGGGAACCATTGTGGGGGGATGTTTTTATGTTTTATGTTAAACTTCTTTAATATTGTGTCTAATTTGTGCTGCATGGCAAGACAAATTTCACTACACCATTTGGTGTATGTGACAATAAATGTCCTTTGTCCTATGTCCTTTTGTCCTTTGTAAATGGATTTTTTGAGGATGTGACAAGTAAAATGGATGAAGGGGAGCCAGTGGATGTAGTGTATCTAGACTTTCAGAATGCCTTTGATAAGGTCCCGCACAGGAGACTGGTGACTAAACTTAGAGCACATGGTATTGGGGGTAGGGTGTTGACATGGATAGAAAATTGGTTGGCAGACAGGAAGCAAAGAGTAGAAGTGAACGGGTCCTTTTCAGAATGGCAGGCAGTGGCGAGTGGATTGCCGCAAAGCTCGGTGTTGGGGCCGAAACTGTTTACCATATATATTAATGTTTTGGAAGAGGGAATTAGGAGTAACACTAGCAAGTTTGCAGATGACACAAAGCTGTGTGGCTGTGTGAACAATGAAGATGATGTTAGGAGGTTGCAGGGTGCCCTGACAGGTTGAGTGAGTGGGCGGGGCATGGCAGATGCAGTATAATATAGATAAATGTGAGGTTATCCACTTTGGCGGCAAAAACAAGGAGGCAGATTATTATCTCAATGGGTTTAAGAAGGAACTGCAGATGCTGGAAAATCGAAGGTAGACAAAAATGCTCGAGAAACTCAGCGGGTGAGGCAGCATCTATGGAGCGAAGGAAATAGGCAATGTTTCGGGGCGAAACCCTTCTTCAGAATGACGTGAGGGTGGGGGGGGGGGCGGGAAGAAGAAAGGAAGAGGAGGAGCCAGAGGGCTGAGGGAGAGCTGAGAAGGGGAGTAGACAGTTAGGAATACCTGAAATTAGAGAAGTCAATGTTCATACCGCTGGGGTACAAACTGCCCAAGCAAAATATGAGGTGCTGCTCCTCCAATTTCCGGTGGTCCTCACTCTGGCCATGGAATGGGATGGGGAGTTGAAGTGCTGACCCACCAGGAGATCAGGTTGGTTATTGCGAACCGAGCGGACGTGTTCGGTGAAGCGATCGCCAAGCCTACGCTTGGTCTCACCGATGTAGATTAGGTGACATCCAGAGCAGCGGAAGGAATAGATGAGATTGGAGTTTTGGGGAGGGAGCGGTCTCTGCGGAAAGCAGACAGGGGAGGAGATGGGAAGATGTGGGAAGTGGTGGGGTCATGTTGGAGGTGTCAAAAATGACTGAGGATTATTTGTTGTACGTGACGGCTGGTAGGGTGGAAGGTGAGGACTAGGGGGACTCTGCCCTTGTTACGAGTGGGGGAATGGGGAGAGAGAGCAGTGTCACGGGGTATGGAAGAAACCCTGGTGAGAGCCTCATCTGTGGTAGAAGAGGAGAAGAGGGAAGAAGGGTAGAAGAGGGGACCTCAATGGGGTTAGATTAGGTAAGGAGGAGGTGCAATGAGACCTGGATGTCCTTGTACACCAGTCACTGAAATATGGCGTGCAGGTACAGCAGGCAGTGAAGAAAGCTAGTGGAATGTTGGCCTTCATAACAAGAGGATGTCAGTGTAAGAGTAAAGAGGTTCTTCTGCAGTTGTATAGTGCTCTGGTAAGACCACATCTGGAGTATTGGTGTCCTAATTTGAGGAAGGACATCCTTGTGATTGAGGCAGTGCAGCGTAGGTTCATGAGATTGATCCCTGTGATGGCGGGACAGTCGTATGAGGAAAGATTAAAAAAACTAGGCTTGTATTCACTGGAGTTTAGAAGGATGAGGGGGAATCTTATAGAAACATATAAAATTATAAAAGGACTGGACAAGCTAGATGCAGGAAAAATGTTCCCAATGTTGGGCGAGTCCAGAACCAGGGGCCACAGTCTTAGAATAAAGGGGAGGCCATTTAAGACTGAGGTGAGAAAAAACATTGTGAATTTGTGGAATTCCCTGCCACAGAGGCCAGTGGTGGCCAAGTCACTGGATGGATTTAAGAGAGAGTTAGATAGAGCTCTAGGGCTAGTGGAATCAGGGGATATGGGGAGAAGGCAGGCACGGGTTATTGATTGGGGATGATCAGCCATGATCACAATGAATGGCAGTGCTGGATCAAAGGGCCGAATGGCCTCCTTCTGCACCTATTTTCTATGTTTCTATGTTTCTAAATGGGGTTGGACTGGATGGGTATGTGATGGTCAGCACAGGCATAATGGGCCAAAGGGCCTGTTTCTGTGCTGCATGATTCTAAAACTCTGACTCTATGTCTCTATGACTTTCAATAAGGGGCTGCAGAGTCACGCAGCTAGTGGAGCTGCTGCCTTGCAGCGCCAGAGGCCCGGGTTCGATCCTGACCTCGGGTGCTGTTGGTGTGGAGTTGCACGTTCTCCCTGCGACTGCATGTGTATCCTCTGGCTGCTCCGGTTTCCTCCCACATCTCAAAGACAGGTGGCTTGTGGGTTAATTGGCCTCTGTACATTGTCCCTAGTGTATTGGGATAACATAGAACTAGGGTGAATAGAAAGATTAAACGAGAACTTACCATTTGAAGTTTGATCTTGATTTTCTGAGAAGTTGGAGTGAGAGACTACGTGAAGAACCAGCCAGCCTGCATGCGCATCAATCTTCAGAGCCACTGTATGAAACCACAGTCCACTTAAACCAGAATCAAGCTATAGAAAGATTAATAACCCTTGACTTACCAAATGAAATTAATGAGCTTCAGGGTTGGGTGGAGGGCACGTAGTCTCTCACTCCAACTTCTCATAAAATAAAGATCAAACTTCAAATGGTAAGTTCTTGTTTAATCTTTCTATTTTATTTCGAAGTCTCGTAATAGGACTGCGTGAAGCCTTTGAAGCTCTGTGGTTTCATGCAGTAAGCCAATCTGTATGTGAACACCGATATTTTATAACTTCCGAAAGTGCATTCATCTGAGCCTCCTGATGTTGCAAGAATGTGAACAAGAGGAACATCCATTCTATTGGCTGCTGACGTACCAGCAGCCCTGGTTGAGTGTGACTTGAAATTATTTGTATTCCGTCCCGCTTCAGCTGCTTACACTCTATCCATCTTGAAATAGTCTGCACCAACAATCAACTATGAAGAAACTTGTCCTTCATCTCATAGGTTCTTAGTAACCTCAATGTACCTTTTCACATAATTGTCCAATGAATTGCAACCTCCCACGCAGGCTTCACTTGTATTGTAGTGAACTGAGGCTTATTTCCTAGACACTGCTTCCATAAGTCACACATGATTTGCTGTTTTCCACCCTAATTCCAATTCTTGTCTTTCTTCAGTAATTGCTGAAATAGTGTCAGCACTACTGCAAGAATCGAATGCAGTGTCTATTATGTTTATGTATGATCTATGTTTGGCCATCTTTTCAGATTATTTTTATATTTTCTGCGATGAGTTGCAATTCATTTGCATCCACTTTAAGTCCAAGATCAACTACTTCTTTCTGTACAAATACTCTCTCTGAGCTTTGCACTGTGTTTGTTTAGCTGCCTGATCACTTTTTCTCCCATACTTCCTGATGTCAATATAAGAATGACGTTTGGGCCGTTAAGGCTATGCCAGCCCAAAGAGCAATTAAACCCAACACACTACACCGCAAACCCATTCTCTCCCACATTCACATTAACATCCCTCAATTGTCCTCCTGCCCACCCACACAATTGACCATTCACCATGGCCACATGCCCATCCATTAGCCAGCACATCATTAGGATATAGGAGGAAACCATAGCTCTCAGTGGAAATCCAAGGTGTCACAGGATGAACTAGCAAACTGCAAATAGACTGTACCAGAGGTCAGGGGTGAATCCGGGTTGCTGTAGTACTCCAGCGAATACTCCGAATACTCCAACAGAAGACAGCAAATGCAGTGTAGAAAGTGTCTTCACTAGTTGCATCATGGCCTGGTACGGCAATTCCAACGCAAAAGAATTGGAGGCTGCAGAGAGGTGGACTCAGCCTGGTCTATCATGGGCAAAGCCCTCCCCACCATTGAAACCATCTACATATGGGCGGCACAGTGGCGCAGCGGTAGCATTGCTGCCTTACAGCGCCAGGGACCCGGGTTCGATCCGGACTGTGGGTGCTGTCTGTGTGGAGTTTGTGACCATGTGAGGTTTCTCCAGATGCTCCGGTTTCCTCCCACTCTCCAAAGACGTACAGGTTTGTAGGTTAATTGGCTTCTGTAAATTGCCCCTAGTGTGTAGAATTGAATGTGTGCGGGTGATCGTGGTCATCGTGGACTCAGTGGGCTCACTTTTCTGTCATCCTTATTCCCCAATATAATATTTCCCATATCATTCCGGAAGGGATCACATTAGCTTTGGTTAATCATTTTCTTTTTACAAATCCATGGAAACTTTTACAGTCTGCCTTTAGATTTCTCACAAGATCATTCTCAACTTTCCCTTCCCGCTCCAAAATGTTGATCTTCCTTCACTTACTGAATTGTTTCCAATCCTCAGGCTTATTGCTCTTTACAGCAATACTGCAACACTTTTCTTTTGATCTAATACCATCTTTAGTTATTAGTCATGGTTGGTCATGGTTGGACAGATTTTCCTTGGGATTTTGTGACTTAAAGGGCCATTTATTATAATTAGTTACTAATTCTTTAAGTGTTTGCCATGCTTGTGTACTGCCATATCCATTCATGTGGTTTCCCAATTAACCATAGGCAATTCATGCTTTATTTCTCTGTAGTTTGTTTTGTATTGATCTGAAGCCCTAATTTTAAAGGACAAAGGACAAACAAAGGACAAATTACTTTCTAGGGTCCCTACCTGGTCGGAGAGGCAGCTTTTCTCCGGGCTGCACCTTCGACCCATCCTCGCAGCCTACAGGTGAAACATCGCGGAGCTGCGGGTGGCGGCACTGAACTTTAACAACGGGAGCCTGGGATCTCTCGCCGAGATCGCCAGTGGTGGAACTCCATCCAGCGCGGCCTGTTGGCTTCGGACGGCGCGGTCATGAGTAAGGAGGCGGCTGTTCCAGGTGTCCCAAGCCGCTGAGAGGGTTCTCCCGACACCGGAGCACCATCACCCGGCGAGAACGGCCTGGAACATCGAGCCTCCGTGAAGGCGACTGTGGAGGCCTCAATAGGGCCGACTATGGGTGGACATGGGATGGGGACTGGACTTTGTGCCTTCCCCCACAGTGGGAACCATTGTGGGGGGATGTTTTTATGTTTTATGTTAAACTTCTTTAATATTGTGTCTAATTTGTGCTGCATGGCAAGACAAATTTCACTACACCATTTGGTGTATGTGACAATAAATGTCCTTTGTCCTATGTCCTTTTGTCCTTTGTAAATGGATTTTTTGAGGATGTGACAAGTAAAATGGATGAAGGGGAGCCAGTGGATGTAGTGTATCTAGACTTTCAGAATGCCTTTGATAAGGTCCCGCACAGGAGACTGGTGACTAAACTTAGAGCACATGGTATTGGGGGTAGGGTGTTGACATGGATAGAAAATTGGTTGGCAGACAGGAAGCAAAGAGTAGAAGTGAACGGGTCCTTTTCAGAATGGCAGGCAGTGGCGAGTGGATTGCCGCAAAGCTCGGTGTTGGGGCCGAAACTGTTTACCATATATATTAATGTTTTGGAAGAGGGAATTAGGAGTAACACTAGCAAGTTTGCAGATGACACAAAGCTGTGTGGCTGTGTGAACAATGAAGATGATGTTAGGAGGTTGCAGGGTGCCCTGACAGGTTGAGTGAGTGGGCGGGGCATGGCAGATGCAGTATAATATAGATAAATGTGAGGTTATCCACTTTGGCGGCAAAAACAAGGAGGCAGATTATTATCTCAATGGGTTTAAGAAGGAACTGCAGATGCTGGAAAATCGAAGGTAGACAAAAATGCTCGAGAAACTCAGCGGGTGAGGCAGCATCTATGGAGCGAAGGAAATAGGCAATGTTTCGGGGCGAAACCCTTCTTCAGAATGACGTGAGGGTGGGGGGGGGCGGGAAGAAGAAAGGAAGAGGAGGAGCCAGAGGGCTGAGGGAGAGCTGAGAAGGGGAGTAGACAGTTAGGAATACCTGAAATTAGAGAAGTCAATGTTCATACCGCTGGGGTACAAACTGCCCAAGCAAAATATGAGGTGCTGCTCCTCCAATTTCCGGTGGTCCTCACTCTGGCCATGGAATGGGATGGGGAGTTGAAGTGCTGACCCACCAGGAGATCAGGTTGGTTATTGCGAACCGAGCGGACGTGTTCGGTGAAGCGATCGCCAAGCCTACGCTTGGTCTCACCGATGTAGATTAGGTGACATCCAGAGCAGCGGAAGGAATAGATGAGATTGGAGTTTTGGGGAGGGAGCGGTCTCTGCGGAAAGCAGACAGGGGAGGAGATGGGAAGATGTGGGAAGTGGTGGGGTCATGTTGGAGGTGTCAAAAATGACTGAGGATTATTTGTTGTACGTGACGGCTGGTAGGGTGGAAGGTGAGGACTAGGGGGACTCTGCCCTTGTTACGAGTGGGGGAATGGGGAGAGAGAGCAGTGTCACGGGGTATGGAAGAAACCCTGGTGAGAGCCTCATCTGTGGTAGAAGAGGAGAAGAGGGAAGAAGGGTAGAAGAGGGGACCTCAATGGGGTTAGATTAGGTAAGGAGGAGGTGCAATGAGACCTGGATGTCCTTGTACACCAGTCACTGAAATATGGCGTGCAGGTACAGCAGGCAGTGAAGAAAGCTAGTGGAATGTTGGCCTTCATAACAAGAGGATGTCAGTGTAAGAGTAAAGAGGTTCTTCTGCAGTTGTATAGTGCTCTGGTAAGACCACATCTGGAGTATTGGTGTCCTAATTTGAGGAAGGACATCCTTGTGATTGAGGCAGTGCAGCGTAGGTTCATGAGATTGATCCCTGTGATGGCGGGACAGTCGTATGAGGAAAGATTAAAAAAACTAGGCTTGTATTCACTGGAGTTTAGAAGGATGAGGGGGAATCTTATAGAAACATATAAAATTATAAAAGGACTGGACAAGCTAGATGCAGGAAAAATGTTCCCAATGTTGGGCGAGTCCAGAACCAGGGGCCACAGTCTTAGAATAAAGGGGAGGCCATTTAAGACTGAGGTGAGAAAAAACATTGTGAATTTGTGGAATTCCCTGCCACAGAGGCCAGTGGTGGCCAAGTCACTGGATGGATTTAAGAGAGAGTTAGATAGAGCTCTAGGGCTAGTGGAATCAGGGGATATGGGGAGAAGGCAGGCACGGGTTATTGATTGGGGATGATCAGCCATGATCACAATGAATGGCAGTGCTGGATCAAAGGGCCGAATGGCCTCCTTCTGCACCTATTTTCTATGTTTCTATGTTTCTAAATGGGGTTGGACTGGATGGGTATGTGATGGTCAGCACAGGCATAATGGGCCAAAGGGCCTGTTTCTGTGCTGCATGATTCTAAAACTCTGACTCTATGTCTCTATGACTTTCAATAAGGGGCTGCAGAGTCACGCAGCTAGTGGAGCTGCTGCCTTGCAGCGCCAGAGGCCCGGGTTCGATCCTGACCTCGGGTGCTGTTGGTGTGGAGTTGCACGTTCTCCCTGCGACTGCATGTGTATCCTCTGGCTGCTCCGGTTTCCTCCCACATCTCAAAGACAGGTGGCTTGTGGGTTAATTGGCCTCTGTACATTGTCCCTAGTGTATTGGGATAACATAGAACTAGGGTGAATAGAAAGATTAAACGAGAACTTACCATTTGAAGTTTGATCTTGATTTTCTGAGAAGTTGGAGTGAGAGACTACGTGAAGAACCAGCCAGCCTGCATGCGCATCAATCTTCAGAGCCACTGTATGAAACCACAGTCCACTTAAACCAGAATCAAGCTATAGAAAGATTAATAACCCTTGACTTACCAAATGAAATTAATGAGCTTCAGGGTTGGGTGGAGGGCACGTAGTCTCTCACTCCAACTTCTCATAAAATAAAGATCAAACTTCAAATGGTAAGTTCTTGTTTAATCTTTCTATTTTATTTCGAAGTCTCGTAATAGGACTGCGTGAAGCCTTTGAAGCTCTGTGGTTTCATGCAGTAAGCCAATCTGTATGTGAACACCGATATTTTATAACTTCCGAAAGTGCATTCATCTGAGCCTCCTGATGTTGCAAGAATGTGAACAAGAGGAACATCCATTCTATTGGCTGCTGACGTACCAGCAGCCCTGGTTGAGTGTGACTTGAAATTATTTGTATTCCGTCCCGCTTCAGCTGCTTACACTCTATCCATCTTGAAATAGTCTGCACCAACAATCAACTATGAAGAAACTTGTCCTTCATCTCATAGGTTCTTAGTAACCTCAATGTACCTTTTCACATAATAAACACCCACAATCTCCGATCTGGTGGGTATGCTGTCAACTCCAACTTGTACCCAACCGTGCCTGCTCTGCTTTATGAGTTCATTCACATAAAATGCTACCCTCTTGTCAGATATGACCGATTATCCAGACGGAGATTGCATAAAGACTGAGCTCTTCGTGCTGAAATAAGTGTCATAAGCATGACTAACTTAAGAGTAACTGCTCCAACGTTAGGGATACAGCTGATGTCAATTTGCGTAAAAAAATTAATGCTGATTACACATTCCACACTACTTTGTATCTAGTTTCATATAAAAGACGCCTTCCATAACCTTTGTCACCAGTGGGTGAGAGCCAATCATTTATTGTCCCACTTCTAGTACTAGATACAATGACAAAGCACTACGAGCAGTGTTAATTGCGCTATAACATAGTCGCTTCTCATAAAACCAAACTGAAAGAAACCCACAAACCTCTACTACTTCTGTTTAAAAGCAGCTCACATGTGTCTCTTCACAAAACGTTTCCATACAACCATGCAGTGATAGGTGCACTAGTGCTAGGTTGAACTAACCTCTGTTCGTGTCTGTGAGCAAATATAGGAGCTTCTTTCAGCAGGTCTATTTACAACGGAAACCATGGTTGAGTAGGCCAATTCGGCACTACTATAATTCATGTTGCCTCGTCTTGAATTATCTTTGGAGATATTTATACCCTGTGCATGCCTCTACAATATTCTGTTTCTTATCTGTGGGCAGGGTCACAGACATATCTGCAGAGTTTATGACAAAACCTAGATATGTAATAGATTTTGTTGGCTCCATTATGGACTTTCCTGGATGAATAACAAATGCTAGATATTCTAGGAGTGCCTTGGTTGCTGAAACAGTTAACTCTGTGACACATGATCTCTTCCCTACAATGAGCATGTCATCTATAAACCCCACGACAATATGCCCTTTAGATCTGAGTAGGGCAACATTGGCTTTAGAATCTTTGTAAATAGCCTAGGGCTGAACTCAACCCCTTAGGTAGAGTCTAAAATTGCCACAACTGGCCTTGCCAGATAAACTTCAGATATATCCTGTGACTCTCGTGTATTGCTACTGAATAGTATGCATCTTCAAGATGCATACTATTCTGCTGAATGAAAAATATCCATCTTAAAATGGTTATATTCCAAGCACGTGTTCAGACTAGCCAAATCCTAGAATGTTTCGGTATCCTCCATTTTTCTTCAACCTTGAGAAGATATTAGAAATATACCACTCTTGTTCATGGGCAGACTGCTCAATCACACCCTTTTTGTGTAATTCTCTATTTCAACTTGGATAGCCATAGTTTCCTCTTTAGACCGTATTTACGGGAGTCTTGGCTTCACTTGCCGCGGAGGAAATTGATCAGCCAGAAACTCAATCTTATAACCATTTATGATTTGTAAACTGAAAGGATCAGAGGTTATCTGTCCCCACCTGTTTATGAACAGTCTCAATCTACCTACAACTTGAATATCGTCAGCACATCTCATGCGACTGATGGAATAATATTTGCATACCTCAACGGCCTCCACCTCTATGTCGCTTTGCTGTCCATGACGAGACAGACAGTGGCTGTGGGTGTGATCAAGGCAGTTTCTAAGAAAGAACTTGCTATAAAAACCACCAAGGCTGCCAATAAAATAATAGGCAAGAGGTGATTATCACCACCAGCCACCAAGATCCAGCAACCCCTGAGACTGACACCACCAAAATGGCAATAGGCAGTTGATGAATAGAGTCAACTGACCCTAGATTTTGCTCTGTCGCTTTGGCCTGCTGGGGAGCGCTGTGAACCTGCGCATAAAAAAGGCCTCGGGCTTGGTTTTAATTGTGTATGCCTGGTGCTCCGACCAGCCTCAGTGTAACGGTATCTGCCGCTAGCTTGGTAGGGATGATATGCATGCCGTTAGATGGAAGTCTTACCCACAAAGGGTGTCTTTACCACACCCACCGCAGCCTTGAATTCCTCTTGCAAGTCTTTTACTTGCTTGCCCAAATCTTCTCCAAAGAGATACTTGCAGACTGCACATTACTTGCCTTGCACAAATGAGCATATATTGGGTTGATCTCAGGCCCTATACCATCCTTTGCAACACAATTGAGCTCAAACTGTGCATTACACAGAAGTGCTAAGGCGTCTACTGCAAATCAGACAGCTGAGTTCCCTCCACCGATTTTGCAAAGGACGTAATCCCTCTTGTGAGAAATCTCTGAACTCGCTGGAGTTTTAAGTCATTTGACTTTGTTTTGCCATTCAGATAGCCACAAATGGTGGCATTAACCTCCAGTGTCTGGCAATTATCAGGACTAGCATACTTTCCAGCAGTGTCCTGCATGTTCTTCTCATTCAACCGATGAGAAGTCAAGTAACCAATGCTACTTGCCAGTACTTCCTCTAACGGTTCTCCTATCCACGAGAGGATGACAAATTTCATCACGAGCCGGCAGCTCCTTCTTAGACTTGAGTTGAAGCATATTGTAAGTACTTTAGTCTCACACAGGTTAAAGCACAAGCATCTTTATTGTCTAGTTCATCATCATGTAAGCAGGACATCACACGTTCAATCTACTACAGCTACTGAAGACAGTGGGTGAGTTCTTACACTATAAATCATACATTTAGGCGGAGTTATAATTACTAAGCATTCTGATTGGCTAACATGCAATAGTCAATCTACACATATCATCCACTTGTTGAGGGAATTCAAATTCACTGTCAACTTCCCCACAGTCAGAGTCTACCACGTAATACTCCTCAAAACACCCCTCCTCTAAGCAGGAGATATCATAATGCAACCCTGAACCAGGTATTGCTGCAGCAGACATCTGACTGAAACTACCTGTAACGGTCGCCGGTGTGTGGAACACATTCCCTTCGACCAGCCTCTCAATCAGGTTTTCCAGTTTTGAGAGCCGACAGATGATATCCTCAATGGATGTTGAGGCAGTACCTTCCTGCCCAGTATTGTCCTTTAGGACATAATTTGCCATTTTGGCCTTGGCCTTCGGGTCGCCAAACTGCTCTCTTTCGGAGCTTTAGCTTTCAATTTTAATTAATTTATTTATTTGTTGGTTTTGTTTGTTTATTTACATCGCGAACCTGCAAGTCAGGTAATAATGCTACTTGCCAGTTCGGCCTTTATTGGTTTACATATCCCGAGAGGATGGCAAAATATGTTCCAGCGTGCTGGCAGCTCTTTTTTAGCCATGAGCTGAAAGTATTTTGCATGTGTTGAGGGAATCCTCAAACTCCCTGCCTCTGAGCAGGAGATATCCTCAAATATCTGAATTTATCTGCCTATATCAATGCAGTGCACCTCTCCCTCTTACTCAGTTATCCTCACTCTTGTGAGCAGCCCGATAACCTCAATCTTAGATGTTGAGGTAGTGCTTTCCTGGCCAATATGGTCGTTTTGAACAGCCAGTTCCGAGTTGGTCTTTCCTGACCCGGGGTCAACAAGCTGCTCCTTTTCGGAGCTTTCAGATGTTGCTCTGCAGGCCACCCTGCCAGCGTCTTTGAGCCTGGGTTGCCAACCTGCTCTTTTTCAGAGCTAGCGGAGGTTACTGTACAGGCTATGCTGCCAGTGTCTCCGAGCCCGGGTCACCAAGCTGCTCCATTTCGGAGCTTTCGCGGTGGTTTGTATGCAGACCTTACCTGCCAGCGTCCCCGAGCCCAGGTCGACCAGCTGCTCCTTATCGGAGCTTCAGTGCAGTTACTTGTGCAGGCCGCGCCTGTACACATCTTCGGCCCCAGGCTTGACAAACTGCTCCCTTTCGGAGCTTAAACGGAGGTTGCTGTGCAGGTTGCGCCTGCCAGCGTCTTCGAGCCCGGATCGACAGGCTGCTCCATTTCGGAGCCTTGCTGGAGATTACTGTGCAGGTCATGCCTGCCAGTTACTCCGAGACCGGGCCGGGCCACCTGCTCCCTTCCGGAGCTTTAACGGTGGTTGCTGCACAAATTGCGCCTGTCAGCATCTCCGAGCCCGCTGCACCGTTCCTGCAAAAAAAACACCTTACCTGACGGAGCATTTCCGAATGCATCCGTATCTCGCGCCATGCGACGACGTATTGATGCGCATGCGGGCTGGCGGGTTCTTCACGTAGTCTCATCACGAGACTTTGAAATAAAATGGTTGATCGATGGTCAGTGTGGGCTTGGCGGAATGAAGGACCTGTTTCCATACAATATCTCTAAATTACACTATGCTAAATTTAAAATGTTTTCATATTATGATACTCATATTATCATGCTCTTCCCCAAAAGCCCCCTTTATATGTTTGTTGAAATAAACAGTCAAAGAGGGTAATGAACAATTCTCATATGAATGTCCATGAGTCAAGTATCAAGTCAAAAGTGTTTCATTGTGATATATACCAGGAATAGAACAATTCCATTCTTACTTGCTGCAGCTTTACAGGCATATTAATACAGCAACACAACTAATACATATACAATAAACAATAACACAATAAATTATCAATAATACCAGGTAAAACCACACCATAACATTGCAAACCAAAGTAAATAGTGCAACCTACAAAAACCCGTAGCAGTTTGCTGCTGAGGTAGGTTTGTGGTTAGGATGGCGTGGTGTGGATCAAACGCCTGATGGTTAATGGGAAGAACCTGTTCTTGAACCTGAAGGTAACAATTCTCAGGCTGCTGCATCTTTTTCCCGATGGCAGCAGTGAAATGGAGTAATCGTTGATGATATTAGAACATAGAACGTTACAGTGTAGGAAGGAACTGCAGATGCTGGTTTAAACTGAAGATAGACACAAAATACTGGAGTAACTCAGCAGGACAGGCAGCATCTCTGGAGAGAAGGAATGGGTGACGCTTCTGAAGAAGGGTCTCGTTCCGAAACAATTCCATTCCTTCTCTCCAGAGATGCTGCCTGTCCCGCTGAGTTACTCCAGCATTTTGTGTCTATCATAGAACATAACAGCACGGGAACGGGCCCTTCGGCGCACAAAGTTTGTGCCGAATATGATGCGTAGCTAAATTGATCTCATCTACCTGTACATGATCCATATTCCCCAATTCACTGCACTTTCATGTGCCTATCTAAAAGCTGCTTGAAACGGCCACTATCGTACCTGGAGACATTGTCATCTCTTCCTACAAATGATAAGGACGTTACAGTGCTATTTAAAGAGGAGTACGTTGTTTTATTGAATCTTATCCTGTTTCCCGCTTTCGATCAGAACCACCAAACAAGGAGTTAACATATCGCCCACATAGCTTAGGTGATATAATGTGTGCAGACG
>CM075978.1:106272595-106330685 GCA_038087875.1 Malacoraja senta
CGAGCCTCGTTAATACTGTAAAATGTCCTGGGATACGTAATGGGAGAGTAAATAGTCAAACTCCCATTCTGAGCCACTGCTAGTTCCAATGTTCAGCATAGACATCGTGGGCCAAAAGGCCAGTTCTTGTGCTGTACACTTCTATGTTTTATGTACCATCATTTAAAACTGGTGTGAATGGGTGATCGAAGGTCAGCCCAGACTTGGTGGGCCAGTAACCTGTTTCACTGAATTCACTGGAATTTAGAAGGATGAGAGGGAATCTTATAGGAACAATAAAATTATTAAGGGGTTGGACAGGCTAAATGCAGGAAATTTTTTCCCGATGTTGGAGGAGTCCAGAACCAGGGGTCACAGTATAAAAATAAGGGGTAGGACATTTACGACTTAGATGAGGAAAACACTTTTTCACCCAGTGAGTTGTGATTCTGTGGAATTCTCTGCCACAGAAGGCAGTGGAAGCCAATTCACTGGATGTATTCAAGAGAGAGTTTGATACAGCTATAAGGGCTAATGGAATCAAGCGATATGGGGAGAAAGCTGGAACGGGGTACTGATTCTGGATGATCAGCCATGATCATATTGAGTGGCGATGCTGGGTTTAAGGGCCGAATGGCCTACTCCTGCATCTATTTTCTATGTTTCTATGCTGCATTTCTAAATCTAAGTTAAGTGGGCCTAACTTACTGGGATACAAGATAGAATTTCACCCTGTTTCCTTTGCTTGTAGTAAGTCAGTGGAATGCAGTTCTCGGAAACCATACTCTCGATGCAGATCTATATGGGGATTTACACCAGGGTTTTCTCTTGGCTTTAATGCTGTTCCAAACCCCAGCTCTCTGAGGGAAGCATCAATATGCAGAAGCAGTTAAGTGCTAAAACCACACAGCTCTACAAGGAGCTGCAGTGTGTTGGGCCATGCATTCCAAGTACCCATAGGATGCCTGATGTGAGTAATTGGACATCTTAACCATGCATGGCTGATTAGTTACCCATGCAAAATGCAAAGTCTTGGCGTGACTGTGAGTTGATCAAGGTATGGAGATGTAGCCAAAAACTGGCTTAGTTTAACAGTTTGTGGGAAGTTCACCCTTAGGGAGACAGAACCCACACAAACTTGCACGGATCTTAATGCAAGTCCTAGTCAGAGATGATGTACTCAATGGTGGGTCTGACGTTCTTGGGAATGGCAATAATGTGACAATCTTTGAGCAAGTACAGATTCACTGGAGGAAGATTGGTCAGCCACAGTAGATGGGCCAGATGTTAAATGATACATCTGCATTTACTGGAAAGGAAGTCTAGTTTAGCTTGGGGATACAGTATGGAAACAAGCCTTTCGGTCCACCGAGTCCAATTCGACCAGTGATCCTGGCACATTAACATTACTCTGTACACACTAGGGGCAATTTTATATTTATACCAAGCCAATTAACCTAAAACCTGTATGTCTTTGGAGTGTGGAGGAAACCGAAGATCTCAGAGAAAACCCACGCAGGTCACAGGAGGACGTACAAACTCCGTACAGACACCACCAGTAGTCAGGATTGAACCTGAGTCTCTGGCGCTGTAACGCAGCAACTCTAACGCTGCACCACTGTGCTGCCCTGTCATGGAAGCAAAGGAAATGAGGGAAATGAGCAATGATATGTTGGACCATTTCCACTTTATGAAAGAGGAGGTTTTAGCAGTCTTAAAGAACATTAAGGTGGATAAATCCCCGGGGCCTGACAGAGTGCATCCTCGGATTGTGGTAAGCTCGGGCAGAAATTGCTGGGGTCCTGGCAGAGATTTTCTGATGACCTTTAGTAATGGGGGATAGTACTGGAAGACTAGAGCATGGCTGATGTTGTAATTTTGTTTAAGAAGATCAGCAAGGACAAGCCAGGGAACTACAGGCCAATGAGCCTGACATCAGTGCTGGAGGGGAATCTGTGGGACAGAATTTACCACCATTTGGAAAGGCACACAGACTGATTAGGGAAAGTTAGCATGGCTTCACACCAGGGACATCATGTCTCACAAGCTTGCTAGAGTTTTTTGAGGAGATGACCAAAGAAAATGACATGGATAGGGTGGTTGGACGTTGTCTATATAGACTTTAACAAGACCGTTGACAGGGCCTTGCATGGTAGACTACTCCGGAAGGTTAGATCTGACATGATCCAGTGTCAGCTTTTCAATTGGACTCAAAAATACTGTACACAGTATTCCACATGCTGTCTCATCAATGCCCTACATGACTCCTACCTTAAATAGCGTTGATGTGGGAAGTGCGGGGTCATGCACTTCGGTAAGAGACATCAAAAGGAAGATTATTCTCTAAGTGCAAAGAGTCTGTAAATGAATGGAAGTTCAGAGGAATCTAAGAGTTCTAGTGCATGAATCATAAGACGTTAGCAGGCAGGATCAACAAGTGGTTAAGAAAGCAAACAGCACTTTGCCCTTTATTTCGAAGGTGTTGGAGTTTATGAATCTGTTCCAGTTATAGACGGTGTGAGGCCTCGCCTGGAATACTATGAACACATTGGTCCCCTTTCCTAAAAGAGGATACAGTAATATTGGAGGAAGTCCAAAGGGAATCACCAAGCTGATGTCTGGGATAAGAGGGTTGTACTATCAAGAGAGGCCGGACAGTTTGTTTAGTTATGTGATACAGCACGGAAACAGGCCACTATCCGCACACTCATTTAGTTTTTAGTTTAGTTTAGTTTAGTTTAGTTTATCATTTTTATGATGCAGCATGGAAACAGTCCCTTCGGCCCACCGTGTCCATGCAGACCAGCTATCCCCGCACATTAACACTATTCAACACTTACTAGGGACAATTTACAATTATACCAGACCAATTAAATTACGAACCTGTTTGTCTTTGGAGTGTGGGAGGAAACCAGAGATCCCATATGAAATCCACATTGGTCATGGGGAGAATGTATGAACTCCGTACAGTAGTCAGGATTGAACCCGGGTCACTGGCGCTGTAAGGCACCAACTCTACCGCTGCGCCACAATGCTTCCCAATGACTGAATCTGTATTATTTTGGAGTTTAGAAGAATAAGGGGTGGCATTATTTAAAGATGTAAGATCCTAAACAAGGCTTGACACGATAGATATTGAGATGATTCCGCTCGTGGGAGTGTCGTGAATAGGGGAACATTGCTACAAAGTAAAGGGGCCGGCCATTAAAAATGAAAATGTGTAAAAATTTCAGAGGGTTGAGAAAGTCTGGAATTCTCTGCTCCTGAGGATAATGGAGGTCAGATTGTAACTAAAGTGAAAATAGATAAATATTTTAAAGATCGAGGAATTGAGGATTATGAGGAACTGTCACAGAAGAGTTGTTGAGGCCAGCATAGATCAGCCATGATGAAGTTGGATGGTGGGAAATGCTCGAGGAGCCTGATGGCCTAATCTTGCTTGTGTTTTCTTGTGTTTGGGCATTTTTGCGTTCCTTAACTAAAATGTCCATTACTGTACCGAATACTCCATTTGTGGTCTCTCGATGCCCTAAGAAAGCATATCCTCTCTATTTTTTACATTTAGTTCCCCTACCAATAAAAAAAAGCATTCTGTTGGCATTGCGAACTACTCGCTGTCCTTCTGACCGCTCGTACACTCAGACTTTGATCATGCCACAACTTGGGGCTGTGCACCAGGTGCCATCGACTCTGTCGGGAAACCGGCCGTTCCAGCCGCTCCGAGGACTCTCCCGACGGCCAGGAACATCGGGCCTCCGTAGAGGCAACTGTGGAGGCCTCATTGGGCCTGACTCTGGGGAGAACTGGGTTGGGGACTGGACATTGGGGACTGGACATTGTGCCTTCCCCCACAGTGGTGGTCATTGTGGGGGGATGATTTTGTGTGCTGAGCCTGTGCCTGTGCCTGTGCCTGTCAGTCCGTGTACAAGATGGCGGTCGGAGGGGAGAGTGGACGCTGGCGCGAATTGGTCGCCGCTGCTCTCTCCTCAAACTTGTGTTTCTTATTTTCTTTTGGTGCTTTTGAAATTGAATTCTGTCCTTGATTTGTGTACTGTGGTGTTTTTTTATTTAATTTATTCTGATTATGTGTTTTTTTGTTTTGTTGTGATTCTATGCATTGTAAGGTGTCCTTGGGTTTTAGAAAGGCGCCAGTAAATAAAATGATTATTATTATTATTATTATTATTATTCTCGAGCTCCCTCCCTGAACTTCTCATACTCTGCCTCCTTCAAGACCACCAGTCTCCTTAAAAACTACATCTTTAGTCAATGTTCTTCTGAGGGTTAGCATCCAATTTTGTTGAGGTACCTTGATACTAAAGATCCATTGTTCTGTTGTTATTATAGTTGACTTTGTGATGCAGGTCCATAGCTCTCTGAAAATGGAAAGCAGGTGGTTAGGGTAGTGCAGAAGTCATTTGGTTTGCTTTCCTTTGTAGGCAGCTGTACTAGACTTTTGTTAGCCCACATTTGGAATATTGTGTGCATTTCTGACCTGAACTACAGAAAGGATATTAAAATGTAAGGAAGAGTGCAGAAGAGATTCACCAGGAGGTTCGTTGGAATAGAGGGCTTTAGTAACAAGGAAAGATTAGGCTGGGATTATTCTAACTGGACACAGAATGCTGAGTGGGTGACCTTATAGAGGTTTATAACATTATGAGGAGCATAGATGGTTAGATGGTCACTATCTTATTAGTGTAATTAGAGTGTAATAGTAGAGGACACAGAATTAAGGTAAGAGGGGAGAAATTTAAAGGAGATCTGCACGAAGGGCGCAGATCTGCATGAATCCTGAGCAAAACGCAAAGTTCTGGAGGTACTCAATGGGTCGGGCACCATGTGTGGAGGGAATAGAAAGGCAATGTTGCAGTTGGCGGTTACTGTCGAGCGCAGTCACTGTAGTGAGTAGCACTTCCAACCCGAAACGTTGCCTGTCCATTTCTTCCACAGATGCTGCCAGACCCACTGAGTTCCTCCAACACTTTGAGGTTTCCAAGACTGATACCAGGAATAAGCAGTTGCATTATGAGGAAAGATTAGACAGGCTAGGTATGATAGGGTTTCCGGAATCTGGGACTGCCCTTGAAAAATCTTCCCCAGGTGGATGGGCGGAACAATGGCACAGCGGTAGAGGTGCTGCCTCACAGCGTCAGAGAACCGGGTTCATTCCTGTGCATGGGTGTTGTCTACAGAATTTATACGTTCTTCCTGTGACTGCGTGGGTTTTCTCCAGGTGCTCCGGTTTCCTTTCACAATCCAAAGACGTGCAGGTTTGTAGGTTAATTGGCTTCTGAAAATTGTCCCTAGCATCTGGGATAGAACTAATGTTTGGGGTGATCGTAGGTCCACGTGGACTCGGTCGACCGAAGGGCCTAATTCCATGTTGTATCTCTAAACTAACCTAAAAGGTCCTGAAGGCATTCATAACCAACTTGACTCTGGTACAGGAACGATCCAGTTGCCCCAGCTTTCCCATTACCATCTCAGTCTTGAATGCTTCATGTCCTTTCCGAAACTCCATCAGCGAGTGTCATTTTAAAGGCACTTCAATGTGACCTAACCACTACTTAAAGTGACATCCACACCAACCACCAACAGTTGGTCAGTGAGACTGTTTGTCAGATCTCCCTTTTTATTTATTTCAAGATTACTGAAAAGACCTACATTTACTATCCATCCCTAACTATCCTTGAACTAGGTGGTTTGCTGGATCATTTCAGTCAATCATTCGGGTGGGGTATATCCTGATGTGTTCTTCCAAGAATCCAGTTATTTTGCGGTCATCATTGCTAATGACTCATTATTTTGGAAAACTCTAAACATTAATTCAATTTAAGCTCCACAGCTGTTGTGTTGGGATTTGGATTTCAGAATCTGTTAGTCGAGTAATTTATCCACCACACCATTCCTTGCAACTCATCTTCTTAATGGTCCCCTTAATCCTTCCTCTCAAATGGTAGACTGTTTTCCTCTCCATCAATTAACAGCAATTGTATCCCTGCTGCAAGCCTTTTGATTAAAAGGAGCTTTCAGATATTCCGTCCGAAAGATTTATACCTTTCACTGTAGTGATCAGTAGTACACAGTAGTCCACAGTCACTTTAGTGGCCTTTGGTGGCCAGTCTCTGTAGAGGGCAATAGTGGGCAGTCACTCCAGTGGGCACTAGTATGCAATCATTGAAGTGGGCAATAGTGACCAGTCATTGCAGTGGGCATTAGTGTGCAGTCATTGCAGTGGGCATTAGTGTTCAGTCATTGTAGTGGGCAGTAGTGTTCAGTTACTCTAGTGGGCAGTTGTGTGCAGTCACTGTAATCCACAGTAGTGCGCTGTCACTTTAGTGGGCAATACTGTGCACTCACTATAATGAGCAGTAGTGGGCAGTCATGTAGTGGACAATAGTGTGCAGTCACTGTAATGGACAATAGTGTGCATTCTCTGTAGAGGGCAATAGTGTACAGTCACTGCAATGGGGAGTGTGTAGTCACTATAATGGACAGTATTGTGCAATCACTGTAGTGAGCAGAAGTATGTAATCACTCTAGTGGGCAGTAATGGACAGTCATTGTAGTGGGTAGTCTCTGCAGTGGGCAGCAGTCAGAAATAGTGGGCATTTAGTCTAAGGCGAAATAGATGCTAACAATGGAAGATACTCAATAAGTGAGATGACATCTATGGATACAGAAACAAAGTTTCAGGTTGAGGTACTTTTAATAGGGCTGGATGGTAAGGTAGATACGTGGGGAGAGAGTGATGGGAGAGAGAGTGTAAGAGAGAGAGCATGAGAGAGGAGAGGAGAGGAGAGGAGAGAGGAGAGGAGAGGAGAGAAGAGGAGAGGAGAGAAGAGGAGAGAAAGGTATGTCATTGCCTTTTTTCTGCATCAAACTTTTCCAGTTCTGATGAAAGGTCCTCTGTTCCTTTTTCCATGACTGCTGCTTAAATATCTATCAGCATTTTCTATTTTCAGTTAAGATTTCCATCATCTGCGGTGATTTATTTTTGTGATCAATTTATCAACTTTATTGAAGCTCCATAGATTTGCTTGATCTGGTGGACAAGGTTCTCAAAATAACCCCCCAGCAGCATTTTCTCTCTGTTCATTTCAATGGAAGAAGTGTCACTCCACTCCATAAAGCATTGACCAATTTCCCTCCTGAGATAAATAAAGTTCTATCGTATCGTATCGTTTCCGAACTGCTGTGTAAAATTGGCCTCATTGTACCCAGATCATCATTGAATCTAAAACAGAAACATATCCACAAATCAATCGGCGTGGAGTCCAAATTGTAACATAGATTCATTGAATGATATTCTTACGGTGCATGGCAAAGTAAATGCACAGCAAATATTTTCCCTGAACAAGTTATCGAGGAACAAGTCACAGTCTCAAAATGAGAGTGAAGAAATCTCTCCACCCAGAGAGAAAGTGAACTGCTGGAATTCTCTACCAAAGAGGCTCAGAGTATTTTCGAGGCAGCCATCAATAGATTTTTAATGAATAAAGGTGTATGGGGTTAGTCCAGGAGGGTAGAACTGAGGTAAAAGGTCAACCATGATTTTATTGAATAGCAGAGCAGACATGGGGGGCCAAGTAGCCTACTCCTGCTTCCAATCTGTATATTCTTATGCTTCTTAGTTGCTCAGCGGACCATGGTCTAGCTTTCACACCAAAATGAGATGCTCCTTTCTTTCACCATTACACTGACAGATTCCAACAGACGGAGCCCTCACACTGCAGATGGCATGTGCAAGGGGCAGATCACCCTCACCCTCTGCCCCCTCTGCCCCCTCACCCCCATACTAAGGTCCCCCCACCCTCTACCCTCTGTGGGAATGCCTTGTTTCCTGCCTCTAAAGTTCAGGTAACAGTAATGGATGGGTTTGGGTTTTGTTGGGTTTTCTGAGGGGATTCTCCACCATGAAGGACCTTCCCACCACCACCGGTGTGGAACCAGAAGGGCTGAGAATGGTACAGTTATATGGCATGGAAACAGGGCCTTCAAACTCATTCAGGCTAATCAAGAAGCCTCATCTAAGCTCGTTCCATTTTTTCACACTGGGCCCATATTCCTCTAAATCTTTCCTGTCCATGTACCTGTCCAAATATCTCTTACCTGGTGTTATTGTCTCAACTACTCAACCAATTCCCCTGGAAGATCATTCCATATACCCACTATCCTCTGTGTGAAAAGTGGCCCCTCAACATCCTAGTAAACCTCTCCTCCCTCACCTTTAACCTATGCCCTCTAGTTCTTGATTTCTCTATCCTGGGAAAAGACTGTGCACATTCATCCTAACCATTCCTTTCATGATTTGTTATGTAGCTCTATAAGATCACCCCCTCCGCCTCTTGTGCTCCAAGCTATAAAGTCCTAAACTGCCCAACCTCTTCCTGTAGCTCAGGGCCACGAATCCTGGCAACATCCTCGTAAATTTTCTGTGCACTCATTCCAGTTTAATGCCATCTTTCCTGCAGCCGGATGTCCAATTTGAACACATTACTCCAACTGCATCCTCACCAATTATAGCATAACATCCCATTGTTGCACTCATTTCCCTGACTGATGAAAGCCAGCATGCCAAAAGCCTTCTTCACCACCTTATCTACTTGTGCCCTGTGAAAACAATGGACATCCCCTGCGCATCTTGCAGTCAAGCAAGCTTTCAGTCTGCAAAGTGCAACAACTGAGTTGCATGTAGCACGGTCCCACAATCTCACTGGCTGACATTGCTTGCCGGATAACGGCTCCATCTTCTTATCTAAACCAGCACTTGAAGTCTTTCATCCCTGAGAGAAAAAAGAAAGGAAAATACCAGGGTGCAGAATAAAGTGGTACAGTACTATAGTGTTTCAGTTCCAGAGAAAGTGCAGATAGAAAAAGTGCAAGGACCACGATGAGGTTGGTTGGGAGATAGGCAATATATACTTAGCTTCTGGGAGGACTGTTCAATCATCTATTAACAGTGGCGCCGGGGAGATGGCTATCCCTGCCGGCAGGGGCGCTGGGGAGATGGCCAGCCCTGCCGGCAGTCCGTTCGTTTTTTTCATCTTTTGTTATTTTTAGCGTTTGTTAAGAGTTTGTTTTAATGTACTTCAGTTTGTTTTATGTGGGGGGAGGGGGAGAGGGGGGATGGGGGATCGGGGGAAACTTTTTTTTCAAGTTCTTGCCTTCCCGGAGATGTGATTGATTTTCCGATCACATTCTCCAGGCTCTGGAGCTGGGAGCCGCCTCGGACTGTCATGTGCCCCACCGCGGAGGGGATCCCTTGCCTGGGATCGCTCCCACCGCAGCCTGCGGACTTACCATCAAGGGCACACAGTCTCGGGCGAGGCTAGTTGGGAGCTCCAACGCCGCAGAAGGTTCAACCAGCCCCGACGCGAGGTTCGATCTCCCGGCACGGGGGAGCTGACATGCCCCCGATGCAGGAGCTGAATGCCTCGATTCGGAGGGCCCGAACGCCGCCGGCTACGGGAGTCAAGACCGTCCCGTCAACGCCTCAGTGGGACAGGCCCATAAGTGCGCGGGAATAGCATAGATCAGGGGAGCCGCGACAAGCTGCGTCACTCGTTGTCCAGCCCAATCTCCAAGTCGCTGATAGAAACAAAAAGCCGGAGTAACATCCAATTTCCTCTCTGTGTCTGTGGACCGACTCCAAGCACCAGATGCCCATTGACCAGCGGCGCTGCTCGTTATGTGATTGGCGTTGTGGAGATCAGAGCCAGATGTCACTGTGTCCCAGCACTCGGCCCTACACAGCCCTGCTAGCCGGACAGTGTTCAGAGACAAAGCACGGAAACAGGCCCTTTGGCCCACCGAGTCCACACCGACCAGCAATTCCCGCACATTAACACTATCCTACACACACTAGGGACAATTTACACTTATACCAAGCCAATTAACCAGACCTTCAGTCTGAAGAAGGGTCTTGACCCGAAACGTCACCCATTCCTTCCCTCCAGAGATGCTGCCTGACCCGCTGAGTTACTCCAACACTTTGTGTCTATTGGTTTAAACCAGCATCTGCAGTTCCTTCCTACACGTGTACCTGTCCAAATGCCGTTTAAATGTCATTGTGGTAATTTCAAGTGTAGAATGAAGACAAGAGTGTTTAATTGTCGGGTGCAGCGAAATCAGAACAATGACATTCTCAGTTGCTGCATCTTAACAGGCCGGTTAATGCAACAACACACAGATACATGTAAATAGATTGATTTAGTTTACTAGTGCCACCTGTAGCGAGGTACAGGGAAAAGCTTTCATTGCGTGCTATCCGGTAAATGCAAGCAAGCCGCTCACAATGTACGGATAAAGGAGAACGGGCGCAACATATATATTTTACTTCGGAGTCACGTGAGTGACTACGTGAAGAACCCCGCCAGTGCGCCTGCGCATCATTACGTCAGACGCCTTGAAGCAAACGGACGTGAGGAGCAGAGCTCCTACAGTGGTTTGTAGTTTTTCAACTACAAGGTAAGTAGAAACTTTTTTCATGTTTCCCAGGTCCGTTTACTGTGGGTCTATGGGGATTTTTTCCACAGACGCCATGGAAAAAACGGACAGGGGAAAGAGGCGAGCGACACAGCCGACAGAAGTCGGGAAAGTCGGGAGTCTGCGGTTAGAGACCAACCGCCTCTAAACCCCGGTACAGTCGCCAGCGGTGAGCATAGCGACTGTGGACCTGGGGCTGGTGAAAATACAGTCAGTGCCTGTCGGGCAAAAGACGAAGTTTAAATCCCAACGGCCCACGGAGGGAGTCCCAGGCAATGGAAGTAGCTCCAGGGCTAGATACTGCTTTCGAGCGTATTGCCCAAATAGAAAGCCTTTTACATAGGCTGTTGGAGCAAAGTTCACTCAGAGAGGAGTGTACTGAAAGCCAAGCTGCTGGAAACAGCTCAAACAGCTCCTGGTACAGGGCTAGATACTGCTTTCGAGCATATTGCCCAAATAGAAAGCCTTTTCCATAGGCTGTTGGAGCAAAGTTCACTCAGGAAGGAGTGTACTGTAATCCAAGCTGCAGAAAGCAGCTTAACAGCACCTGGCTCAGGGCTGATGGAATGCACCCTCAGGAATGAGGAGCGTGCTACGGGTCATGAGATTTCAGACCCCGACTCTGACGGTGAGGCTGTACAAGGCGATGAACGGCAGCTGCCAGATGTTCCACCCCTGGCAGTAGGATTCGCTGCCCCGTCAGGGTCAGGAGAGCCATTAGGAGAAGAACTGGCCTCCTTAATAAATTACGGTTTACCATCGGCTGGAACAGCAGGAGATGGATGAGACTGTAAGAAAGCAGGAGACCCCAAGTAACTGTGGGTTGCTGAAAGCAGCAGCAGTGAACCAAATTATCTGGAATCAGTTGCAGAGAATATTAAAGCTGCTGGGTTCTGGAATAACTGCTTTTACCAGAATAGCAGGTAACAGCCAATAGATGACGAAGTTGCATCAGGAAGCACTGGGGTTGCTATGCAGCACCCACTTCGAGATCAATTATCTGAGGAAAGTGCTATTGGCCTACTATGAATCCGAAATTCGCAGCACTCTGCAAACCAAGTAATATACAATTACCCAACTTACTCTTTGGAGAGGATCTCAGGAGACGTATTAAAGAGTTAGAAGATGAAGCGAAAACAGGATTGATAAAAACATCAATGGTTGCAAAGTCTGTAAAGAGGAAGTATCCTTTCAGACGTCATACGGATCCTAGACCAGGACCATGTCGCTCATCAACGCAGGGACGTAGCTGGCGGCCTGCAGCGGGAGTAAGGACCAGTGGTGGTGCTTCCGGGAGAATCCAGGGATCTCAGAATACTCAAATGACTCAAGAGGTAGGTGGACCTGGTTCTCAGGGGAACATACTAACTGGATTAAGTCCAAAAGTTGGAGGCAGATTACGTCTCTTCTATAAACATTGGAAGAAAATTACTTCAGATGTGGTAATTCTGAATAATATACAAGGATTTCGAATTGAATTCAATCCAAATTATGATTTGCCTGTCCAGCATGTTCCTAGCAGAACTCTGCACTTTGCAAAGTAATGGAGGTTCAAGTTGCGCTTCAAAACCCTATATATAAAAGGTGTTATTGAAGAATCAGTCTACCAAATTCACCAATTTGGGTCAAATATATTCCCTCGATCAAAAAAGGATGGAGGATGTTGGATTATTATAGACTTGACAAGTCTGAATCCTTTTGTTCAGTGTCTGTTCACTTGCAAGATATGAAGTATCTTAAATTTACATGGATGAACCAATTAGGGCAGTTCAAAGCTCTGCCTAATGGGTTAACGTTCCCTCCCAGAATATTCATAAAATTGTTAAAATCAATTCTGGGTTTGCTGAGAGCCAGTGGCATGTACTAATGGCATACCTGGATGATGTCCTGATTATAGGAAGGACAAAACAGTCAACAGAAGCATCGGTTGCAGTTATAAAATCAAACTTTTGAAAGTTTGGGAGTTTCTAAATTCATCCAAAGAAATCAAGGTTAAAAACATGTACCTCGATTGATTATTTGGGGATCACAATTGATTTAGCCCAAATGCAAATTTGCCCAGTGAAAAAAAGGTGGAGTTGATTAAAGATTGCAGTAATCTGTTAAACAAGCAAAAACCTCTAATCAGACAGGTGGCTCGAGTACTGGGAAAATTAGTAGATTCCCAGCAGTCCAGTATGGACCATTACATTATCAACAGCTGCAGAGAATCAAAGAACAGGCACTGAGAGTAAATGCTGGTCATTTTGATAGAACCATGCAAGTAACAACAAATGCTGTTTCTAAGCTGCAGTGGTGGATTCTACATGTCTCAAGCAGTTCAGGCAAAGTGCTGATTGAACAACATTCCATGATATCAAAAACTGATGCCAGTGCACTAGGATGGGGTGCAACTGACTTAACATGGAGCTGCGGAGGCAGATGGAATCAGGAAAAGTTAGTGTTACTGCAGACATGGGGAATTACCTATTTGGAGCTTTTAGGAGGTTTCTATGGACTCCAAGCTTATGGTTCTAACACAACTAAAAGGAAGGTTCAAGTTCAAATTAATAAACACAACAGTAGTTGCCTATATTAATGATATGGGTGGAATTAAGTCAGTGTCATGTGACAAAATGGTTAAATCAACTTTGGTCTTGGTGTATTGAAAAGAACATTTGGATTTCAGCTATCTATCTACCAGGTAGAATGAACACGATAGCAGACACCAGGTCACGAAAAGTTCCATGATAATAAAGAATGGATGTTGAATCAAGAGGTATTCAATGATATAGTAATCAGATTTGGAATGACCGACATCAACTTGAATCATCAGCTATCGAGATATGTCTCATGGAAACCAGATCCAGGAGCAGTGGCGATTGATGCTTTCTCGCTACATTGGGGTGGTATGTTTTCATATATATTTCCACCTTTCTGCCTCATAAGCCAATGTTTGCTTAAAATCAGGCAAGATGCTGCTTCAAGGGTATTGGTAGTACCAGATTGGCCTACACAGCCATGGTATCCGTTGATATTGGAATTAACAACACAAATGTTGATGAAAGTCCCAAAAAAGAGTAATTTATTGCTGCACCCTGTACAGGGGAACAACATCCATTATATGATCGTTTGGATTTGTTGATTTGCAGGTTTTAAGAATGCCCTTTCTGGGACGAGGACTGTCTGAACATACTGTGGACATGCTTACGGCAGCCTGGAGGAAGAGCACTCAAAAACAGTACCTTTCTTATATTAAGAAATGGGAAGAGTTCTGTGCAATAAAGTACTGCAGATATTTCAAATGTTTAGAATTTCTGTCAAAACTTTATTATGATGAAGGTCTGAGTTGTAGTGCAATTAATTCAGCCAAGAAGTGCATTGTCCTCATATTTGGTTCTGGATTCAGAAAGAAACTCAATTGGGTCACACCCAATTGTTTCCAGACTAATGAAAGGAATCTTTAATTCCAAACCACCGAAACCTAGGTACGTGACAATCTGGGGTGTAAGTGTGGTACTGAAACTACTTCGTGAATGGTGATCAAGTGTGTCTTTACCTTTGGTCAAGCTCAGTATGAAAGTATTCATGCTTATGGCATGAGTGACAGCACAACGAGTGCAAACACTTGGAAAATTACAAATAGACAGTATGGAAGTAACTGAAGACAAGGTTACATTCTATATCTATGACCTACTAAAGTAAATTAGGCCAGGTGTGACAGGATTTAAAATTATGCTAGCAGCATATCCAAATGATCCATGTCTCTGTATTAAGACATATTTATTACAATACATTGAGGTCACAAAGAATTTGAGAATACGGAAACTGGGTTGTTGATCACTCACAAGAAACCACACAAGAGAGTTTCAATACAGACTATTTCCAGATGGATAAAAGAAGTCTTAACAGCTGCTGGTATTAACACTTATGTTTTTACGTCTCACTCGACTAGGGCGGCAGAAACGTCGGCAGCCAGGGCAAAAGAGTCCCCGTCGACCATATCCTCGCAGCTGCCGGGTGGTCCAATGAGTTGATGTTTCAACATTTTTACCATTGGCCTATTGTTAATGCGGGGTTGTTTGCAGAAACTATTTTAAGTTCTGTGTAAATTCCTCCGGTTTAAAGGGGATCTGATTCATTTCATTATTGAAATGAATTACTGCATTTGTGGTACAAATGTTATTATGAATGCATGATTGATTATTCTCGTTCCGAGTCAATCTATGCAGTGAGAAGCCGGGATTGATCCACGGCATGAAATCACAAAGCTTAAAAATCTTCACGTAGTCACTCACGTGACTCCGAAGTAAAATAGTAAGATTAAACGAGAACTTACCTAAGTTTGAAGTTTGATCTTTATTTTATGAGGAGTTACGTAGGTGATTACGTGCCCACCACGACCCTACCCTCTATCATAAAGGTCAGATGGAAGTTCTTGTATTACTCGTTTTATTATGAGACTATATTACTTCGGTTGTTGTTTTTTGTGATTTCACACCGCTGCTTTGAAGATTGACGCGCAGGCGCACTGGCGGGGTTCTTCACGTAATCACCTACGTAACTCCTCATAAAATAAAGATCAAACTTCAAACTTAGGTAAGTTCTCGCTTAATCTTACTAATCTATTATACAATGGATTAATAATCAGTAATATTGGGTAATCATCCTGGCATATCAGCGGAGGCCCGAGTATTAGCATTATAAGTATTTGAGTATAAGAGCAGGGAGGTTCTACTGCAGTTGCACAGGGTCTTGGTGAGACCACACCTGGAGTATTGCGTACAGTTTTGGTCTCCTAATCTGAGGAAAGACATTCTTGCCATAGAGGGAGTACAGAGATGGTTCACCAGACTGATTCCTGGGATGGCAGGACTTTCATATGAAGAAAGACTGGATAGACTCGGCTTGTACACGCTAGAATTTAGAAGATTGAGGGGGGATCTTATAGAAACTTACAAAATTCTTAAGAGGTTGGACAGGCTAGATGCAGGAAGATTATTCCCAATGTTGGGGAAGTCCAGAACTAGGGGTCACAGTTTAAGGATAAGAGGGAAATCTTTTAGGACCGAGATGAGAAAATTATTTTTTACACAGAGAGTGGTGAATCTGTGGAATTCTCTGCCACAGAAGGTAGTTGAGGCCAGTTCATTGGCTATATTTAAGAGGGAGTTAGATGTGGCCCTTGTGGCTAAAGGGATCAGGGGGTATGGAGAGAAGGCAGGGATGGGATACTGAGTTGGATGATCAGCCATGATCATATCGAATGGCGGTGCAGGCTCGAAGGGCCGAATGGCCTATTCCTGCACCTATTTTCTGTGTTTCTATGTTTCTATTACAATTAATGCCCCACAGCGCCGGAGACCCGGGTTCGATCTCCCTGATCCCTGCACGTTCTCCCTGCGACCACGTGGGTTTCCTCCGGGTGCTCCGGTTTCCTCCCACATCCCAAAGACGTGCGGGTTTGCAGGCTAATTGGCCCTCTGTAAACTGCCCCCCTAGTGTGTAGGGAGTGGATGAGAAAGTGGGATAACATAGAACCAGTGTGAACGAGTGATCGATGGTCGACACGGACTCGAGGGGCCGAAGGGCCTGTTTCCACGCTGTATCTTTGAACTAGTTATAATATTTAACAAATCAAGACGTACCTATCGGATTTGAATATGAACAATATTATCCCAAGGTTGCAGAGTATTTGAATGGCATTTACTGCATAATCCCTGAGGTTTTTCTTTGTAAAGTGAAGGGCAAAGTTCATCTCTACAAGTTTCATTTTCTGAAGTTGATTTGTAGTTTATATTTACCATCTTGCCTTTGCTTATTCGTTCCCGCGATACATGAATCCAAGACTTACATTTAAAGATGAACAAAATATCAATTTAAAGACAGATATCAACTAATTTCCCCGACTGAGTATGAATATCGATTTCCTTAACATCCCCTCTCTCTCCATCCCTCCCCCACCCAAGTGGTACTAGCTTCAAAGTTATCTTGTTGGGTCTCATTGTGTGAGAAGGAACTGCAGATGCTGGTTTAAACCGAAGGGAGACACAAAATTGTGGAGCAACTCAGCGGGACAGGCAGCATCTCTGGAGAGAAGGAATGGGTGACGTTTCGGGTCGAGACCCTTCTAAAGGTTTCGGGTCGAGACCCTTAGAAGGGTCACGACCAGAAACGTCACCCATTCCTTCTCTCCAGAGACGCTGCCTGATCCATGCCGGTCACCAGGGCGAATTCGGCACAGAGACTCTAACGGCAGCGGTGCAATGCTTCCGACGCCTCCGATGGCCCGGGACTCTTGCACTGAGGCTGCTCCATGGTCGGAGCTGCAGCGAGTGACTCGCCAGCCCAGCAAACTCTTGCCAGCCCGGCAAACACTCGCCAGCCCGGCAAACACTCGCCAGCCCCGGCTCCCCGTCCGCATCTGTCCCTGCCGCTGCTTCTGCTTCCATCCCTCCCTCAGCCCCGGCTCTCCAACACCCACGGCCCATGCAGTTGATATGCGTTTTGAAATTCTCGTTGATCACAGAATTTCTCACAACAGATCGTGAGAAATTTGTGATCAGCGTGAGAGCATGAGAATTTGTTGAAATGCGTGAGAGTTGGCAGCCCTACACTTTTCCTTGACGCTCAGTCTAAAGATGCCGCCTGACCCGCTGAGTTACTCCAGCATTTTGTATCTATCTTTGCTTCAAACCACAGCATCAGTCATTTCACTTCGGAGTCACGTGAGTGACTTCGTGAAGAGCCCGCCAGTCCAGCATGCGCGTCATTACCGCATCTACCGCATTGCGCAATGCTGACTGGCAGGCGCGCAGCTCCTGCCAGCGGTAAGTTTAAACCTGTAGGTAAGTTTTTTCAAACTTTCCAGGTTATGTTTTTTCTCTGCAGGAATCTCTTTTACAGACTTCCTGCTGGATTCGGGGCAAAGTCGGGACGGGCCGCGGGGAAACCTTTATGGACCGCACCCCAGTCACGGACCATGGGGAATCCCGGTCACTACCTCGGGGTTCCCGGCCACGGACCGCAGGGAACCGGCTACGGAGACCGCGGAAGTGTTAGCGGCGGCGGTCAAGTTAGCCTTCCGAGTCGCTGGCGGTTGAGCCAGCGGCTTCAGACTGGTGCCGGCAGCACCTTGGCAAACCCGCTTGGAGGGTAGCCACAGAGAAAGTCTGTACAGCCCGTTGACTCAAACGAGTCGGGCCAGGAGGATTCCTGATGGAGAGGATGCCCTCCTTCAAAGGGTAGCGTTCTTCGGGCGTCTAACCCACATGGAGCATCTGATGGAGGGGTGCTCCACAATGGTATGCTCCAAGGAGGGAGTTATATCACCGCGGGTCTCTGCGGGGCCCGCGGCAACAGCAGCTGTGTACAAGGGCTGCACACTGTCTCCCTCTCTGAGCAGGGGAGCAGTCGGGGTCAGTGTGAACTGACTCCAAACTCGGTGTATGTCCAGGAGTTCCTGAAAGTGCCGGCAGTGAACAGCGCTATCAAGGGTGACGTTGGAGGGACATGGATCACAGGAAACCAGCCGCCGAATCTTCTCTTCAAGTAAACTTATTCAACAGGTGAGACCTGCATGAGGGAGCTAAAGCTGTCGAACTACGAGTACAGCCTCATCGTTTCGGCGACAATACACCCCACGCCTCCATCGGCAGTAAGCGGTTCACTGAAGCTGGTGGCAGCCAGCAAGCTGGACAGATGGCTTTTAGGCCAAGGCCCAAGGAAAAATATGGAATCCACGTACCCTGCCAGTCCTACTCTCCAATCAAGGACGGAAATAGAACCCGCATCAGGGGCCTTTGGGCTTACCATAAGACCACCGGTAACCATGAAGGTAGGTGGGTCTGGTTCTTTCCGAAACATGGGGTATGTGGACCATTTACAAGTTGGTAATACTTATTTTTAACAAAATGAACATAGCAAAACCGGTGCATGGGCTGCTCAAAAACACTTGTTATGTAGCAATGTTACAAAATTTTGAGATTTAAAAAATAAAGTCTGCAATTTATCCCATCAGATAAAGCATAAAAAGAAGTTTAATTTGACACCTAATTCACTTTCATATCTTCAGTATTAAAAATGTTATGGTCATTTACATACTCGAAAATTAGCATCTTGTTCCCTATTGCTTTTCCATTGACTTAACACAAAAGCTGTGATCGAGGACAGACAAAAGCCCATTACTTTCTTAAAAATTAAGAGAACTGAAAGAAATATCGGCATGAAAAATTCTGCCGTTAGTTCGGGGAAAAGAATTACCGTTTCGCATGAAAAAATATGAATTAAAGGCTTCTTAAGAAGCACTTTTATACATTAAAATAAACTACTTTTGTTTACCTGTCCCGTGTGTGAAATCCGTCCCTGTTGTCGGCGTTGACGGCTTTCGAAGCTGATTTTAAAATGACTCCAGCACTGACATTGTCGATTTAATCAAAATATAAAATACACAAAACCCCCGTAGGAACGATTTTTCAGCAAACGCTTGTACTCCAACGAAATATAATACAGGACAAGGTAGGGGAAACCCGCGTTTTAACCCCGCCCCCCCTTAAAGGCGCCAAAATCGCGCACATGGCCAGTGGCAGAATTGCAGCGCCGCTGAAGGTAAGTATTGTAACATACCTATGTTATGGCCTAACTACATGGATCTAAAACGCTGTATTTTGCTAAAATTAACTGTTTCGGCATCCATCCAGTTAAATGTAAGTTGATACCAACTAGAGTTATAGATTTACCTTTAACTCTATTAATTTGCTGTGACTCCGCCCTGCGGCAAGAGATTGGAATTAATTAAATCCTGTAACAACCTTGTTGTTATGAAGCAGCCTCTATTCATCAAGAGTAATTGGCAATTAGCGGCGGTGTTTTTCAGCTGTGCATTTGGGCTTTGCATGAGTTACCTATTTTCAGTTATTTGGTATCAACCACCTATAAGACACTAGGTGTATCATCACGTAAAAATCCATGACAACACAGAATGGATGTTGTATCACAAAATATTTAATGACATTGTGCTTCGATGGAACACCGAATATCAATATGTTTTGCATCCAGGCTCTAACACTATTGTAAAAAATTTGTGGCACAGTGGCAACAGCTGTATTCTCGCCACACTGAGGAGGTATGCTCTTTATGTCTTTCCTCCATTTTGCCTCATCAGTCCGGTCTTGCACAAAATCCAGCAAGATCTCGCCTCAGGCATTTCGTACTGCCTGACTGGCCTATGCAGCCATGATTCCCGCTAAATGTTGGGAATGATAATAGGATCTTATATGGTTATCCTAAACACAAAAATGTGGTGGTTCACCCCGTGACTCGGGTAGCCATCCTCTGCATAATAAAATCAATGTATAGCCTTGCAGACTCTGAGAAGACCGTTCGGGGGATCGGGTTGTCAGACCGATCTATGTACGTGCTCACTGCCGGGTGCAGGGATAGCACCGAGAAAGCAGCACATTTTCCTCATCAGGAGATGGGAAGTCTTTTGTTTCAATGCCAATGTTACATATAATACGGCAAGGATAACTAACGTCTCGGAGTTTATTTTCAGATGGGTCTTTGACAATTGATTAAGTTATAGTACCATTACTGTGCCAACGTGCTTCCTCATCATAGTTGCTGCAGCGATCGGGACCCACTCTGTCGGGTCTCATCCTCTGATATTCAGATTTATAAAGGATATCTTTAACGCAAATTCTCCCAGGTCCAGGTACTCGGAGATATGGGATGTTAGCATTGTTCTTAAACTGCTTCGCCAGTAGGGCCCAGCTACATCTATCCCTGGTCAACTCACTTACAAAGTGGTTATGCTCATGGCGCTAGTCTCAGCGCAACTGGTCCAGCCACCACTTAAATTGCGACTGGACAGGATTGTTACATCTGCTATTAATATATATTTTATGTTTATGATCTAGCAGACCAGGGGCGTCAGGTCCCAAACAATTTCTCATGGCATACCCCATGGACCTTTGGTTGTGTGTGGTCACACATTTACAACAATACGTCAAGGTCACCTAGAGCTTTAGAGGCTCTGCACTAGCAATGATTGTTAGTTACTAAAAAACCTCATAAAAGATATCAATCCAGACCATCTCCAGGTGGTCAAAACGGGGTTTTGGATCATGCAAGAGTAGATACTCATTTTTTCAAATCTCATAGAAACATAGAAACATAGAAAATAGGTGCAGGAGTAGGCTACTTGGCCCTTCGAGCCTGCACCGCCATTCAATATGATCATGGCTGATCACCCAACTCAGTATCCTGTACCTGCCTTCTCTCCATACCCCCTGATCCCTTTAGCCACAAGGGCCACATCTAACTCCCTCTTAAATATAGCCAATGAACTGGCCTCAACTACCTTCTGTGGCAGAGAATTCCACAGATTCACCACTCTCTGTGTAAAAAATGATTTTCTCATCTTGGTCCTAAAAGACTTCCCCCTTATCCTTAAACTGTGACCCCTTGTTCTGGACTTCCCCAACATCGGGAATAATCTTCCTGCATTTAACCTGTCTAACCCCTTAAGAATTTTGTAAGTTTCTATAAGAACCCCCCTCAATCTTCTAAATTCTAGCGAGTACAAGCCGCTTCCGGTTAGGTCGTGCTTGCCGCATGGAGTCGCATGCCCGTGGGACAGGCCCATAAGATTAAACAAAATCTCACTCCACTAGGGCTGCTACAACATCAGCAGCAGGGTTATGTACGTTCGACTGGACCACATCCTAGTGGCTGTAGGATGGTCAAACGAACGAACTTTCCAACTTTTCATAATACCCATTGCCAGACCGGGGGTATTTGCCAATTACATTTATGTTCTGTTTCATAGTTTCCCCCAGGACGGGAAGGGTCACCATTAATTTCCTTTGATGATTAAGCATCAGCATTTTTAACAAACTATGTCATGTCTGAATGCATTAATCTTTTTCACTCATCCATGGTCAATTGATGCAGTGTGTGACGCCTGAACTCGTATCCGGCATGAAATCACAGAGCTTCAAAGTCTTCGCGTAGTCACTCACGTGACTCTGAAGTGAAATAGTGAAGGGCCTGCCCACGGGCATGCGACTCCATGCGGCAAGCGCAACCTAACGTGGTCGCTTGAGCCGTACGGCCTCGCGGGGCCGGTCCCATTTCGATCGCCGGAGCCGAATGGAATTGTGCGGAGCTGGTCCCGACATTGCGCGGGGCTCCGAAAATTCCGCGCGGCAACGGCCTGCCGGCCCGCAGCTGCCTCGACGCCGTACGCACCGCCTCGACGGGCGTGCGCAGCATCTCGACGCCGTACGCAGCGTCTCGACGCCGTACGCAGCGTCTTGACGCCATACATCATGCGCGAACTTCCCGCGTCACTCACTCGACCTCCGTGCGGCCCCCGCTTCCGGTTTGCTCGCGCTTGCCGCATGCAGCCGCATGCTGGTGGGACTGGCCCTGTACGGGGATCATTCGACCTCCGCGCAGCCCCCGCGCGGCCCCCGCGCGGCCCCCGCTTCCGGTTAGGTCGCGCTTGCCGCATGGAGTCGCATGCCCGTGGGACAGGCCCTTAAGATTAAACGAGAACTTACCAGTTTGAAGTTTGATCTTTATTTTATGAGGAGTTATGATGAGGGATTACGTGCCCTCCGCTCCCAACCCTCCCTCATAAAGGTCAGCTGGTAGTTCTAGTTTCTCGAATCTTACTATATTCAGTTCAACAACTGTTATCTGTGTTTTCACACCGCTGCTTTGAAGATTGACGCGCATGCTGGACTGGCGGGCTCTTCACGTAATTCCTCATCGTAACTCCTCATAAAATAAAGATCAAACTTCAAATTGGTAGGTTTTCCTTTAATCTTACTATTCTATATCAGACCTACATGTGCTTCAAAGCCCCCACAACACTATTCAATGTTAGACTCAATGTTGAATGGCAAAGATTAAAAAAGCAAACTTTACTTGATTTAGTGTCAGCTTCTTTCCATTCCACAATTTGCAACTTAATCGTTTTATTTACAGAACGAGGGTCATAAACAGTGAATGTAACACCTATGACTCATCGCCTGCACATTGACTGCATCATTCTTGCATCGCTGAGGAGTAATGCTGTTTAAATGGGGCTGTGGTGAGGAACATTATGTAGTGTTCTTCCAGGACAAAGCAATAAGCAAGATTTCCACAACAGTAACTTAACTTCCTTTCAAAATAAACATTAACAGTTAACATGCGTATAAAGTCATGAGAGGAATAGATCGGGTAGACGCATAGAGTCTCTTGCCCAGACTAGGGGAATCGAGAACCAGAGGCATAGGTCTAAGGTGAAGGGGAATAAGCGAGTTCAGTATTTCGATGAATGCAAGGAATCATGGGATTTGTCAAAGGTCATTCGGGATAAAGAAAAAGCAAACGCAGCGTTGTATAAACTGTGTATAAATTGTTAATTATTCAACCAAGGAATTAATCTAGAATTCTGTCAACTTAATAGCTTCCTTTCTTGTCCTGCTGTTCACACACTACTTACACAGTCCTAGTTCTAGATCTAGTTCAGTTCATTAATCTGCAATTATGAAATATTCAAAAAGTTAAAGAATTTATTATTTTCATTTAATCCTTAATGTGTTTGCTACTGGAATGAAAATATTACTTGTGTTTGAAACATTTTCTTATCTTTATTCATAATTTATGTATAAAAATATATTTAATCTGAGGCAGGCAGCGACTGTATCAGTGTGATGTGGGCTGATGCTTTACCTACAGGCGGTGTGAATGTACTGTTAAGGCAAAGGTTAATCTCTGAGGAAAACTGAGTACAAGGTTGGCCCTGTGAAGGAGCCGCCAATCCGATATAAGACATTTAACTGTGAAATGCCCGCCCTTTAGTATTGAATGGATTGAGTGGAGGGTCTGTGCTGTTCCAAGTTTGCGGTGCGTTTCCCCCAGCCATCTCGCCCAGTGCACGTTGACCAGCACAGTTTGCCAACCCTTGTTAGCAGGGGCTCTTTGTGCAGGTGTTACCTGAAGCCCAAAGGTTTTGAGGAGGTTCTGCGTTAGGATCGGGCACGCAGCAAGCTAGCGAGATGGCTGTCAGGTCAGATCAGCCCAGGTTGCCGAGTGGCCGAAGGGCAGATTTTAATGGGTCGTTATTAAACTGTTCCGTCTGTGCGGCATCGCCAGCTCTCTCTCTCTCCCAGATCCCCCACCCCAACTGTCGACAAAGTCTGACTGAGAAAATGCACCCACTCATATTACGGGTTGACTCTGCGTTTGCCCACTCGCTGGGGCGGGCGGCATCTCCTTCAAAGAGAGCAAAGACAGGTCCCATCAGCTGGGAAACTGCGACCCACTCCTGAGTGAAGCCTCTAGTTTGGCTGCGGTTCAAATGGCTGCAAATTCTCATAATTATCACCATCCGGTCACCCGGCTCCCAACTGTGTGCCCTGACAGACTGGAACCAACCCCAGAGGTTAAAGCAACAGCATCTTTATTTAAGCCAACCCACCTCGAAAGTTTAACCAGCCTGTTCGAATCCAATCTGAACAATCCAATCACAAGATTATAACAGAAAATTAGAATGTCAAATACTGATTAAAATTATCCAATGTTATGGGAATCAGAAGAGACATGATTAGTCAGGAGACTCGTGACTAATTTGACACAAGTTGAAAATTGTGGAATGACTCGTGACTAAGTTTTGTACTATACAATTTTACTTACACGTGTACATGCAGAACTCATTCTGAAGTCTATTGATAGTTATAGAAATCATACATTTTATTTCATTCTCCCCACTCTCCAAAACAAAAACAATAAAAATGTATGTTATTCATCGTCACGATCTTGCTCACTCACCGAAGCATAAAGCAATAAAACTAACAAAATCATCGTAGTTTTGTAAATAAACCTCGTTAATGGTTTTGAAAGCAGTATTTTCTTACCTCGAAGAAGCAAAACTGGAAAATGCGGATGAAACGTAGGTCTGTATACACGCATTAGCTCAGCTGGCGAGAATGTTTATCCCGAATGACCTATGACCTGAGTATGCACAGTTGTAATACCGAACTCGCTTATTATTACATTATATACAGGCGTGGCGTGTGTATGGTAGTTGAGGCAGGGACTAACGCAACGTTTAAGAAACAATTAGACAGGTACATGGATAGGACAGGTTTAGAGGGACCATTTAAGCCCATCGAGTTTATGCTGGCTCACAGAGCAAGCTTATTCCCTCTTAATTTTCCCTTTAACGTATTCTTCCCACGCTCCCAGCAACTCACACATAAGGAGCAATTTACAATGTTAATTAACCTGTCAACTAGCACATCTTTAGGATGTAAGAGGAAACCCACATGGTCACGGGCTGAACGTGAAACTCCACATAGGCAGCACCCATGGTCAGGATTGAACGTGTCCCTGGCACCTTGAGGCAGCAGCTCTCCTATTGTCTTCTGCCATTGCCTTTGAACACATTAGGCCATTTTAGAGTCAACCGCTTCAGTGTGGCTGGAGTCACTTGTCGGCCGACTGAGTGAGGATGGCATATTGGGGGAGGAGGTAGTGAAGGCAGAGACTCCCACAAGTTTTAAGTGTGTAGACCAGTATTTGATTCATCACAGCAGAGAAGGCTCAATGAATGGTTCAATGGTACTTTTTTGTCACAGGTACAGTGAAATTCATTTTTGTATACAGTTCAGTACAAGCATCACTATGCATAAGCACTTAGATACCTCTTAGATAAGAATTGTCAGATACAGTACAAGTGTAGACCACATCCGGTCAATGTGCTCGGACTCTTGGAGCGACACCCGTTCCAGCCGAGCCCTAGACTGTTGCAGGGCCTCAAGTGGCCCACTCCCGCTTCAAGAGAAGTCCACTCCCTCCAGCAGCCTGTCTGATTACTTGCCCTCCGTCCGACTCCCTCCACTCTTGGCCGCCATTCCAGGCGGGTTCCAGGCCGGATCCGCAGCGTGAGTCCACGACGGGCAAGGCGGACATGCTGGTGGGTCTGGCCACGGCTTGCCGGTATTCCCTCGCATCACTTTGATCTGTGGTATAAGCTAGGCTGTGAAGGCCTCAGTGTTCAAGATAGTAAAGGGCTTTGACTGTCTCAACCTCTGAGCTATTCCCCAGACCACAATGACATTTTGTAGTCCCTGAGTCCCTCTGAGCCGCAGAGGTTCACAAGTTATAGGAGTAGAATTAGGCCATTCGGCCCATCGAGTTTACTCCACCATTCAATCATGGCTGATCTCTGCCTCCTAATTTAATTTTTCTGCCTACTCCCCATAACACATGACACCCATTCTAATCATGAATTTGTCTATCTCTGCCTTAAAAATATCCACTGACATGGCCTCAACAACCCTCTGTGGCAATGAGTTCCACAGATTAACTACCCTCTGACTAAAGAAGCTCCTCCTCATCTCCTTTCTAAAAGAATGCCCTTTAATTCTGAGACTATGACCTCTGGTCCTAGACTCTCCCAACATGGTGAATGGACCCAAAGAGAACCTAGGCCTGAGGTGCAAATACAGACCATTCAGATCATTACAGACATACAGATCCTGGTGTAGGAAGTTGGCTTCAGACCAACTGCCAATGAATTAGATTAGGGTGGATAGGTGATTGATGGTTGGCATGGACATGATGGACCGAAGGGCATGTTTTAGTGTTGCATGACTCTATTTCCTCCCCTGTGGCCATTAGTGAATCAAGTGGCATAATCTTTGGCATAATCTTTACTAATGCGTGGCTTCCCTTAAAGAATTTAAGCTCCACAGATGCGACAGTTACTGCCTTACAGCGCCAGGGACCCGGGTTCAATCCTATCTATGGGTGCTGTCTGTATGGACTTTGTACATTCTCCAGGTACATAACCCATTGCTTGGGTTATCTACGGGAGCTCTGGTTTCCTCCCACACTCCAAAGACGTACCCTACATCAGCAGAACACCACGGACTATATCTTGCACTACCATGGACCTGTTCCAATTGTGTTTTTGCACAGTCCTTTTCTTTTCACTGACTTGTATAACTGATGTAAATGTTGTATCATTTGTATTCTGAGTGTATGTGGCTGTGATGCTGCTGTAAGCAAGGTTTTCATTGTACCTGTACCATGCCGTACTTGTGTATCTAAAAATAAACTCGACCTGTCATTATATTTGCCCTTCCCACTGCACACATTCTCCTTCCCACCTCGTTTTTCCTTCTGACTTCTCTGTGTGCCCACTCCCTCTGAGTGCCCTCAATCTGTCCTCTTGCTTTGCACTGTTCCTAGTCACCAGCGGGGTGGCATCTGCCCGTCGGTTCCCGCTGCTGATGACTCCAGGGGACCTTGAGCAGAAGCCCAGTGGCCCTCCAGAGAGAGCGTCAATTTATCTTCTTTCACAGGAGCACATCTGAAGCGAGTGATTCATCTCCCCCTCCACCAGCTTACACCATGAAAAAAAGAGCCCTAACCTTTGATGAAGATGAGTCACTGCCTGTTACGATGAGGCAGCTACAGCTTTTTGCTCATTTGCTCTTAACGACGTGTTTTAGAAGGAATCACCTGGCCTCTGGGATGACGCAACATCTCCTGCTCCTCCTCCAGCTCCCGTCACTGGCTCAAAGTGTGTCAACGCCACTAAATAGTCCACCGGCTGTCTGAACAATTCGCTGACCCAATCATGGAATGGCGGGTGGCATGCTAGAGATTGCTAATGCTGTGCATTCACTGCATTACCTTCCCAGAAAATGCTGGTATCTCGACTTCTGAACGACCTCTCATAAGCTCAGGATGTATTCCCAATCTTCCACTCTACCTTGTTGCAGCCCAGCACTTTTTCATCTGCACTTTCTCCGTAACTGTAACACTACACTCGCTGCACTCTGTTCTTCTCTCTGGTCACACCACCTATTGTACTCGTGTATGATCTGCTTTGCCTGGAGAGTATGCAAAGTTTTTCATTGTATCTCGGCACACAGTACAAAAAGGCTTTTGGCACATTGGCCTTCATCAGTCAGAGTATTGAGTTTAGAAGTTGGGAGGTCCAGTTGCAGTTGTATAAGATGTTGGTGAGGCCGCATTTAGAGGATTGTGTTCAGTTCTGGGCACCATGTTATCGGAAAGATGTTGTCAATGTTGGAAATGGTGCAGAGATAATTTACGAGAATGCTGCCAGGACTTGAGAGTCTGAGCTATAGGGAGAGGTTGAGCAGGCTGGGACTCTATTCCTTGGAGCGCAGGAGGATGAGGGATGAGAGGAATAGATTAATTAGTCGCACAGTGTTTCTTGTCCATAGAGGAATCAAGAACCAGAGGGCATAGGTTAAGATGAAGGGCGGTGAAGTTGCTTTCTCCTCCCTACTCTGCCTGAAGAAGGGTTCCAACCTGAAACTTTGCTTATTGATTCCTTCCACAGATGCTGCTTGACACGTTGAGGTCTTCCACTTCTTTGTGTTTTGTTCACCAGGATGTTTTCTCGAGGGCATTGCTAAAAGGAAAGATTGGAAAGGCTGGGTTTATTCTTACTAGAGGCAGAAGGGTGTTCTTATAAAGGTTTACTAGACTAAGTGGGACCCGTTGGGTCCCATGTTCACACGGGAGGGCTGGTCCCCGAACGTAATATTCCGCCTCTCCACCAATTCCGCTGGAGCGCTAGTATGGGTGTGGGCCGAAGGGACTGTTTTCCAGAGGGCTAGTATGAACATTGTGGGCCAAATGGATTATTGGGCTGGCAGCTCAGTCACTCAGGCCTGGTGGGCTGGCAGCTCAGTCACTCAGGCCTGATGGGCTGGCAGCTCAGTCACTCAGGGCTGGTGGGCTGGCAGCTCAGTCACTCAGGGCTGGTGGGATGGCAGCTCAGTCACTCAGATCTGGTGGGCTGGCAGCTCAGTCACTCAGGCCTGATGGGCTCCCAGCTCAGTCACTCAGGGCTGCTGGGCTGGCAGCTCAGTCACTCAGGGCTGGTGGGCTGGTAGTTACTCGGGCTGGTGGGCTGGAAGATCAGTCACTCAGGGCTGGTGGGCTGGCAGATCACTCTCAGCTATTCCTTGAAATTCCATTTCAAGCAGAGTGCAGGCCACCACATTCAATTTCATAGCATTTCAAGCAGCTTGCAGGCCAGCAAATTCAATTTCATAGCATTTCAAGCAGTGCAGGCCAGCAAATTCAATTTCATAGCATTTCGAGCAGAGTGCAGGCCAGCAAATTCAATTTCATAAAATTTCAAGCAGAATGCAAGCCAGCAAATTCAATTTCATCGCATTTCAAGCAGAGTACAGGCCAGCAAATTCAATTTCATAGCATTTCAAGCAGAGTGCAGACCAGCAAATTCAATTTCATAGCATTGCAAACAGAGTGTAGGCCAGCAAATTCAATTTCATAGCATTTCAAGCAGAGTGCAGACCAGCAAATTCAATTTCATAACATTTCAAGCAGAGTGCAGGCCAGCAAATTCAATTTCAAAGCGTTTCAAGCAGAGTGCAGGCCATCAAATTCAATTTCATAGCATATCAAGCAGTGCAAGCCAGCAAGTTCAATTTCATATCATTTCTAGCAGTGGTGATTGACAGGCGAGTGGACCAATCAGATGATCTCAAGATTTTTTAACATTCATAACTTTTTTAATTTTCATCGATCAGAAAAATTCTCAGGGCTGCCACAGCGGAAGAGGACTATGAGTAAGATGGCCAAAAATCATAGCGATATATGGTAGCGTTCTTTCTAAAATCAATATACAGTGCAGACAGGAAGTGGTCAAGATGAGACTTTTAGTTATATAGATAATTGAATTGATTGAATACTTTATTATCACATGTGACAAGTCACAGTGAAATTCTTTGCTTGCACACCCAAGGTATGCAAATAGTCACCATGTAAATGGTGCTGAGAAACCTACAAAGTATCCCACGACTTTGTTCTTCCCACCCCCTTCCCCCTTCCCTCTCCCCTACCCTCATGGTCATTCTCCCATGCTGGGTCCTCCTTTGTACTCCCCCCTCAAAGGGAGGGAGGGAGTGACTGAGGGTAGGGAAAATGAGAGGTGAGGGAGGGATTGGGGAGGGTAGGAGGAGAGGGAAAAGAAGAGGGAGGAAGTGAGGAGGGAGAGTGGGGGTGGAGGGGGAATAGAGGTAGAGAAGGGGGGAGTAGAGTACGGGGAGGTAGAGAGTGGGGAATAGAGGGACAGGAGGGCAGTGGGGAGGTGAGGAGGGTTAGAGGAGGTGAGGAGTGGGATAGAGAGAGGAGGCGGGTAGGGAGGGGAGAGGAGTTATGGAGGGAGGGAGGGAGTGACTGAGGTTGGGGAAGGGAGAGAGGCGAGGGATGGATTTGGGGAGAGGAGGAGGAGAGGGGAAAGAAAAGTGAGGGTGAAGACGAGGGGGAGAGAGTGCTTGGGATGAGGGGAAATGAGCCGTGCCTGTGCAGTTGGGGACTATGGGTGAGTGGTGGAACATTGCGTTGGGGGACCAAGCCTCCTGTGTGAAAACGGATCCCACTTAGTCTAGTAAAAACTAAAGTGCACAGGTTTAACGTGAGAAGTGAGAAACTTAAAGGAGATCTGGGATATGTTTTCATGCAGTGACTGGTGTTTATCTGGAAAGAATAACCAGAGTATTCCAAACTCACTACAAAGATGTTTATTAAACTACGGTTTGATAACGGCAAAAAAACTTATACTTAAATTCTGGAAAGACGCTCCTATCCCAACGTTTAAAATGTGGATTACAAATATGTCGGAAATACCACATCTTGAGGAAATGAGACTTGTTCTAGCAGGAAAACAAGAGCAATTCTTAAGAATATGGTCACCTTCCATTGATTTGTTACGGGTGTAATATGGTGCAACACAACCCTGGAAAATAATTCTTTTAGAACTAGGTGATGGGTGTGAACTGTCAGGAATTAGACACATTCCCTCTCCTTCTTGTTTAGCCTTACCTTTTTTAGATTCCTTACTTATTTTCTTTTTATTTTCTTAAGTCCCCCCTTTTTTTTTCTTCTTTTCTTTTCACATTTTCTAGCACGCAGACTACTTAACCATTATCATTCACTTAACGCCAATTACTGCGCACTACACTTCACTACTATCCTCACTCTTTTCTGCTTTCTCTTTTTTCTTTTCTCCTTTTCTATTATAGGTTAAAGTTTACAAAAAAGGGGGAAAAAAGAAGTTGTATAAGAAATGTAATGTGTTGCATATTATGATTAAGATGTATGTACACTGCTTCTAATAAAATAAAAAATTAAAAAAAAATAAAAAAAGAATTACCAGAGTAAATGGTAAAGGTAGGTACCATTAAAAGTTTAAAAGGCATTTGGACAGCTATATGAATTGGGGAGTAGAGATATACAGGGCTATACTCGGCTAATATGATTAGAATAGGTAGGCATCACAAGCAGTATGGTTGAGACCGGCCAAAGGGCCCATTTTTCTGCAGTACAGCTCTCTGACCATCTCTAGGACTAACAAAATTGCTGAGACAAAAAGCAGAAAATACTGATACACTCCAAAGGTAAAACAGCATCTGTGAAGAGAAAAACAGATAACATTTCAGCTCGTCATCAGTGCTGGCAAAATGAGGGATAGGTTACTTTTACATTGCAGGGAGGAAGGATGGGGAGGGACGGATTAAATAAAAAGGAGCATTTGATAAATTGGATCCAGGATTGCTATGAAAATGTAGACACAAGGAACTGCAGATGCTGATTTACATAAAGAAAAGTCCCAAAGTGCTAGAGCATCTCAGCAGGTCAAGCAGCATCTCTGGAGGATATGTGTTTTCCAATGTTGCCTGACCCGCTGAGTTACTCCAGCACTTTGTGTCTTTTGTTTATTGTGAAAATAATTTGTAAATGGGACAGTTAGACAAAGAAGTGTGAGGTGTTGCACACAGCAGGTCAGGCTGCACTAATAGAGAGAGAAGAACCAAGACAGTCTCACTGACTGAAGAAGGGTCTCGACCCGAAACATCACCTATTCCTTCTCTCTAGAGATGCTTCCTGTCCCGCTGAGTTACTCCAGCATTTTGTGTCTATCCTCAGTCTTACTGACAGATGACTGTTAACAAAATTGGTAGTTCTGAAATATATGGAGAATGCAAATGATCTGAAATTTCCATCGGAATTTGATACCAAGTGTGCAAGGCTACAACACACCCAGATGGAAAACGAGGTGCTTTTCCTCAGACTTGCACTGTAACAATTCAGGAGGCTACAGACTGTCAAGGGAGTGGGTTGGGGAAGGCCACTGGAAGGTCAGGGTCACCTCTGTGGACTGAACACAGCTACTCCATAATGTGGTCATCCAAAGTGCGTTTGCTTCTTTCACTGTCGGGGAGACAATGGTGTGAACATGAAGTTCAGTACAATGGAGACACAAGGGGCTGCAGGTGCTGGAACCATGACTACAATGCAATCTTGAGGGGAGTGGACAGACTCTCCCTCTACAGATCCTGCCTGACCTGAGTTCCTCCAGCATGTTTGTTTTTACCGATTGTATTACGCAAAGGTCATAAGTGATAGGAACAGAATTAGGCCATCGAGTCTACTCCGCCATTCAATCATGGCTGATCTCTCTATCCCTCCTAACCCCATTCTACTGCTTTCTCCCCATAACCCGTGATACCAGTACTAATCAAGAATCTATCTATCTATGCCTTAAAAATATCCATTGACTTGGCCTCCACAGCCTTCAGTGGCAAAGAATTCCACAGATTCACCACCTTCTGACTAAAGAAATTCCTTCTCATCTCCTTCCTAAAGGAGCATCCTTTAATTCTGAGACTGTGAACTCGAGACCTAAACTCTCCCATTAGTGTAAATATCTTCTCCACATCCACTCTATCCAAGCCTTTCACTATTCGGTACGTTTCAATGAGGTCCCCCCTCATTCTTCTAAACTCTTGCTTAACTCTAGGTTAACAGACTCATTGCTGGGATCATTTTCTTTAAAACCCTTCTGCACCCTCTCCAGAGCCAGCACATCCTTCCTCAGATAGGGGCACCAGAATTGCTCACAATACTCCAAATGCACCTTACAGGTGAATCGCTGCCTCACCTGGAGTTGCTGGGATGTTGAGAAAGGTCAAGGGTGGCAGCTGGTGGATACAAGAGATAGAACAAGAGGCTCAGACACAATGCTCTTATCAATGTCCATAAGTTCTTTTAGTAGTCCTCAGCAGATCTGATCTCTGTCACGTGCTATAACTGGACATCGCACAGGACAGCCTCATGCTGTCATAAGGCCTGGATAAAGTGGATGTAGGGAGGATGTTTCCAATAGCGGGAGAAAAGGACGTACCTGAGATGAGGAGGAATTTCTTTAGTCAGAAGGTGGTGAATCAGTGGCATTCATCACCACATATGGTTGTGGAGCCCAAGTTATTGGGTATTTTTAAGGTGGAAATTGACAGATTCTTGATTAATAAGAGTGTCAAAGGTTATGGGGAGATGGCAGGAGAATGGGGTTGAGGGGGAAAGATAGATCAGCCATAATTGAATGGCAGAGTAGTCTTAATGGGCTGAATGACTTACTTCTGCTCCTATGACTTATGTGGCCCAGCCAAGGAGACCATTCACCTAGGTGGCAGAAGGAACTTCAGTTTAACATCTCATCCACAATATTCCTCTTCTGACATTGTAGAACGTCTAAATAGTGGCCCTTCAGCAGAACAAAACTCTCTCTTAACTATTCATCAAGTGGAGTAGCACTACATTCTTTGCAACTCTCCCTCAGCACTGCCCCTGTCTCCCAGTACTACCTCCATGACAGAGTAACTCCTTCCTTAGTTCTATCCCTCCAACAGCGCAGCTCTCTTTCAATGCACCTCTTCCAATGATGCAGCTTGCCCTTGGTTCTGCCCCTCTGGTCTGCCCTTGGTTCTGCCCCTCTGGCCTGCCCTTTAAACATAGTAGCTCGTTGTCAATTCTGTCCCACCGAAGATTCAGAGCAACGTGTTTGACACTGCAGTGGTTGGGAAGTGGGGTTTGACTACCTGATGAAAGTATCACTGGGCTGGCCAGCCTGTGAGGTCATTAAACTGCCTCCAAATTTTGGTTTTGCAGAAGTCTGAAGCCCTGTGAAGTCTGAAGTCAGATGGGAAAGTCTGAAGAAGAGGTCTCGATCCATTCCTTCTATCCAGAGATGCTGACTTACTCCAGCATTTTGTGTCCATCTCCAAATTTTGGATGCAACCATCTGGGAGTTGACGACAAAAAACGTGTCCTACTAATGGTACTGACCTCATTTGAAGGGTTTGGGATGGGTGGGAATCAGCCCTGATATTGCCCTCTGTCTTGTATACCCTGCAGGCTTATGTGCTATGTTCTAAACATAGAAAAATAGGTGCAGGAGTAGGCCATTCAGCCCTTCGAGCCAGCACCGCCATTCAATATAATCATGGCTGATCATCTAAAATCAGTACCCCGTTCATGCCTTTTCCCCAAATCCCATGATTCCTTTAGCCCTTTAACCTGCATGAATAGCCTATTGATTTGCTTGGCTCAGTGGCTACGTGGACAGGGCAGCAGGTGCCCCTAAGAGCCTCAGTGACAGGCAAACAAGAGGAGGGTAGAGGTGATTTAATTAGCGGGCCATTCAAAGGGGAGGGCTCCCCTGGTGAATTTATTGAATGTCACGCTGATGGGTCAGGATTGCTGGCTTTCTTTTCCCGTCAGTCATGTGACATATTTTGTTGCTCGCAACAACCTTTCGTCCTTCAAGCAAATAAAATTCACTGAGGGAGAGAGAAGAGAGAGAGAGAGAGAGAAAGGGGGGGGGTAGATAGATAGATAGATAGATAGATAGATAGATAGATAGATAGATAGATAGATAGATAGATAGATAGATAGATAGATAGATAGATAGATAGATAGATAGATAGATAGATAGATAGATAGATAGATAGATGGAGAGAGGGGGAGAGAGGGGGAGAGAGGGAGAGAGGGAGAGAGAGAGAGAGAGAGAGAGAGAGAGAGAGAGAGAGAGAGAGGAGAGAGAGAGAGAGAGCACAACAACAGACATTGTGCTGGAATCAGTTCTATTTTTAGAGCAGTGCACTGACAGTATTCTTCAGAAACGCTCTGCATCAAATCGCACACATCAGCAAACACCCACAGTCCTCATGCATGGACAGCATCTCTTGTTGCTGTATCCTCCCACAGTGAGGAACCCCTATACTACAGACCCTCACCACTACCCGCTTCCCCTCCCCCCCCCTGCCCATCCCAACAACTAGCCCAGTAATCTCCCCAAAAGTCAGAATGAGGAATTAAGCTCAAAACTGGTCCATCTGAATAAATCTGGGTCATCAGCAGGGGCAGCACGGTAGTGTAGCGGTAGAGGTGCTGCCTTACAGCGCCAGAGACCTGGGTTCGATCCTGACTACGGGTGCTGTCTGTACAGAGTGTGTACGTTCTCCCTATGACCTGCGTGAGTTTTCTCTGATATCTTCAGTTTCCTCCCAGACTCCAAAGACGTACAGGTTTGTAGGTGAATTGGCATGGTATGAATGTAAAATTGTCCCTGATGTGTGTAGGGTAGTGTTAATGTGCGGGGATCATTGGTCAGTGCGAACTCGGTGGGGTGAAGGGCCTGTTTCCGCACTGTATCTCTAAACTAAACAGAAGCGGGGGCAATGCTCTCCAACAGGGTCATGCTTTAAACTGCAACGTTTAAGCTGTCCACCATTGCTTGTGAGGTGATAAAGCGGTAAAGATGAGTTTTTAATCTATCTGCAGATTGAGCCTGTTTACTCTGATAGACCAGAGGATGTGTTCTTCAGACTGGGTCTCCACAGCATGTCCTTCATGGATATTATTCTGCTGCTAAACTGATAGCAATAAAGGTCAGCATTGAGGGGAGAGGAGAGATGGACGGTGGTGCAGCTGGAAGAGCTGCTTCATCAAATTCATAAGACATAAGAGCAGAATTAGGCCATTCAGCCCATCGAGTCTGCTCCATCGTTCGATCATGACTGATCTATTTTTCCCTCTCAACCCCATTCTCCTGCCTACTCCCCTTGACCTTTGATACCATTAGTAATCAAGAACCTATCAATCCCCGCTTTAAAAATACCCAATGACTTGGCCTCAACAACCATCTGTGGCAATGAATTCCACAGTTTAACTGGCTAAATAAATTCCTGCTCATCTCCATTCTAAAGGTATGTCCTTTTATTCTGAGGCTGTGCTCTCTAGTCATGGACTCTTCAATTACTGGAAACATCCTCTCCACATCCTCAGTTTCAGCCACTGAGGTTCGATCCTAGCTTCTAGTGCTGTCTGTGTGGAGTTTGCAAGTTCTCCCAGTGACCTCATGTATTTCTTCCAGGCACTTGGATTTCCTGCCATGTGTTGGTAGGTTAATTGGTTGATGTTGCTCTGGTATCTCAGAGGTTCACTTGCACCTATTGTATCCATTGTTCCTGATGTGGACCAATATACCGGCGAGACCAAACACAGACTGGGCGATCGTTTAGCTGAACACCTACGCTCAGTCCGCATTGGCCTACATGATCTCCCAGTTGCCAAACATTGCACCTTCCCTTACCATTCCCACACTGACCTTTCTTGTCCTGGGCCTCCTTCCCTGTCAGAGTAAGGCCACATGCAAATTGGAGGAACAGCACCTCACATTTCGCTTGGGCAACTTACAACCCAGCAGTGTGAGATTTGATTTTTCTAATTTCATAACCCTTGCATTACCTCTCTCTCCGCTCCACCCCCCCCCCCCCCCCCACCCCCAACCTTAGTTGTCCTGCCAGTTCCACTGTTTGCTTCCACATATTCCTTCGTTATCACCTCGTCCACAGCCAAAAATGGACCATTGTTTGCTCCATCTTTCCCGAGTCATCGGTGCCGGCTCTGATTTGTTTAGAACGTTTTCATACTTCTAGTTTCCCTCTCCCACGACTCTCAGTCTGAAGAAGGGCTCGACCCGAAAAGTCACCTACTCCTTTTCTCCAGAGATGCTGCCTGACCCACTGAATTACTCCAGCATTTTGTATCCGTCCCTGAGCATCCAGGTGAGTGGCAAGAGCATCAGAGGGAGTTTGAGGGGATGTGAGAAAGAATTTGCTTCAAGGATCTAGTTAAACAGGGAGAGAGGGAATGGGATTGATGGGATTGAGAGGAAGCATCATGTAATGGATTGAAAGGACTTGTTTATCATGTCAAGTCAAGTTTATGGTCACATGCACAATTACGGTATGGTACAGATACAATGCGTAGACTCAGACAACAAACAAAACATAAATTATACATGCATTGCACATAAATTCTCCACAAGAAACTCCAATGATTTCCTTCGACATGAAAAAAAGCAACAAAAAAGTTCAAATGCTGGAAATCTGAAGTAAGAAACAGAAACCCTCAGCTGGTTAAGCAGCTATGGTGGAGAGAGGAAAACGGTTACCATTTCTGCTCTGGGGCTCTTCACCAGAAACTGTGATTTTCAGCGATTTCTTGTTCAGTTGGACATTGATTGATTACTATATTGGTTATTTTACTTCAAAGTCACGTGAGTGACTACGTGAAGAAGCCCGCCAGCCCGCATGCGCGTCAATACGTCTAACGCATGGCGCACGACTGGCTGGGAGGAGCGTCGCTCCTCCAGCGGTAAGTTAAAAACCTCGCATGTAAGTTTTAAACTTATTCTGAGGTCGTGTTTTTGGTGGAAATCTTCTCTTCACAGTGATCGCTGACGGATGATGGATAAGTCCAAGGCAAAACCCAGACGGGCCGCGGGGAAACCGGCTACGGAGGTCCGCGGGGGTGTGGGTAGCCGGCGGCCGTTGGTTTCACCGTCAGAGTCGCTGACAGTGCGGTCAGCGACTTCAGACTTGGTGCTTGCTCAAAGCACTTTGGCAACCCCGAAAGGGGGCAAAGCCAAACGCAAGTCTGAGAGGCCTGTGTTCTCAGACGAGTCAGGCCAGGTGGATTCCCTCCTACAACTATGGATAACGTCTTCGGGCGTTTATCCCGAATGGAGCACCTCATGGAGAGGATGCTCCATCACAATATGCTCCGTGATATGGAGACATATCAGCGCAGGTCACCTTTCGTGCCTGCGTGGTCCAGAGCTGCTTAATGCCTCCCACTCTGAGGAGGGGAGTGTCAGGAGTCTGTACGTGACTGACTCCGAATTCGGAGGTATGTCGGAGGGACATACTGGGATGCATGAGATGCGTGAGGCTCAACAAGAGTTGCCTGCGCTGGCGTCGAGATTTGAGATACCCTCGCAAGCAGGGGAGCCGATTCAAGAAGAGCTGGCTTCCAGCATCAACTACCTCACATCACATCAGTTACAAGAACAGGTCATGGTTGAAATGGATGCGAAATACCACACGCCTGCAAATTGTGCATCCCTAAAAGTACCGGCAGTCAACTGTTCTATCTGGGGATACATTGGAGGGGGCATCAAGGCCCAGAAAATAAAGCTCCAGTAATCTGGTTTGCCAGATCTGTGGATGGCGGGCCATTATTGGACGTCCAGCAGGATGCCCTGGCGTTAATGTGCAATGCACATTTCGAAATGAACTGCTTCCGAAAGAGTGCCATCAGGCCTGCCTTAAATCCAAAGTTTGCAGACCTACTGTATGTAAGTCCAGTAATGTCCAGCTGCCTAATCTTCTGTTCAGGGAAGACTTACCCAAACAAGTGAAAGACCTGGATGAGGAAGCCAAAGCTGTTGGGTTGATCAAAGCACCTACGACGAGCAAAGCTTCACTGTTTCGGCGACAACACCCCTATGACTCCAGGTAGAAAAAGGGAAGAGGTCTTGAAAGGAGAATTTAGGGAGTTAGGAGGAGAGTTAAGGAGAAGGACCGCAAAGGTAACAATCTCGGGATTACTGCCTGTGCCACGCGACAGTGAGAGTAGGGATGGAACGAGGTGGAGGATAAATGCGTGGCTGAAGGACTGGTGCAGAAGGCAGGGATTCAAGTTTCTGGATCATTGGGACCCCTTTTGGGGAAGGTGTGACCTGTACAAAAAGGACAGGTTGCACTTAAACCCAAGGGGGACCAATATCCTGGCGGGGAGATTTGCAAAGGCTACTGCGGAGACTTTAAACTAGAATGGTTGGGGGGAGGGACTCAAATAGAGAAAGCTTGTAGACAGTGTGTGAGGCAGGAGGCAGAGAAGGGAAGCACTCAGACCCAACAGGTAGGGGGGAAAGAAGAAAAAAATAATAAACAGAGAATAAGAGGTGGTGGGTTTCTTAAATGTGTGAGCAGAGAGACAGAGGGGTGTAAAATGAGGGTAGAAGCAATAGGTAACAAGGTGAAAAATAAACGTGGCAGGCAGACAAATCCAGGGCAAAAATCAAAAAGGGCCACTTTTCAACAACATTGTATAAGGGGTAAGAGCGTTGTAAAAACAAGCCTGAAGGCTTTGTGTCTCAATTCAAGCAGCATTCGTAATAAGGTGGATGAGTTGAATGTGCAGATAGCTATTAATGATTATGATATAGTTGGGATCACGGAGACATGGCTCCAGGGTGACCAAGGCTGGGAGCTGAACATCCAGGGATATTCAATATTCAGGAGGGATAGACAGAAAGGAAAAGGAGGTGGGGTAGCGTTGCTGGTTAGAGAGGAGATTAACGCAATGGAAAGGAAGGATATTAGCTTGGAGGATGTGGAATCGATATGGGTAGAGCTACGAAACACTAAGGGGCAGAAAACGCTAGTGGGTGTTGTGTACAGGCCACCTAACAGTAGTAGTGGAGTTGGGGATGGCATCAAACAGGAAATTAGAAATGCGTGCAACAAAGGTAAAACAGTTATAATGGGTGACTTCAATCTACATATAGATTGGGTGAATCATATTGGCAGGGGTGCTGAGGAAGAGGATTTCTTGGAATGTATGCGGGATAGTTATCTAAACCAACATGTAGAGGAACCAACAAGAGAGCAGGCTATTCTAGACTGGTTATTGAGTAATGAGGAAGGGTTAGTTAGCAGTCTTGTTGTGCGTGGCCCCTTGGGCAAGAGTTACCATAATATGTTTGAGTTCTTCATTAGGATGGAGAGTGACATTGTTAATTCAGAAACAAGGGTTCTGAACTTAAAGAAAGGTAACATTAAGGGTATGAAACGTGAATTGGCCAAGATTGACTGGCAATTGATTCTTAAAGGGTTGACGGTGGATATGCAATGGAAGGCATTTAAAGACTGCATGGATGAACTACAAAAATTGTTCATCCCAGTTTGGCAAAAGAATAAATCAGGGAAGGTAGTGCATCCGTGGATAACAAGGGAAATCAGGGATAGTATCAAAACAAAAGATGAAGCGTACAAATTAGCCAGAAAAAGCAGCCTACCAGAGGACTGGGAGAAACTGGGAGTCCAGCAGAGGAGGACAAAGGGCTTAATTAGGAAAGGGAAAATAGATTATGAAAGAAAACTGGCAGGGAACATAAAAACTGACTGCAAACGGTTTTATAGATATGTGAAGAGAAAGAGATTAGTTAAAACAAATGTAGGTCCCTTGCAGTCAGAAACAGGTCAATTGATCATGGGGAACATGGCAGATCAATTGAATAACTACTTTGGTTCTGTCTTCACTAAGGAAGACATAAATAATCTGCCGGAAATAGCAGGGGACCGCGGGTCAAATGAGATAGAGGAACTGAGTGAAATCCAGGTTAGCCGGGAAGTGGTGTTAGGTAAATTGAATGGATTAAAGGCCGATAAATCCCCAGGGCCAGATAGGCTGCATCCCAGAGTACTTAAGGAAGTAGCCCCAGTAATAGTGGATGCATTAGTGATAATTTTTCAAAACTCCTTAGATTCTGGAGTAGTTCCTGAGGATTGGAGAGTAGCTAATGTAACCCCCCTTTTTCAAAAGGGAGGGAGAGAGAAAATGGGGAATTACAGACTAGTTAGTCTAACATCGGTAGTGGGGAAACTGCTAGAGTCAGTTATTAAAGATGGGATAGCAGCACATTTGGAAAGTGGTGAAATCATTGGACAAAGTCAGCATGGATTTACGAAAGGTAAATCATGTCTGACGAATCTTATAGAATTTTTTGAGGATGTAACTAGTAGAGTGGATAAGGGAGAACCAGTGGATGTGTTATATCTGGACTTTCAGAAGGCTTTCGACAAGGTCCCACATAAGAGATTAGTGTACAAACTTAAAGCACACGGTATTGGGGGTTCAGTATTGATGTGGATAGAGAACTGGCTGGCAAACAGGAAGCAAAGAGTAGGAGGAAACGGGTCCTTTTCAGAATGGCAGGCAGTGACTAGTGGGGTACCGCAAGGCTCAGTGCTGGGACCTCAGCTATTTACAATATATATTAATGATTTGGACGAGGGAATTGAATGCAACATCTCCACGTTTGCGGATGACACGAAGCTGGGGTGCAGTGTTAGTTGTTAGGAGGATGCTAGGAGGCTGCAAGGTGACTTGGATAGGCTGGGTGAGTGGGCAAATGCATGGCAGATGCAGTATAATGTGGATAAATGTGAGGTTATCCACTTTGGTGGCAAAAACAGGAAAGTAGACTAAATGGTGACCGATTAGGAAAAGGGGAGATGCAACGAGACCTGGGTGTCATGGTACACCAGTCATTGAAAGTAGGCATGCAGGTGCAGCAGGCAGTGAAGAAAGCGAATGGTATGTTAGCATTCATAGCAAAAGGATTTGAGTATAGGAGCAGGGAGGTTCTACTGCAGTTGTACAAGGTCTTGGTGAGACCACACATGGAGTATTGCGTACAGTTTTGGTCTCCAAATCTGAAGAAAGACACTCTTGCCATAGAGGGAGTACAGAGAAGGTTCACCAGATTGATTCCTGGGATGTCAGGACTTTCATATGAAGAAAGACTGGATAGACTTGGCTTGTACTCGCTAGAATTTAGAAGATTGAGGGGGGATCTTATAGAAACTTACAAAATTCTTAAGGGGTTGGACAGGCTAGATGCAGGAAGATTGTTCCCGATGTTGGGGAAGTCCAGGACAAGGGGTCACAGTTTAAGGATTAAGGGGAAATCCTTTAGGACCGAGATGAGAAAAACATTTTTCACACAGAGAGTGGTGAATCTCTGGAACTCTCTGCCACAGAAGGTAGTTGAGGCCAGTTTATTGGCTATATTTAAGAGGGAGTTAGATGTGGCCCTTGTGGCTAAAGGGATCAGGGGGTATGGAGAGAAGGCAGGTACAGGATACTGAGTTGGATGATCAGCCATGATCATATTGAATGGCGGTGCAGGCTCGAAGGGCCGAATGGCCTACTCCTGCACCTATTTTCTATGTTTCTATGTTTCTATCAGCAATAAGCGGTTGGCTGAAGCTGGTGGCAGCTCGAAAGTTGATTTTTCTGGGCAGAGGTCTTTTTCAGGCCAAACCCCAGGCTGGCCGTCATGGAAAATGCGCAATGCTCGCACCCCAGCAGTCCTACCCTCTAAACCTCGAGGACGGAAACAGAACCCGTATTAGGGGCCGTTGGGCCTGCTATTAGACCACCGGTAACCATGGAGGTAGGTGGGTCTGGTTCTTTCCAGAACATGGGGTGTGTGGACCAGTTACAAGTTGGTGGTAGATTGCACTTGTTTTTTCACGAATGGCGGTGGATAACATCAGATCCGTTTATACTGCACAGTATACAAGGGTTCGAAATTGAATTTCTTCCTAACACATTGCCACCCACACAACATACACCAAGTCGGGCATTTATTCATTCCAAACAAGAAGGTTTGGATATACAAGCAGAAATTGATACATTACACAAAAAAGGGGAAATCTAGAAGTCAAGTCATGAACATCATCAATTTGTCTCCAATATATTCTCTAGGCAAAAGAAAGATGGAGGATGTCGGATCATACTTGATTTAACACAACTTAACTCACATGTGCAGTATAGACATTTAAAAATGGAACACTTCGTTACTGCCAAACAACTGATTTCCAAAGGATGCTTTATGGCATGCATTGATCTCAAAGATGCATATTATTCAGTTCCCATTCACAGGGATCAACGGAGATATTTGAAATTTAGCTGGATGGGGCAGCTATGGCAGTTTAAAGCGTTGCCTAATGGGTTAACTTCAGCTTCCAGGTTATTTACCAAATTACTAAAACCTGTGCTTGGGCTGCTCAGAGCTCCAAAACACATAGTTATGGCCCAACTGGATGATATTCTAATTATACGAAAAACGCTGTATTTGGCTAAATTAGTTGTTTCAGCCACAAAACTCATATTTGAGAAATTGGGGTTTCTCATCCATCCAGTTAAATCCAGCTTCATACCAACTAGAGTTATTAATTATTTAGGATTTACCATTAACTCTATTAATATGTCTGTGACTCTGCCCTGGGGAAGAGATTAGAATTAATAGAAGCCTGTAACAACCGTATTATTATGGAACAGCAATCTATTCGCCAGGTGGCAAATATAATTGGCAAAATAGTGGCTGTTTTTCCAGCTGCACAATTTGGGCCTTTGCATTATCAAAATTTACAGCGTGCAAAGGAGCAAGCACTCAAGTACCATTTAGGTCATTTTAACAGACCTATGCTATTACCAGCTGAAGCTATATCAGAATTACAATGGTGGACGACCAATATTCAGCATTGCTCCAGTGACATTTTGGTCAGCAAACCTTCAGTTATATTACAAAGTGATGCTGGTGCTCAAGGATGGGGAGCTACTAATACTATCTCTAGTTGCGGTGGCAGATGGGATGTGCATGAGTTACCAATTCTTCAGTTATATGGTATCAACTACCTGGAGATGCTGGGGGCATTCTATGGGTTAAAGGCTTATTGTGGGAATATGCATAATCTGCATGTTCAACTGCAAATTGATAACACTACAGCGGTGGCATATATTAATCACATGGGTGGAATCAAGTCAGTATCCTGTGATAGTTCAGCTACCTATTTGCCAGGTAGGTTTAACACGGTGGCAGACACTAGGTCACGTAAATTTATTGATAACACAGAATGGATGTTAGAACACAAAGTGTTTAACGACGTTGTTGCTCGGTGTGGAACACCGGATATTGATTTGTTTGCATCTGGGCTTAATCACCAGTTGCCAAAATATGTTGCATGGGAGTCAGACCCAGGGGCAGTAGCAATTGATGCATTCTCGTTACACTGGGGTGGAATGTTCTTTTATGCCTTTCCTCCATTTTGCCTCATCTGCCGGTGCTTGCTAAAAATCAAGCAAGATTCCGCTTCAGGCATTTTAGTAGTGCCTGACTGGCCCACGCAGCCATGGTTCCCATTGATGTTGGGAATGATAATAGAACCTTATATGGTTATTAATAATGCAAAGATTTGCTTATTCATCCCGTGTCTCGGGATGCTCACCCTCTGCATGATAGAATCAACTTATTGATTTGCAGAGTTTAAGAAGACCTTTTCTGGGGCTTGGATTATCCGACCGAACCCTGGACGTGATCACTGCAGCTTGGCGGGATAGCACCAAGAAGCAGTACATATCCTACATCAAGAGATGGGAAGTGTTTTGTTTAAATTCAAAATATAACATATAATACGGCACAGATAACTGATGTCTTAGAGTTTCTTTCAATGTTGTTTTTTGATCAAAGATTAAGTTATAGTGCCATCAATTCTGCCAAAGTGCCTTGTCATCATACTTGCTGCTGGGATCGGGACACCACTCTGTTGGGTCTCACCCTTTGATATCCAAATTCATGAATGGTATCTTTAACATAAATCCTCCCAGGCCCAGGTACACAGAAGTATGGGACGTTAACGTTGTGCTTCGCGGTTGGGCTCCAGCTACATCCTTATCTTTGGTCCGGCTGACACATAAGGTAATAATGCTCATGGCGCTGGTTTCAGCGCAACGCGTCCAGTCATTGCATAAACTCTGGCTGGACAGGACGGTTATGTCTGCCAACAAGATAACATTCTATATAAATGAGTTAATCAAGCAAAGCAGACCGGGTGTTTTAGGTCTAAAGCTGGAATTTTTGGCATATCCGATGGACCGTAGATTGTGTGTTGTCACATATATTCACCAATATATTCCTTCTATCCAGAGATGCTGCCTGTCCCGTTGAGTTACTCCAGCTTTTTGTGTCTATCTTCAATTTCAGAGTTAAATAAAAAACACAGTGCTGTTGGAACTCAGCAGGCTAGGTGGCATCTGTGGAGGGAATGGATTAGGAGTTGTTTCGGACCAGGGTTCTTCTTCAATATGAAGAAACTGCAGATGCAGTTGTCTTTGCAAAACACCAAATGATTCCGGGAATGCCAAAAGAGAGAGAGAGCGAGAGAGCGAGATAGACAGATAGACAGATAGACAGATAGACAGATAGACAGATAGACAGATAGATAGATAGATAGATAGATAGATAGATAGATAGATAGATAGATAGATAGATAGATAGATAGATAGATAGATAGATAGATAGATAGATAGATGAGAGCAAGAGGGAGGGGAGAGAGAGAGGGGAGAGAGAGAGAGAGCGAGAAAGAAGGAGAGAGAGAGAGACAGAGAGAGAGATAGAGAGATTCCAGCCTTTTAACCCCAAGCACTGTGGTAGATCAATCCTTACAAAAATAATCCGCTCTATGATCTTTGGCAGTCCAAAAGCGGCAAAGAAAATAAAAAATCCCCCCCACCCTCCCGTCTCCCCCGGCCAGTGATGTGATGGACGTGGGGGTCTTGACCAATCGCTGACAAGGTATCGGACAATCCCTTCCTCGGAGATGTCATGTCCGTTATTTGGCTTTTCGGCATCGCATATTTGGCTTTTCGGCGTTGCGCCCGTTCGGTTATTTGGCTTTTGGGCATCGCGTCCGTCTGGTTATTTGGCTTTTCGGCGTCACGCCAGTTCGGTTATTTGGCTTTTTGGCATCGCGTCCGTTCGGTTATTTCGCTTTTCGGCGTCACGCCAGTTCGGTTATTTGGCTTTTCGGCATCGTGTTCGTTCAGTTATTTGGCTTTTCAGCATCGTGTCCGTTCGGTTATTTGGCTTTTCAGCATCGTGTCCGTTCGGTTATTTCGCTTTTCGGCGTAGTGTCTGTTCGGTTATTTGGCTTTTCGGTGTTGTTTCCATCTTGGCTTCCACTTCTTTACTTCGGCTTCTCGTCCTTCGACGCCCCGACCGGGTAGCATGCGGACTCTACCTAATTAGCAGATTCTCTTCCAAATTTAATTAAATTATATCACAAAGAATCCAACAACTTCCCTACCACTGATGTGAGGCACCAGTCTATAATTTCATGCATTCTCTCTACTTCTCTTCTTAAACAAAGCAACAGCATTGGCTACAGTTTTCTTTAGTATAGAGATAAAGCATGGAAACAGGCCCTTCGGCCCACCGAATCCACACCAACCAGCGATCCCCGCACATTAACACAATCCTACACTAGGGAGAACTTTTACATTTATACCAATCCAATTAACTTACAAACCTGTACGTCTTTGGAGTGTGGGATGAAACCGAAGATCTCGGAGAAAAGCCACATGGCACGGGAAAGACGTACAAACTCCGTACGGACAAGCACCCATGGTCAGGACAAACCCGTGTCTCTGGCTTTGTAAGCACTATAAGGCAGCAACTCCACCGCTGTGCTACCAAGCCGCCCTATTCTCCAGTACTCTGGGACCAAGCCTGTGGCTCGTGAGGATGCCATGATCTTTCCCTGCAATCCCCTTTTAAGTCCTGGTGATGAATCCTTTTCAAGAAACACCACCTCCTTCTTTATTTCAAGCTGCCCAAGCATATTAGTATTCTCCACAATGACCTCACTATCCTTCATGTCCTTCCCCTTGGTTATAAGATCATAAATGATAGGAGTAGAATAAGGCCATTCAGCCCATCAAGTCTACTCCACCATTCAATCATGGCTAATCTATCTCTCCCTCCTAACCCCATTCTCCTGCCTTCACCCCATAACCTCTGACACCTGTATTAATCAATAATCTATCTATCTCTGCCTTAAATATATCCACTGACTTGGCCTCCAGCCTTCTGTGGCAAGGAATTCTACAGATTCACCATCCTCTGACCAAATAAATTCCACCTCATCTCCTTCCTGAAAGAACGTCCTTTAATTCTGAGGCCATGACCTCTAGTCCTAGACTTTCCCATTAGTGGAAACATCCTCTCCACATCCAATCTATCCAAGCCTTTCGCTATTCTGTACGTTTCAATGAGGTCCCCCCCTCAGTCTTCTAAACTCCAGTGAGTATAGGCCCAGTGCCGTCAAACGCTCATCATACGTCACCATTGGTGAAAACCAATGCAAACTATTAATTTAGTACCTCGCCTATATCCCTCTCCTTTATACTTGAAAGCTCCTACCTCTCCATAGTTACTCTCTTGTTTTTTTATGTCGATATAAACTGGTCCTTGGGCTGTAGGACCAGTTTTTGTGATGCATGATACCACGACTCTATGTCATGAATCTTCTTTTTCTGAAGCAGTCCTTCATTATCAAGGATAACTTGCCTCCTCACTGCACCTCATATTTCCATTGGGCAACTTACTACCCAGTGGTATGAATATTGATTTCTCTAATTTCAAGTAAACCTAGCATTCCCTCTCTCTCCTCTCTCCCCATCCTAATTGTCCTGCTAATTTCACTGTTCATATTGCTTTGTTATCACCTCTTTCAAACCAACAATGGGCCATTGTGGGTTCCACCTTTCCTTGGTCATTTGTGCGGGCTCTGATTTGGTCTGTACCTTTTCATACCACTTGTTTCCCTCTCCCCTGACTCAGTCTGAAGCAGGGTCTCAACCCGAAGCGGCACTTACTCCTTTTCTGCCTTGATGCTGCCTGACCCGCTGAGTTACTCCAGTATTTTGTATCTATCTCCACTCTGTTCTGCCAGTTCTGAGGTGACCGATGAGGTACTTGCAAGATATCTCATGGAGACAGGGAGTCAAAGAGCTTTACAGAGGGAATCACATAACTGTTGCCATAGTGGCCTGATTGCATCCAAGGAGATGTAAGGGGCAGGGATTTAATTCCTAGTAGACGTGGATGTTACATAGATAGGGAGAAGCAAGGCCTTATCTTAATGACTCACCTTTATTGCCCTTGCTGTAATAAACACAAATGGAAACCAGCATAAGGAAGGATTTTTGTTTTCTATTGGACAAGTATTTAACAGGGTTCCCCACAGTGTTAAATCCCTATCTCTCATTGACCTGTAACTGATACGATTCTTGCTCTCTCTCTGATACAAGGACTCAGCATACAATTTGAACAATTCAGATCAATCAAATATAGTTTGCAGGTTTTACTCAGCGAGTCATTATGAGAGCGATAGAGTTGCTGCCTTACAGCGCCAGAAACCCGAGTTCAATCCTGACTATGGGTGCTATCCATATGGAGTTCGTACGTACTCCCTGTGACCGCGTGGGTTTTCTCTGGGTGCTCCTGTTTCCTCTCACACCCCAAAGACGTACTGGTTTGTAGGTTAATTGGCTTCTGTAAATTGTCCCTAGTGTGTAGGATAGTTCTATTATAAAGGGTGATCGCTGGTTGCTGCAGTCACGGCCGGAAAAATAATCTCTTTCCACACTGTATATTTAAAGTCTAAAGTAAAGGAGTTTGCTATGAGGATTATACAAATATCTCAGTGACGGAGTATAGGAGCTCTACCGTGACAGGATTAAAGCACAGTGTTCGGATCATCCCACCACAACCAGAGAGCAGTGCTGAATTACTAGCTACCTCTTTGGTGACCCTTGGACTATCCTTGATCGGACTTTATTGGCTTTACCTTGCACTAACATAGAAACATAGAAAATAGGTGCAGGAGTAGGCCATTTGGCCCTTCGAGCCTGCACCGCCATTCAATATGTACCTGCCTTCTCTCCATACCCCCTGATCCCTTTAGCCCCAAGGGCCACATCTAACTCCCTCTTAATGAACTGGCCTCAACTACCTTCTGTGGCAGAGAGTTCCAGAGATTCACCACTCTCTGTGTGAAAAGTGTTTTTCTCATCTCGGTCCAAAAGGATTTCCCCTTAATCCTTAAACTGTGCCCACTTGTCCTGTACGCAATACTCCAGGTGTGGTCTCACCAAGACCCTGTACAACTGCAGACCCTGTCCCTGCTCCTATACTCAAATCCTTTTGCTAACATACCATTCTCTTTCTTCACTGCCTGCTGCACCTGCATGCCTACTTTCAATGACTGGTGTACCATGACACCCAGGTCTTGTTGCATCTCCCCTTTTCCTAATCGGCCACCATTTAGATAATAGTCTACTATCCTGTTTTTGCCACCAAAGTGGATAACTTCACATTTATCCACATTATACTGCATCTGCCATGCATTTGCCCACTCACCCAGCCTATCCAAGTCACCTTGCAGCCTCCTAGCATCCTCCTCACAACTAACACTGCCCCCCAGCTTCGTGTCATCCGCAAACTTGGAGATGTTGCATTCAATTCCCTCATCCAAATCATTAATATATATTGTAAATGGCTGGGGCCCCAGCACTGAGCCTTGCGGTACCCCACTAGTCACTGCCTGCCATTCAGAAAAGGACCCGTTTACTCCTACTCTTTGCTTCCTGTTTGCCAGCCAGTTCTCTATCCACATCAATACTGAACCCCCAATACCGTGTGCTTTAAGTTTGTATACTAATCTCTTATGTGGGACCTTGTCGAAAGCCTTCTGAAAGTCCAGATATAACACATCCACTGGTTCTCCCTTATCCACTCTACTAGTTACATCCTCGAAAAATTCTATAAGATTCGTCAGACATGATTTACCTTTCGTAAATCCATGCTGACTTTGTCCAATGATTTCACCACTTTCCAAATGTGCTGCTATCCCATCTTTAATAACTGACTCTAGCAGTTTCCCCACTACCGATGTTAGACTAACTGGTCTGTAATTCCCCGTTTTCTCTCTCCCTCCCTTTTTAAAAAGGGGGGTTACATTAGCTACCCTCCAATACTCAGGAACTACTCCAGATTCTAAGGAGTTTTGAAAAATTATCACTAATGCACCCACTATTTCTGGGGCTACTTCCTTAAGTACTCTGGGATGCAGCCTATCTGGCCCTGGGGATTTATTGGCCTTTAATCCATTCAATTTACCTAACACCACTTCCCGGCTAACCTGGATTTCACTCAGTTCCTCTATCTCATTTGACCTGCTATTTCCGGCAGATTATTTATGTCTTCCTTAGTGAAGACAGAACCAAAGTAGTTATTCAATTGGTCTGCCATGTCCTTGTTCCCCATGATCAATTCACCTGTTTCTGACACTAAACGGTTCCCTTATCATGTATCTATACACTGTAAATGGCTCAATTGTAATCATGTATTGTATTTCTGCTGACTGGATAGCATGCAACAAAAGGTACATGTGACAATAAATTAAACTGAAACTGAACTGATAGACTGTTGATCATAGCACCTTGGATTCCAGCACACAGCGCCCACAAGCATTTGTTTCTGAATTAGGGTCTCAGTGTTCCAGTGCCTAAGAAAGGCAACACTAATAAGCACAAGAGCTGACGTAGAACATGCACAAACAGTACTCTATGGATATCTCTATGACAAGCAATATTTCAGCACAAAGCCTTGGGAACACAAACTGTACTGAGGGACTCTAACAGCTCCCTGTACTAAAGGGTCAAATCTTCTCTTAAACTCTTTGACAAGCCCAAACTTAAATGTTTTTAATACCAGATTAAGGGATTAGCAAAACAGACTTTTGCAGTTTAAGACAGGATTACTTTCACTTTAACTTCTCTGTTTTTATGGAAACCGTCCCATTATCTCTTGTTTTTACAAATACTTGCATTTCTGCAGTGCCTAGCACAACCCCAGGACACTGAAATAGTTCAAGAATAACTATATAGCATGAGTCTTATGGGAGCTTTCAACATTATGATACCATTTAAAGCTCCCCACAAGAATGTTATAGCAGAACTTCTTTAATGGAATGGGTTTCAGTGATTAACAAATTAATACACCCCGACCAAACTGGTTTTATTCCAAAACATTACTCATTTTATAATTTGAGAAGACTATTCAATATTATATATACAAATAAAATTCCTAATGCAGATCTAGCAATTATATCGTTAGATGCTGAAAAAGCATTTGACCAGGTAGAATGGTCATATTTATTTTCGGTAATGGAGAAATTTCAACTAGGAGTGAAGTACTGTACATGGATTAAACTGTTATACTCCAATCCAACAGCTAGAATATTAACAAACCAAATGTTATCAGCTAAATTTAATCTTTCTAGAGGTTGCAGACAAGGATGCTCACTATCCCCACTATTATTTGCTCTTGCAATTGAACCATTAGCAGAAAGCGTTAGAACCCATCCAGGAATACACGGGTACAACACTAGAGATACAAGGAATAAAATTTCCTTATATGCAGATGATGTACTAATATATATCACAAAGTTAGAAACTAGTATTCCAAATCTATTAAATCTAATAACTCAATTTGGTCAGTTCTCAGGATATAGAATTAACTGGAATAAAAGTGAAATCATGCCAATAACAAAATTCAATTCAAATACATTGCAACAATCCCCTTTTAAAATAGTTAAAGATAAACTTAAGTATTTAGGAATCTATGTAACTAAGACATATACCTCTTTATTTAAACTAAATTTTCCACCCTTACTTAATAAATTACACAAGAATATTCAGTACTGGAAAACAATTCCCATTTCAATGCTTGGTAGAATTAATGCTATAAAAATGATCTTCTTACCGCAACTGCTGTATCTATTTCAATTAATTCCGATATATATTCCAAAAAACGTTTTCAAAAAAGTCGACTCCATTGTTACAAGCTTTATTTGGGATTATAAGAATCATAGAATAAGTAAAAAACATTTATGTAAGTCAAAGAGCAACGGAAGTTTGGCTTTGCCAAATTTCTTATTTTATTTTTGGGCAGTCTATATTAAAAACATGAATTTCTGGCTGGAAGAAATGGATCAATATCCAGATTGGTTAAGGATGGAAAAGGAAGACTGTTTACCTTTTGAAATAGGTTCGATTATATTTGCTCCCACAGAATTGCATTAAAAAACCTATAAGGAAAACCCTATAATACATAGTGGAATACGAATTTGGAAACAATTAAAAAAAGCTTTAAAACTGAATAATATACCACTATGTCTTCCCATTGTAAATAATCCTTTATTCAAACCATCCATATTGGATAGAGGTTTTATACAATGGAAACATTATGGAATTAAAAAGATTGGACATCTTTATAGGGAAGGCATCTTTCTGTCATTTCAAGAGTCACAACAGAATTATGGACTACACTCAAATAATTTTTTCAGATATCTACAAATTAGAGATTATGTTAAATCTAATACGCAAGTATATAGGACTAGGGAACCAGAAATTCTTGATGAATGTTTGAATAAGCATCCTAACACTGAAAAATTAATAGCTTATATCTATAACATCCTCTTAAACAATGAGGTACCACCGATGCAACTATATAGACAAACATGGGAAAATGAGTTAGGTCACTCTATAACGAAAGACATTTGGGACGAAAGTTTACAACATATACATCAATGCTCGTTAAATGCCAGACATGCTTTAATACAATTTAAAGTCTTACACAGATTACATTATTCCAAAATAAAACTAAATAGAATCTTCCCACATATTTCTCCTATTTGTGATAAATGCCTACATCTGGAGGCCAATTTAACACATACTTTTGCAAATTGTATAAAAATCAAAAAATTCTGGATTGATATTTTTGAAATAATTTCTGAAGTTGTTAATACTAAATTGGATCCAGACTCAAAATTAATAATACTTGGGATATCAGAACAAAGTTTAATACTCACAACAAGTCAAAGAAACTTCCTTGACTACAGTATAATAACTGGGAAAAAATTAATATTAAAATTTTGGAAAGGTCCTATAACCCCCACAATTAAAATGTGGATTGTGGAAATGTCGGAGACCCTACATCTAGAAAGAATTAGACTTGTCTTAATGGACAAACAAGAACTTTTTGTTAAAATATGGGCTCCATTCATTAACTATTTGAAGGGATAGATGGGCCCAGCACGAAAACCCAACTGAAGCTTGAACTCAGGATTAGATGTAAAATTATCATAACCTACGAACTTATCTCCAATGAAGTATTATAAATAACTCATTTCACCTCTTTTTCTTTTTTTTTCTCGATATTTGTAATGCTTTTTTCTTTCTACCTCTCTTTTTCTATCTATATTTTAAAAAAAACACTAGAAGCAGAATTAGTTGACAATTGACAATTTTAATAATGTATGATTGATGTATATGAAAAGTTTTTTTTCTATTATAATATGTTACTATACTTTATTTGTTTCTAATAAAATTATGAATAAAAAAAAATAAAAAATTAAAATTAAAATTAAAAAAAATAATGGAATGGGTTTCAGAAAGATTGTTAAAGGGGGAGAGAGCGTGAGGAAGAAAACTATTTCCACGACTTGGGATTTTGGCAGCTGAAGCCAACGCTGAATGAAGTCAACACTGAACATTAAGAGATGAGCAATGTGGGGGGGGGAGATGTCAGAGATAGGAAGAGAGGAAGACATGGGTTTTTATTTAAACACAGGATGGGAATGTTGGAATGGGAGTTAATAGGACTCTACCCTCTTAACTACCGTCTGCATATCACCCCATGCCAATGCCAAGGTGGCTCTGGGAGAATTATACTTCGTCATCAGGACTCTTGCGATAGAAAACTCTGATGCCCTGTTCGCCACTGTCGACGATCTCAATCAAGCTAATCTCAGGAACGTACTCCCCAAATACCATCAGCATATCTCCTTCCCCTGATGAGATGTTAAAACACGTGACCATTGCTACACCACCATAACGTACACCCAACCTTTGCCTATAGGGCGGCATGGTGGTGCAGTGGTCGAGTTGCTGCCTTACAGAGACCTGGGTTAGATCCTGACTGTATGTGCTGGTGCTGTCTGTACGGCATTTGCATGTTCTCCCGTGACCTGCGTGGGTTTCCTTCGGGATCTCCGGTTTCCTCCCACACTCCAAAGACCTACCGGTTTGTTGATTAATTGGCTTGGTATAATTGTAAATTGTCCTTCGGATATGTAGGATAGTGTTAATGTATGGGGATGGCTGGTTGACGCAGCTTGTTGGGCAGAAGGGCCTGTTTTTGCACTGTATCTGTTAAAAGCTAAAAACTAAAACCTCATTTCGGCCAATATGATTGTCTGTTGGTGCTGCTTCTGCCAGTTTACAGACAGAAATGTGAAGTGCCAATGAAAAGAGTAATACAACAGTGGTCTGAGAAGGCCAAGGGTTTACTTCACGATTGCCTTGTGTCGATGGACAGAAACATGTTCAAGATCTCTTCACCAAGCCTGAATGAGTACACTTCAGTCATCACTGGTTTCATCTAGAAATGCATTGACAACTATATTAGAACAAAGACGATTAGTGTCTAACCTAACCAGAAGCATTGTATGAACAGGGAGATACACTTTCTTCCAAAGTCCAGAACTAAGGCTTTCATGGAGGATGATCCCACACTGTACAAGAAGGCCACCTATGATCTCCAAAAGGCCACCAGGCATGCCAAGAGAGACTTCCGAAACAACCTGATTAAACAATCAATTGGATGCCAGGCAACTGTGGCAGGTCCTGAATTTCATCATGGTCTACAAATCGTAACCAAGGGTGATCTCTGGCAATGACACATCTCTTCCAGAATGGGTTTAGAGTCACAGAGCATGAAAACCAGCCCTTCAGCCCATCTTGTCCATGTCGGCCAAGTTGTAGTTCTGGGCTAGACCCATTTAGCTGTGTTTGGCCCATATTCCTCTAACCCTTCAATATATCTGTCCAAATGTATTTTGAAAGTCAGAGTGTATCCGCTTCTGTAGCTTCCTCTTGCAAATTACCCAGATATTGTCCACCTTCTGAGTGAAAATGTCCATGAAGTCCCTTTTAAATTTCTCCTCTCTCACTTTCAGCCTAAGCTTTAGTTATAGAATCCTCTATCCAGGGCGAAAATGAGAGCTTTCATTTCATCCCTTGTTTTTGTAAACTTCAATAAGATCACCCTTCAGCCTACTAGACTCCAGGGAAAAAGAGATCAAGAACTTTGTGTCATATTTACAGGACAATGTCAGCAAGATTAAAGAGTTTGTGTTGCCACTATGGCACAATGGTAGAGTTGCTGCCTTCCAACTCCGGAGACCCAGGTTTGATCCTGACTAAGGGGTGCTGTCTGTACGGAGGTTGTACGTTCTCCCAGTGACCGCATGGGTTTTCTCCGGGTACTCTAGTTTCCACTCCAAGGACATACATTTTGTAGGTTAATTGTTTTTTGTAAAATTGTAAATTGTTCCTAGAGTGTAGGATAGTGCTAGTGTACGTGGTGATCGCTGGTTGGCACGACTCGGTGGGCTGAAGGGCCGGTTTCCACTCTGTATCTCTAACGTCTAAAGTTTGTTGTTGACCTACGGAAGTGAGGAAGTGAACTGCAACCCGACCCTCATCAATGGAGCTGCTGTACAGAGGGTCGACAGCTTCAAGTCCCTGGCCATCCATATCACCAGCAACCCAACCTAGCTCTTTTACGCAGATACAGTGATCAAGAAAGTGCTTCAGTGTATTTATATTCTGAGATGTCAGAGAAGAATCGGCATGTCCATGAGGACTCTCTCCAACTTCTACAGATGCTCTGTTGAATGCAATCTCTTAAGATGTATCTCAGCCTGATGTGGCAACTATGCTCTTGACCGCCTGAACCTGCAGAGTGGTGAACACAGTCCAATCCATTACAGGTTCATCGCATCCCACCCTCAAATCAAATTTCACAGTGCATTGCAAATGGAAATCTGGAACTATTGTCATGGATGCCTGCCACCCTGTCTATCTCACGTCTCTCTTCTACCTTTTAGGAGAAGGTGCAGGAGCTTAACAGCTTGGAAGTCCAGACAAGAACAACTTCTTTCCCTCTACTATTCAAGTCCAAACCAATCTTTCATTAACACCCCTTTCCCAGAGGTGCTGTCACACATTCTTACTCTTAAATCTACTTCAATTGTTATTCTGTTATTGTCCTTCAATATTCTTTTGCACCACAATCTTGCACTATTCTGCCGTTTTCCACTCATTGTTGTATTTATTGTTGAATTTATCATTACCATTGCTTCTGTTAACTCTGTGAGCTTCATGCATTCAAGGAATTTCATTGCACCCTGGTGCATATGAGAAATATATGAGAAAAATATGAGAGATATGGTCGGCGCCCTGTCAGCAGCGTGTCCGGTTTTTTCTGCTTTTTAATATTTTTTTAGTATGTTTTAGAGTATGGTTTTAATGTTCCTCTGTGTGTTTTGTGTGGGGGGTGGTGTGGGGGGGTAAGGGGGAAACCGTTTCGGTCGACTCCTCCACGGAGAGGCGACTTTTTCCAGGTCACCTCCCCCGTGGCCTAACAACAAGGATCGGTGCGGCCTTTCCCGGAGACGCGCCCGGGGGGGGTCAGCGGCGGGCGCAGCGTGGACTCTCGGCGTGGAGCAGGCGAGCCCTCGCTGGGGCTCGCCGGAGGGGAGCGCTCCATTTCGCTGGCCCGTGGCAGCTGGCAGCCTGAAGTCGCGGTCTGCAGAGCTCCAGCTGGCGCGACGTCCGCAGCCTGGGATCCCTCGCGGGGGACCCGGGAGAAGAAGAAGCCACCACTGCCGGCCCGCGGCCTACTTCTAGCGCGGGCCCGGCGTGGACTTCCCATCACCCCTGGAGGGGAGCTTCGACCGCCGGCCCTGCGGTCTGCGGTGCTTCTGGCTGCAGCGCGGCGGGAACTTTAAATCTTCGACCGCCGGCCTGCGGCCTACACCAACCTAAAGCCGCGGTCTCCGGTGGGGAAGAGCCGACTCTGGACTTACCTGGACTTTTATCTGTCTGCACTTCTGGATGCCCGCAACGACGGTTGCGGAGGGTTGAGGTCCCGACCACGGGGGGAATGGAGGAGGAATGGCCAAATTTTGTGCCATCCACCACAGTGATGAATGCTGTGGTGGATGTTTGTGTTAAATTTTTATTGTGTATTGTGTGTTCTTTATTATTGTACCGCTGCTGGCAAATTCATTTCACTTGCACTTTATGTGCAATGTGACGAATAAAACCGTATTGTATTGTATTGTATTGTATTGTATTGAAATAACTAATATGCTACTTTCCCAGATGTTCAATTGTATGAACAGGCTGGCCATGTGTCGAGCATTCACAACCTGAGGTGAACCTGTGCTTCTTTAAAGAACTCTGATAAGTTGGTTAGACATTCCTTTTAAAGCTGTTCATCATAACAAATTCAACGTTTCTGGTAATAAATGCAAGGAGATGTCGGGAAGAATAATTTCACTCACAGGATGGGAATGGTCACTGACTGCGGGGGCTCAGGAAAACGTGAGTTTACAGGGCAGCACAGGGGCACAGCCAGTAGGGTTACAGTATCCCAGTTCCAGTGACCAGGGTTCGATCCTGACCTCAGCCACTGCCTGTATGGAGTATGCACACTCTCCCTGTGGGGTGCTCCAGTTTACTCCCACATCCATGCTTAGTTTAGTTTACAATACAGCGGAGAAATAGGCCCTTCTGCCCACCGCGTCCGAACCAACCAGCAATCCCTACACATTAACATTACCCTACACACACTAGGGACAATTTACACGTATACCAAGCCAATAACCCTACAAACCTGCTAGTCTTTGGAGTGTGGGAGGAACCAAAAGATCTCGGAGATAACCCACACGGTCACGGGAGAACGTACAAACTCCGTACAGACAGCACCCGTAGCCGGAATCGCACCCGGATCTCTGGCGCTGCAAGCGCTGTCATGGCAGCAACTCTACCGCTGCACCACCGTGCCGCATGCTTGTAGGTTAATTGGCCTAAATAAAGTGTTCCTCATGTGCAGGTAGCAGTTGGTGAAGTTGAGATGAATGCAGGGAGATTAAAATGAATTAGGATAGGATTAGTGTAAAAATGGTTGCTTGAGTGTCTTGATGGGCTGAAGGGCCTGAATCCATGTGAGTCATGAAGGGTTTCTAAAAGGGAATAGAATAGACACTAGAGGTCATATGTTCATAAGTTATACGAGCAGACCTAGATCATTCGGCCCATTGAGTCTACTTCGCCATTCGATCATGTCTGAACTATCTTTCCTTCTCAACCCCATTCTCCTGCCTTCTCCCCATAACCCTTGACACCCATAGGGAAAGGATAACTTGCAGAATTCTGGGGAAAGAGTGCAAGGAATGGGACTGAGAGGTTGGTGCACAAAGAACGAACATTAACTCAATGGGTTGAATCCTTCCCATATTAGATTGCCCGAGCATTATTAACCATCACTTTGACCATGTGTTTGATCAATATCGTTATATTTTGGAGCCTATGGCCTCTGATAACAACCCCACGGTTAAGACAACAGAACCCCTCTAATAACAAATCCACTGGAGTAATATAGCAGGATCCCCTCTGATACCTGAACCAACAACTCCCTCCTGATAACAACCACATCGGATACATATAAACCAATATAATAACAACCCTATGATAACAACCCAGAATAAAATGGGACCTCTCTGATAACAAACCCTCAGGAATAAAACAACAGGCCCCTTGTCACGCCCAGGTGCAGTATCGCAGGGGATCAGCACAGCCTACCTGCTTGCTTGCCATGTGCAAGACTGAGGTGGTT
>CM075978.1:106330885-106398021 GCA_038087875.1 Malacoraja senta
ACATGGATAGAAAATTGGTTGGCAGACAGGAAACAAAGCGTAGGGTTTAACGGGTCCCTTTCAGAATGGCAGGCAGTGACTAGTGGGGTACCGCAAGACTCGGTGCTGGGACTGCAGCTATTTACAATATACATCAATGATTTAGATGAAGGGATCAAAATACATTAGCAAATTTGCAGATGACACAAAAGCTAGGTGGCAGTGTGAACCGTGAGGAGGATGCTATGAGAATGCAGGGTGATTTGGACAGGTTGGGTGAGTGGGCAGATGCATGGTAGATGCAGTTTATGTGGATAAATATGAGGTTATCCACTTTGGTAGCAAAAACAGGAAGGCAAATTATTATCTAAATGGTGTCAAGTTGGGAAAAGGGGAAGTACAACGGGATCTGGGGGTCCTTGTTCATCGGTCAGTGAAAGTAAGGTACAGCAGGCAGTGAAGAAAACGAATGGCATGTTGACCTTCATAACAAGAGGAGTTGAGTATAGGAGCAAAGAGGCCCTTCTGCAGTTGTGCAGGGCCTTAGTGAGACCACACCTGGAGTAGTGTGTGCAGTTTTGGTCCCCTAATTTGAGGAAGGACATTCTTGCTATTGAGGGAGTGCAGCGTAGGTTTACAAGGTTAATTCCAGGGATGGCGGGACTGTCATATACTGAGAGATTGGAGCGGCTGGGCTTGTATACTCTGGAATTTAGAAGGATGAGAGGATATTGTATTGAAACATAAGATTATTACGGGTTTGGACACGCTAGAGGCAGGAAACATGTTCCCGATGTTGAGGGAGTTCAGAACCAGGGGCCACAGTTTAAGAATAAGGGGTAAGCCATTTAGAACAGAGATGAGGAAACACTTTTTCACACAAAGAGTTGTGAGTCTGTGGAATTATCTGCCTCAGGCAATGGAGGCCAATTCTTTGGATGCTTTCAAGAGAGAGTTAAATAGAGCTCTTAATGATAGCGGAGTCAAGGGATCATGGGAGAAGGAAAGAACGGGGTAGACAATAGACAATAGTTACAGGAGTAGGCCATTCAGCCCTTTGAACCAGCACTGCCATTCAATGTGATCATGGCTGATCATCCACAATCAGTACCCCGTTCCTGCCTTCTCCCCATATCCCTTGACTCCACTATCTTTAAGAGCTCTATCTAACTCTCTTGAAAGCATCCAGGGAACCAGCCTCCATTGTGAATGATCATCCATGATTACAGTGAATGGCGGTGCTGTCTCGAGGGGTTGAATGGCCTACTCCTGCACCTATTGTCTATTGTTATGTACTTAGAACAAAGAACATAGCACAGTACTGCAGAGGATCAGCCCATATGGCCTACCATATCTGTGCTGACAATATTGGCAATTTAATAGACTCACATCAGTAGCTCGACGCACCTGCCACTGAGAAAACAAAAAAATTGCCTTGCAAATCTCCTTTAAACTTTACCCTTATCATAGAGTCATACAGCGGGGAAACATTCCCTATGGCCCAACTTGCCCACGCCTTCGAATATGCCCCATCTACACTATTCCCACCTCCCTACATTTGGCCCATGTACCTTTAAACCTATACTATCCATGTACCTGTCTAAATGTTTCTTAAACATTGTGATTGTACTTTTCTCACCTGTAATCTATGCCCTCTAGTATTTGACTTTTCTACCTTAGGAAAAAGATCGACTATCGACCCTATCGATGCCTCATAATTTTATAAACTTCTATCAGGCCTCCTCTCAGTCTCCAACGCTCCAGAGAACACATTCCAAGTTTGTCCAATCTCTCCTTATAGCTATTACCCTCTAATCCAGGCAGCAACGTGATGAACTGCTTCAGCACCCTCTCCAAAGCTTTCACATCCTTCCTCCAATGCAATGACTAGAAGAATCACACGCAATATTCCAAATATAACCTAACAAAAGTTTTATAAAGCTGCAACATGATTTCCTGACTCTTATACACAATGCCTCAATTGACAAAGACAAGTATATTCCTTCTTTACTCCTCTGCTGATGTTGCTACTTTCAGGGAGCTATGGCCTTGCAAGCCAAGATCCCTCTTTACACCAATGCTCTTAAGGGTCCCGCCATTTACTTCAGGCAACTTGTTTCCTCTGTACTAGAACTGGTCATTACTGCAGTATGGCAACCCATCTATTTGCTCCATTTCTCTCACTTTCTCTATCAGCACACCCCAATCTGCTAACCACATCCTTCAGCCCTGCAATTCACACTTTTCACTTCTGTTTGTGTGCTCGCTTTCTAACTCTCATTTCAAAAGCTTTTCATACATCCCAATACGGTAGATAGAAAGATCTATGATATTTTCTCTCCGTGGATTGTCACCTTGTCGTGGTGAGAAGCTTGTGTAGTCCTGAGAGCGATGCCGTCTGGAGCTATGCTCCTGGTAGGGCCACCCATGGCGGTAAGGTCGAGGGGGAGGACTCTGACAAAGAGAAATCCAACCAAGACCTCAACGGTTGAACAGGAGAAGGATGATGGCTGACCTTAGTGGAGCGTCGCAACGGCTAGGAAAGCAGATGAAGGCAGCAGCAGAAAAGGGTCTCCGGTCGTCTTGGACTCCATGCCACTGGATCCTGACCCAGATCTGTCAAGGACCATGTGTTGGCTGGCTGTGCACCAGTCTCCCCACGTTAAACAAAGTCATGCACAGGTGTCCTCCATCTAGGGAATCCACCCTAACACCCTGGATTAAGACCTATGGTGATCAACAAGTGGCGACGGAGGCAGGATTGTGAGATCTGGAAGTCCCTAGTCATGAGCTGGCAAATCAGGTAGTGGGTGCTGGATTCAGTCGCTGGACTCTTGGAACAAGGCAGAAGAGCCCTTCGGCAGCTGCACCAACGATTGAGCAGTCCTCTTTAGGATCCACACTGCTCACCCCACTTGGGGAAAGGGCTAGAAAAGGTGCCCTAAAAATAGCCTGCCTCAAACTTACCGACTGGATTACCGTGTCCAGAGGCATCACCACGCGCGGTCAGAAACACAGAAATATGATATTTGGTACATATTCAGTCTCTATCCCAGGGTTGAAATGTAAAATATTAGTGAGCATGGGGACTTGGGAGTGCTAGTGCAGGATTCCCAAAAAATCTGCAAGTTGAAACGGTGGTAAAGAAGGCAAATGCAATGCGGGAGCCCTGGTTGAAATTTACGAGTCGTCCTTAAATACAGGAGAGGTGCCGGAAGACTGGAGGGTGGCAAATGTTGTACCTCTTTTCAAGAAGGACTGCAGGGAAAATGCTGGGAACTATAGGCTGGTGAGCTTAACATCTGTAGTTGGTAAGTTTCTGGAGAGTATTCTGATGGATGGGATATACAAGCATTTGGATGGGCAAGGGCTGATTAGGGATAGTCAGCATGGTTTTGTACGTGGGAGGTCATGTCTCACAAATCTGATCGATTTTTTCAGAAGACCTGACCAAAAAGGTTGATGAGGGCGGAGCTGTAGATGTTGTGTACATGGACTTCAGTAAGGCGTTCAACAAGGTTCCGCTGGTCTGGAAGGTTAGATCGCATGGGGTCCAAGGAGAGATAGCTGAATGGATAGCAAATTGGCTCCATGGAAGGGCGCAGAGGGTAATAGTGGAAGGTTGCTTCTCAGACTGGATGCCTGCGACTAGTGGTGTGCCTCAGGGTTCGGTGCTGGGCCCGTTACTGTTTGTCATCTACATCAATGATTTGGATGAGAACATACAGGGCAAGATTAGCAAGTTTGCTGATGATACGGAAGTTAGTGGTTTTGCAGATAGTGAAGATGGTTGTGAACGATTGCAACAGGATCTGGATTGATTGGCCAGGTGGGCGGAGGAATGGTTGATGGAATTTAATACAGAAAAGTGTGAGGTGTTGCATTTTGGGACGTCGAACAAGGCCTCTGGGTAGTTTTGTAAAGCAGAGGGATCTAGGAGTACAGGTGCATGGTTTCTTGAAGGTCGAGTCGCAGGTGGATAAGGTGGTCAAAAAGGCTTTTGGCACTTTGGCCTTCATCAGTCAGAGTATTGAGTAGAGAAGTTGGGAGGTCATGTTGCAGTTGTAGAAGATGTTGGTGAGACCGCATTTAGAATATTGTGTTCAATTCTGGGCGCGATGTTATAGAAAAGATATTGTCAAGCTTGAAAATGTTCAGAAAAGATTTACAATGATGTTGCCAGGACTAGAGGGTGTGAGCTATAGGGAGAGGTTGAGTAGGCTGGGTCTCTATTCCATGGAGCGCAGGAGGATGAGGGGAGATCTTATAGAGGTATACAAAATCATGAGAGGAATAGGTCGGGTAGATACACAGAGTCCTTTGCCCAGAGTAGGGGAATCGAGGACCAGAGGACATAGGCTCAAGGTGAAGGGGAAACGATTTAATAGGAATCCGGGGGTAACTTTTTCACACAAAGAGTGGTGGGTGTATGGAACAAGCTGCCAGAGGAGGTAGTTGAGGCTGGGACTACCCCATCATTTAAGAAACAGTTACATGGATAGGACAGGTTTGGAGGGATATGTACCAAGCGCAGGCAAGTGGGACTAGTGTAGCTGGGACATTGTTGGCCGGTGTGGGAGAGTTGGGCCGAAGGGCCTTTTTCCACACTCTATAACTATGTATTTCAAGGGGGGTAGAATACAAAAACAGGGTTGCAATGCTGAGGGTCTATAAGGCACTGGTCAGGCCACATTTGGAGCATTGTGAGCAATTTTGGGCACCATATCTGAGGAAGTATGCGCTGGCCCTGGAATGATCCCAGGAATGAGTGGGTTAACATATGATGAGCATTTGACAATGCTGGGCCTGTACTCGCTGGAGTTTAGAAGAATGAGGGGGGACCTCATTGAAACGTACCGAATAGTGAAAAGCTTGGATAGAGTGGATGTGGAGACGATGTTTCCAAGAGTGGGAGAGCCTAGGACTAGAGGTCATTGCCTCAGAATTAAAGAACGTTCCTTTAGGAAGGAGATGAGGAGGAATTTCTTTAGTCAGTGGGTGGTGAATCTGTGGAATTCTTTGCCACAAAGGCTGTGGAGGCCAAGTCAATGGATATTTTTAAGGCAGAGATAGATTCTTGATTAGTATGGGTGTCAGGAGTTATGGGGAGAAGGCAGGAGAATGGGGTTAGGCGAGAGAGATAGATCAGCTATGATTGAATGGCAGAGTAGACTTGATGGGCTGAATGGCCTAATTCTGTTCCCATCACTTATGACCATATGAGTTTCAGGTTAGAGGAAAGATGAAGGTGAAGAGTTTAAGGTAAAGGAAGATGTGCCAGGCAAGTTTGTTTGGACACAGAGTGCTAGATGCCTGTAACATGTTGTTAGCGGAGGTGACAGAAGCAGATATAATAGGGGCGTATACAAGGCAATTTTGGACATATGAATAGGCAGGGAATAGAAGGATACTACCATGTGCAGGCAGGTGGGATTAGTTAGAATGGCATCACGGTCAATGCAGACATGATGGGACAAAGGGTCTCTTCCTGTGCTGTACTGGTGTAAGTTCTCTCTGTAATTGGTGTAAGTAATTTTTCAACCGGATAACATCAGCAGTTTATCCCTACAACAACTCTAACCTTATTCTATCAAAGATATTACCTTTGTGCAAACCTTTCCTCCCATCCCCTCTGCAACTTAAAACCAACTGGTGTTCCCTCTTAAAGCAGGCTGCTGGAAATATTCAGTAGGTCAGGCAACATGCGGAAAAAGAAACAGGATTAATCTTTCAGATTGGAAACCCTTTATCAGTACTGGGAATTAAGTAGGGAAAGCAGGGAGATTCTAAGTGTATATCCATTGTACGGAGAGACCAAGTAGCAATTAGAGGAAGATTATGCTTCACTCCCAATGGAGAACTAGACAGAGACACAGAGACCGGTTAGCACGCAACAAAAGCTTAAAAGCTTTTCACTGTACCTCGGTACACGTGACAATATATTAAATTAAAATGACTGCTGTACTCCTATTTGGTATGACTTGTCAGGATGGGTGCAATACAAAGATTTTCACTATATCTTGGTACACAACCATAATAAACCAATACCAATGTGTGCCTACGCTACTTCAATTTCCCCGGGTTCAGCCCGTATGAATGTGACCTACCTTGGAGGTGACAGGGGACGTCATATTCGATCTCATCGTGCCGGGAGGGGCTGAGAAACAGGGTGCCGTCCACCAGCGGGAAGAGTTCGAAGACGGGCAGTGCCTTGTGGCAGAGGGCGCAGTTGACCACGTTCCTCTGGCTGGCGCTCAACGCCGCCAGGATGAACTTCCTCAGCTCCTCGCCTTGGCCGGCCTGCGCATCGTCCTCCATCCGCACGTGGTAGGTGTTCACCTTGTGCTTAGGCACATGGGCCAGCAGCTCGGACAGGTCCAGCCGCCGGAGGAACTGCACCGAGGGCTCCAGCCGGCCGGCCGGCGGCTGAGGCGGCAGCAGCGTCGGCTCACCCTGTCCAAAGCGGGAGCCGCCGGGCAACAGCTTGCGGCAGGCCTCAGCCTGCAGTGCCGTCTTGAGGAACTCGCCCAGGTGGCGGGCCACCCGGGGGCCGCCTGTGGAGAAAGGTAGGTAGGGCTGGCCGGCCGAGGGCGGGGACTGGTGGGGCGGGGAGCCGCAGGGCGAGCGGTGGCTCCCGTTGGCCGGACCTTTCTCCTGAGAATTCTGCCGGTCCACCGAGTGCCGTCTCTGCCCCTCGTGCAGCTTGGCCGGTCGGTTGAGCTTGCACTTCTTGCCGTCGTCAGAAGCCAGCTCTCCCGCCTTGGGCACGCCAGCCTTCTTCTTCTTGTCGTCCTGCCTCCTGCGCACCTGGTACCAGTCCACGTCCTTCCTCAGGTGGCCCTGGCCGCAACGGCAGGAGCAAAAGCGGAAGGCCAGGTCGTAACCCTTCTTGTTCCACATGTTCTGCCGGCACTGCTTCTCATTCCAGCTGCGAGCTCGGCCGATGCAATTGAACTGCACCAGGATGCTGCTCTCCCACTCATAGAAGCACTGTAGGTGCATCCAGTTGCCGAAGGGACAGTGCTCGTTGTTGCAGACCACCCGCTGGTAGTCATCCTTGTCCAGCTCCACTGAACGGCCCATGCCGCACACCAGAGGTGTGGCGCAGGGCGCATCTGTGGGACGCAAGAGAGAGGGTGGGTTACTAGAGCAGTGTTTGTCTGCAGTACTGAACACCCAGCGCGCGCATGCAACCAATACCACATACAAACCCCTACCAAGTACTTCCATGCGCACCACACCAAACACACACAGGCCCCACCAAATACATGCATGCCCCCACAAAGCACCTGCATCACCCGGCAGCAAAACAACCGCACCGGCCCCAACAAACACTCATCCATCTCAAACACCGCACAACAAGATGCACAGTCTCAGACATACAAAATGTAAACAGGACCTTCAGTCCACACCAACCATTTACACCAGTTTGCAATAATCCTTTTTTATCCTCTACCACCACCCCTCCCGCGGATTCTATCAAGAACCATAGTTTAGTTTCGTTTACAGATATAGCGCGTAAACAGGCCTTTTGGACCACCGGGTCACACCTACCAGGGATCCCCGCACATTAACACTATCCTACACACACTAAGGACAATTTTACATTCATACCAAGCCAGTTAACCTACAAACCTGTGCATCTTTGGAGTGTGGAAAGAAACTGAAGATCTCGGAGAAAACCTACACGGGTCAAAGGGAGAACCTACAAACTCCATACAGACAACACCCGTAGTCAGGATCAAACCTGGGTCTCTGGCGCTGTAAGGCAGTAGCTTTACCGCTACGTCACCTTGTCACCTTGGTTGAAGGTGATGGTGCAAAATTTAATAAAAGCCTATGGAGCAACGTTTTCACTCAGAGGGTGGTGGATATATGAAATGAGTTGCCAGAGGTGGTAGTTGAGGCAGTATACGAGGTAGGTACTCAAACAGGATTTAATAGACACTTGGACAGGAGCATGGATAGGAATGCTTAAGAGGGATATGAGCCCAATGCAGGCAGCTGGGACTAGCATAGATGGGACCTCTTGGTCTGCATGGACAAGTTGGGGTGAAGGCCCTGTTTCCATGCTGTATGACTTGATGGACTATATTCCTAGATCACTTTTGTGTAACAGCCATGGCTCAGTAGATAGTCCTCTGCGTCCAAATCATAAACTATGGCTTAAGATCGCTCTGGAATGGAGCACAATATCTAGGCAATGCTCCCAGTGGAGAGCAAGACTGTACTGCCAGATGTTCTTCAACTGGGACTATTCCTTGGAGCGCAGGAGGATGAGGGATATAAAATGAGGTATATAAAATCATGAGAGGAATAAATCAGGTAGACGCACGGAATCTCTTGCCCAGAATACATAGGTTCATATTGGACATAGGTTTAAGGTGAAAAGAGAAGGATTGAATAGGAATCTGAGGGCTAACTTTTCCACACAAAGGGTGGTGGATATATGGAACAAGCTGCCAGAGGAGGTAGCTGAGGCAGGGACTATTGCAATGTTTACCAAACAATTAGACAGGTACATGGATAGGACAGGTTTGGAGGGATGTAGGCCAAACGCAGGCAGGTGGGACTAGCGTAGATGGGACATGTTGGTTGGTGTGGGCAAGTTAGGCTGAAGGGCCTGTTTCCACGCCATATGACTCTATGACTCTAATTGGATGAGGCTGGTCTACTCTCAGTGGTGGCGTCAAAAGATCCAAATTCCTACGTCAGACAAAGAAAAGAGGAATCCTCTATGGTAGCTCAACCATTTACTTCACCCTCAGCCATTACATGAAAATGCAGTCTATTTTAATTATGACCATAATTTTGTGTGGGGAATTGTAACATAGCTTACAACAAGATATGCAACAACTAGTTGTAAAACAATTTAGAATCTTGCAAGAACTGAGAACATAGGAAGGTATAAAACATCTTGGATGTCATAAAAATATTTACAATCACCTTTCACAGACAATAAAGAAGTTCTGACCTTTGCACTTTCCACCACCTTCAACAAGATACCACCATCATACACATCTTCCCCTCAATATTTCAAAAGGACCATTCCATTTGAAGAATGGTCTGAAGAAGGGTCTCGACCCAAAACGGCACCCATTCCTTCTCTCCAGAGATGCTGCCTGTCCTGCTGAGTTACTCCAGCTTTTTGTGTCTATCTTCGGATTAAACCAGCATCGGCAGTTCCTTCGTACACATTCCATTTGAATTCCCTGGTCTGCTCTCCCCCGTCCACCAACTTGTCCACTGCGAACTGCACTTTCCTGTGGATATGCAGGAGATGCGACACCTGTCCTTTCACCTCTTCCCTTCCCATCATCCATGGTGCTGAACACTCCTTCTAGGTGAAGCAGTAATTCAATTGCAAAGGTTCTAATCTGATATACTGCACTCAGTTTTCACAACGTGCCCCCTTTTCAACAGGGAAAGGAAAATGCAGATAGGGTGACCACTTTGAACAGCACTGTGTTCAGTCAGCAGAGGGAAGCCGAGTTTCCCCATTGGCTGCCATTTTTTAATTTCCACTCTGGCCTGATGCAGTGTAAGCTTGAGGAACAACGCATCTTTTGTCTGGATATGTTGCTGCCCTCCAGACTCAGCATCATTCTTTAACTTCAGGTATCTTGCATTCTCTGACCATTCCATCTTGTTACATAGGCTCTCTTCATTTCTCCCTCCATTAGTACAGCCCAAATCATTGGGCTTGTCCATCAGTTCTAAAATTTACAACTTTTACAGTCCTTTGTGTTCTCCCTCTCTAATTTAGCTAATTAAACAGCATTTATTTTCCTGTTCAGATCCCCCCTTAACTGCCCGCATTAACCCACTTGGTGACTTCCTTTGTTATAGCTTATCCCACAACAAATCTAGCCTCACTCTGTCAGAGATGTTCCCTTTGTCCTTTCCACCCCTCCAACCTCACTATCCAAACCTTAAAACCAACACTTTTTCTCTTTTCCAATTCTGAACAGAGGAAACCGGACATGAAACATTAACTACGTTTCTCAGTCCACACAAATGCTGTTGATGCTGAGTGTTTTAACTGCTTCCTGTTTTTGGTTCGTTTCTGACCTTTCAGTGCTCCTGTTAACGTAGGAAATGCAGCAGACAATTTCCACACAAAATATAATAACGACCAGATAAAAGGTCAGATTGTGCTGCCAGCTAGCCAGGTCAAAGAGTCAATTTCCTTGTGGGATGCAGCAAGAAACAATCCCTTCAACCTATTCAATCCATGCTTATGATCAACTACCCATTTACACTCATCCTATATTAATCCCATTTATTCTAATCTTAACAACTCCCCCCAGATTCCACCACCCACATACATACTAGGGCAATTTATAACGGCCAATTAACCTACCAACCTGCACATTTTTTAAAGTGGGAGACCAAAGCACACAGGGGAGAACCCATACAGGGGAGAATGTGCAAAACTCCTCACACACCGAGAATGAACCTGGGTCCTGGAGCAGTAAGGCAACGGATCTACCAGCTGCACCACTGTGCCACCTACAGAGAACTGTGCAGGCTGCAGGTAGCCAGTGGCAATGCACTCTGGGCTTTCACACATACAGTAGGACAGAATGCACTGATGATCCATCACAGACACATCTTCTGCCTGTGCTTTGTTTGCCAGCTATTCAGTCAAATCATACTATACATAAGTACAATCCAGCCATACACAAACACGACAGGTAGTACAAAGAGAAAAATACCGGAATGCAGAACATAACGTTACAGCATTACAGTTAAAGAGAAAATATGCATGGTCTGCAATGAGATAGGTTGGAAGATCAGTACTTCGGCCTAGCTTATGGAAGGACTGCTTACTAGTTTATAACAGCAAGGAAGAAGCTATACGTAAATCTGATGGGACTTGCTTTCAAGCATTTGAAGAGGAGAGGGGATGACCAATGTAAAAAAATCATTATGTTGGCTGCTTTTCTGAGGCAGCATGAAGTGTAGATAGAGTTGATGTTGAGGAGGCAGGTCTATGTGATGGACTGGGCTACACCTACAATTCAAGTTACAGGATTTAATGTCGAGAGAAGAAACTGCTGAGAAGTTTTTCTTTTAAACCTATCTCAACAAAGATGCATTTTTCGAGCACAAGTCCCAATTGTTGCTCTTCAAACCCCAGTCCATGGCTCAGCAGATAGCTCTTTCCTCCCTGAGAGAGAGAAGATTCACAGCTTGTGCTGAAACAGAAGCTGCCCCTATAATGCATAACTGAGGGGGGGGGGCTGCTCTGTCTGAGGGGATTCCTTAAACCAAGACCCCGTTTGCCATCTAAGAGATACAGAAAATCCCATGGAAAATCCACAGGAAAACACACAGACTTCCACACAGGCAGCACCGCAAGTCAAAATCAAACCAGGGACTCAAAAGCTGCAAGCCAGCTGTTACTGAAGCAGATGATCGGCATGTGTGTGGGAGCTTGCTGTGCTCCCATATTTTCAATAATAAAAAATAAATGAACTGCCAAGTCCTTGGGACAGCCTTGCATGGTTGTGAATGACTCTAAATAAATACGCCTTGCTTTTACCTTTGACTAATTTGCAAAATTTTAAATTTTACGTGATAACACTCCGATGAAGCCCTTGGGAATTTTTTAATCTGATAAAATGACACATTACAACTATTTGCTAATACACTCAAAGTAGAAAATAAAAGTCTGAATTCACTGCAAAATCTATAAATAATGTTGAGGCTATGAAAGATAATACAAATAAAACGATCTGCTGTCTCCATTTATATGCCAATATTCATATGTCATTGCTATATTAGGGGTCATTCACATCAATTATCGTGAAAATGCTTTTAGCCTTTGTGTAAAAATGTCTTTGTGGACAGTCTCTCACAAGTTCAATTAAGTTTATCGTCATGTGTACGAAGGTACAGTGAAAAGCTTTTGTTGCGTGCTAACCAGTCAGCGGAAAAACATTACATGATTACAATCGAGCCATTCAGTGTACAGATACATGATAGGAGAATAACATTTAGTGCAAGATAAAGCCAGTAAAGTCCAATCAAAGATAGTCTGAGGATCACCAATGAGGTAGATAGTAGTTCAGAACTGTTCTCTGGTTGTGGTAGGATGGTTCAGTTGCCTGATAACAGCTGGAAAGAAACTGTCCCTGAATCTGGAGGTGTGCGTTTTCTCACTTTATACCTTTTGCCCGATGGGAGAGGGGAGAAGGAGTGGCCAGAGTGCGACTTGTCCTTTATTATGCTGGTGGCCTTGCCGAGGCAGCGTGAAGTATAAATGGCGTCAATGGAAGGGAGGTTGGTTGTGTGATGGTCTGGGCTGTGTCCACAATTCGCTGCAATTTCTTTCCACAGCCTCCACATCTTCCTTGTATTGGACAGCTAGTTTTGAATGAACAATGCTGATGTTCCACGCCCAGAGGAAGACGTTCCAAAGATCCACCAATCCCTCCTGAGTAAAATAAAATCACCTTGTGTCAATTCTATATTGTACTCCCTTTATACTGATCCCTGGGTCTAGTCTCCTCAGGCAGGGGAAATATCCTCCCTACATTTTACCTGTTAAGCCCTGTAGGAATTCAGTGAGATCCTTCTCTTTCTTCAAAACTGTAGGGAATACCAACCCAGTCTTAATCTCGTTTCGTACAGAAATCCCACTATTCCCTGGAACAGGTCTAGTAATTCATTGCCACACTCCTCTAAGGCAAATACAACCTTAGATAAGAAAACTAAAACTGTACACAATACTCCAGGTGTGGTCTCATCAAGGTCCTATATAATTGCACTGCAACATTCTTAACTTTTCTTGCAATTAAAGAATGCACGAAGGAGAGGTTGGACAAACTTGGATTGTTTTCTCCAGAGAGTTGGAGGCTGAGGGGAGACCTAATAGAAGTATATAAAATGCTGATTATATGTATATAGGGTAGATAGTCGGAGAGGAAATGTGAAATACAAAAGGGCATACCTTTGAAATGAGAGGGGTTAGCTTTAAAGGAGTTTTATGAGCAATTTATTTGACACAGGGTTGCAGGTGCCTTGAACGTGCTGCCAGGGGTAGTGGTGGAACCAGATACAATAGAGGCATTTGAGAGGCATTTGGATATGCACATGAAAAGGCAAGGGATTGAGGGTTATGGACTATGTGCAGATTGATGAACAGTTTAAATTGGCATCATGGTCTGCACAGATGTTATGGTTGAAAGAATGAATGAATGTGATGAGGTTCACTACTTAATAAACAGACAACTCACAAAAATGTTAGTTAGACCAATCCAAGCTTTACTAATCATCGGCCGGGAAGTGACGGGGATACACCAGTCAAGTAAGCAACACAGACACTTGACTTCCCCCGTGCCACCACTTCAATGAACAAAGAGTTGCATGGTGTTTTATACCGTGTGTGTCACTTAGTCACATTCCAAAGATGTTAGTCATGATCAGGGATACAGTCAATACACATTACCACAGTCTGAGCTTGTCTCTTGTCAATTAGTAGACACATTTCAAAGGCATCTTATCAGTTGGTACTTTCAAGACAAGACATCTCAAAGGCATTGGTCATTGTCTCAATATACATCACTGAGACTGCCAACAGTTCCCAGATTTTCTTTTTATTTGCTTAAATAGTTGGTCGGGAGAAATTCCAGAATCCAGACAATTTTGGAGGCAGTGACCAGAGCATCCACCATCTCCATTGCCACCCTTTTCAAAACTTTGGGGTGTAGATCATTAAGTGTACTGGATTTATTAGTTTGAAACTAACTTTTATTTGTGGAATTCCCTGCCACAGAGGGCAGTGGAGGCCAAATCACTGGATGGATTTAAGAGTTAGAGCTCTAGGGGCTAGTGGAATCAAGGGATATGAGGAGAAGGCAGGCACGGGTTATTGATTGGGGACGATCAGCCATGATCGCAATGAATGGCGGTGCTGGCTCGAAGGGCCGAATGGCCTCCTCCTGCACCTATTTTCTATGTTTCTATGTTTTACTTCTTCTGTTTACTGAATGCTTATTTCCTTCAGTTCCCCTTTCTTGCTAGACAAGTTTTTTGTTTTTTTATAGCAGGTGTTTGTGACTTTTGTGAAGACAATCACATAGTGCTTGTTTTATTCCTTCATTTCCTTACTTCCTGTTATAAATTCTCCAATCTCTGACCAAGAAAGCACACCAATGCCTCTACTGCCTTAGAAGTTTGGCATGTCCCCAACAACTCTCACCAACTTCTACAGATGCACCGTAGAAAGCATTTTATTGGGATGCATCACAGCTTGGTTTAGGAACAGCTCCATCCATCACTGTAAGAAATTGCAGCGAATTGTGGATAAAGCCCAGACCATCACACAAACCAACCTCCCTTCCATTGGCTCCATTTATACCTCGAGCTGCCTCGGCAAAGCATAATCAAGGACAAGTCGCACTCTGGCCACTCCCTCTTCTCCCCTCTCCCATCGGGCAAAAGATATAAAGTGTGAAAATGCACACCTCCAGATTCAGGGACAGTTTCTTCCTAGCTGTTATCAGGCAACTGAACCATCCTACCACACCTAGAGAACAGTTCTGAACTACTATCTACCTCATTGGTGACCCTCAGACTATCTTTGATTGGACTTTACTGGCTTTATCTTGCACTAAATGTTATTCCCCTATCATGTATCTGTACACTGTGAATGGCTCGATTGTAATCATGTAATCAAGGACAAGTCGCACCATGGCCATACGCTCTTCTTCCCTCTCCCATCGGACAAACGGTATAGAAGAGTGAAAACACACACCTCCAGATTCAAGGGCAGTTTCTTCCCAGTTGTTATCGTCCTACCACAACTAGAGAGTTCTGAACTCCATAGACTATTGTTGCACTATTATTGTTTTGTTTGTGTTTTACGTGTGTGTTTTACGTGTGTGTGTTTTACGTGTGTGTGTTTTACGTGTGTGTGTTTTACGTGTGTGTGTTTTACGTGTGTGTGTTTTACGTGTGTGTGTTTTACGTGTGTGTGTTTTACGTGTGTGTGTTTTACGTGTGTGTGTTTTACGTGTGTGTGTTTTACGTGTGTGTGTTTTACGTGTGTGTGTTTTACGTGTGTGTGTTTTACGTGTGTGTGTTTTACGTGTGTGTGTTTTACGTGTGTGTGTTTTACGTGTGTGTGTGTTTTACGTGTGTGTGTGTTTTACGTGTGTGTGTGTTTTACGTGTGTGTGTGTGTTTTACGTGTGTGTGTGTGTTTTACGTGTGTGTGTGTTTTACGTGTGTGTGTGTTTTACGTGTGTGTGTGTTTTACGTGTGTGTGTGTTTTACGTGTGTGTGTGTTTTACGTGTGTGTGTGTTTTACGTGTGTGTGTGTTTTACGTGTGTGTGTGTTTTTACGTGTGTGTGTGTTTTTACGTGTGTGTGTGTTTTTACGTGTGTGTGTGTTTTTACGTGTGTGTGTGTTTTTACGTCTGTGTGTGTTTTTACGTGTGCGGGTGTGTGTTTTACGTGCGGGTGTGTGTTTTACGTGTGCGGGTGTGTGTTTTACGTGTGCGGGTGTGTGTTTTACGTGTGCGGGTGTGTGTTTTACGTGTGCGGGTGTGTGTTTTTACGCGTGTGGGTGTTTTTACGCGTGTGGGTGTTTTACGTGTGGGTGTTTTACGTGTGGGTGTTTTACGTGTGGGTGTTTTACGTGTGGGTGTTTTACGTGTGGGTGTTTTACGTGTGGGTGTTTTACGTGTGTGGGTGTTTTACGTGTGTGGGTGTTTTACGTGTGTGGGTGTTTTACGTGTGTGGGTGTTTTACGCGTGTGGGTGTTTTACGCGTGTGGGTGTTTTACGTGTGGGTGTTTTACGTGTGGGTGTTTTACGTGTGGGTGTTTTACGTGTGTGGGTGTTTTACGTGTGTGGGTGTTTTACGTGTGTGGGTGTTTTACGTGTGTGGGTGTTTTACGTGTGTGGGTGTTTTACGTGTGTGGGTGTTTTACGTGTGTGGGTGTTTTACGTGTGTGGGTGTTTTACGTGTGTGGGTGTTTTACGTGTGGGTGTTTTACGTGTGTGGGTGTTTTACGTGTGTGGGTGTTTTACGTGTGTGGGTGTTTTACGTGTGTGGGTGTTTTACGTGTGGGTGTTTTACGTGTGGGTGTTTTACGTGTGGGTGTTTTACGTGTGTGGGTGTTTTACGTGTGTGGGTGTTTTACGTGTGTGGGTGTTTTACGTGTGTGGGTGTTTTACGTGTGTGGGTGTTTTACGTGTGTGGGTGTTTTACGTGTGTGGGTGTTTTACGTGTGTGTGTGTGTGTGTTTTTAAGTGTGTGGGTGTTTTACGTGTGTGTGTGTGTGGGTGTTTTTACGTGTGTGGGTGTTTTTACGTGTGTGGGTGTTTTTACGTGTGTGTGTTTTTACGTGTGGGTGTTTTTACGTGTGTGGGTGTTTTTACGTGTGTGGGTGTTTTTACGTGTGTGGGTGTTTTTACGTGTGTGGGTGTTTTTACGTGTGTGGGTGGGTGTGTGTGCGCACACTTAACTTTTTTTCACCTCCAGCTCAACACCGACACGACTAAGGAGTTTAGGAAGAGAGGAACACCCCAGTCCCCATCAAGGGTGTGGATGTGCAGTTTACCAAGGAGTACAAGTACCTTGAAGTTTACCTGGACAGTAAACTGGACTGGTCCAGGAATGCTGAGGCACTGTATAATAAGGGACAGAACCGCCTGTACTTTCTGAGGAGGCTCCGCTCTTTCAACATCTGCAGTAAAATGCTGCAGATGTTCTACCAATCTGGCCAGTGCCATCTTCTTCTCTGTCGTGTGCCGGGGTAGCAGGGCGAAGGCCGCGGACGCCAATGGAATTAACAAGCTCATCAGGAAGGCTGGCTTCTTCCTGGGGTGGAGTTGGAGTCACCAGAGATGGTCTTGGAGAGGAGGATGCTCCTCATACTGTGGAGCATCTTGGACAATATAGCTCACCCCCTCCATGACACTATGGCCAACCTGAGGAGCACCTTCAGCAACAGACTGGTTACACCAAGATGTAGCACAGGCCACAGGAGATCCCTTTTCCCCGTGGCTATCAAACTGTACAACTCCTCCCCCTTCTGTCATGGGGTAGACTGACTCAACTTCCTCCCCCCTCCCCCCTCCCCCCCAATCTTTGCACATCCCCAATCCTGGACTTTCCACTCGCCACTTTAATTTCACGATTCATGTATATTGTTGTGTTTTACGACTGTTGGCAGACCAATTTCCCTCCTGGGATAAATAAAGTTCTATCGTATTGTACTGCATCGTATAAGAAGTTCACCTGGATGCTATGTAAATTTGAGGGTATTAGCTATAAACTGGATAAATTTTGATTATTTTTTCTGGAGCACGGATGCTGAGGAGGGACCTGAAGGATCGCATGCAGAAAGAAAAGAGTAGTTTAATTCGGCATCACGTTCGGCACAAACATCATAGGTGGAAGGGCCTGTTCCAGTGCTTTACTGTTCTATTTTTAAAACAGAGATCATCAGATTTCTGAATATCAAATGACACAGGATCGTGCAGGAAAAAGATACTGGAGTAGGATCGGTCATGCTTAGGACGAACGGCTGCGCGGGCTCCGATTTCTTTGTTCTGATTCATTCTATTTTCTTAGAAACTGATGAGCTGGTCTCTATGGAAATGTGTCACAACAGTAAGGTGGCAAACCAGCACTGTAAAGAGTCAACTAGGAGAAAATGAGTCTTTGGAACAATTATGGCCACAGAACATGGAGTACTTTTCAGGAAAGGGTCCCTCTGCTTAGAATGTCTGTGCCGAACATGACGACAAGATAAACAAATCTCAATTGCACATACATGATCCATATCCCTCCATTCCCTACAAATCCATGTGCCTATCTAAAAGCCTCATAAACATCACTATCACATCTGCCTCTGCCTCCACTACACCCCCTGGCAGCATGTACAGGCACCCACCACCATGTAAAATAACTTGTCCCGCACATCTCCTTTTAACTTTGCACCTCTCATCTTAAACCTCTGCCCTCTTAGTCTTTGACATTTCCACCCTGGGAAAAAAGTTCCGACCATCTCCACTATCTAGACCTCTCATGATTTTATTTATATGCTCCCATCAGGTCTCCCCTCAACCTCGGGCATTCCACAATCCAAGTTTGTCCAGCCTCTCCTTGAAGCTAATACCACCCAATCCATGCATCTTTCTGGTACGCATTCTGCACCCTCTCCAAAGCTTCCGCGTCCTTCCTGCAATGGGCGACTAAAACTGCACAAAATGCAATGGGGCGACCAGAATTGCACACAGAATGCAACAGCACTCCTTGGAACAAAGAGAGCTGCTGGAAGATTTGATGGAGGTGGACAAGATTATGAATGGTTTGGAATAATAAGTAGAGGGTATCTGCATCATAGCAGATGGTTCAAGGGCCAGGTGGCATATATTGCAAGCAACGAAAAAATAATATAATTCAGAGGAATCAGTTTTGTTGCATATATTAAAATATCATTTATGATGCCTGTAGGGGTAGTAATAGTTATTCCAGATCTTCAGGATTTACATAAAGACACTCGAAGGCCTCCTTCTGTGATATAAAAACAATTCTGAAACCATCCAACTAAGTGACACCACAACCGCAATAGGGTCAGCCTCACTGGGCCAAGGAAAAAGAAGAATATCAACTCAGCCTGTGAGACCTACCTCCCACCAGTGTCCAGTGGCTCCATGACAGAGCAACGCAGCATTAGGTATTGGGTGTGAATCAATCACAGTTCAATCACCCAATCCCAGGCTACAAGGTGGGATTTGGTGCTATTTGTGTCCTCGAAGTGGATGGTTACAGAGAAGTGATCTTACTGACAATCAGCAAGTTAAAAAAATAGAAATAAATCCAGAAGATACATTCCCTTGCCCATAACATGTAATGATCAGTGATATTCATTCACTCCCAAAGGTCTCAGTGGACATACACTGCCCTCCATAATGTTTGGGACAAAGACCCATCATTTATTTATTTGCCTCTGTACTCCACAATTTGAGATTTGTAATAGAAAAAATCACAAGTGGTTAAAGTGCACATTGTCAGAGTTTAATAAAGGCCATTTTTATACATTTTGGTCTCACCATGTAGAAATTCCAGCAGTGTTTATGCATAGTCCCCCCCCCCCCCCCCCATTTCAGGGTACCTTAATGTTTGAGGCACAGCAATGAAAGCAGTCATTTTTATTATTTTGTTGCATATCCTTGGCATGCACTGACTGCTTGAAGTCTGCGATTCATGGACATCACCAGTTGCTGGGTGTCTTCTCTGGTGATGCTCTGCCAGGCCAGTATTGCAGCTACCGTTAGCTTATGCTTGTTTTGGGGGCTAGTCCCCTTCAGTTTTCTCTTCAACATATAAAAGGTATGCTCAATTGGGTTCAGATCGGGTGATTGACATGGCCACGCAAGAATCTACCATTTTTTAGTTTTGAAAAACTCCTTTATTGCTTTAGCAGTATGTTTGGGATCATTGTCTTGCTGCAGAATGTACTGCCGGCCAATGAGTTTTTAGGCCATTGTTTGAACTTGAGCAGATAGGATATGTCTATACACTTCAAAATTCATTATGCTACTACTATCAGCAGTTGTATCATCAATGAAGATCAGTATATTGATTCATGTGTGTATATATTTATAGAATGCCTTGTAGTCAATGCCTACTATGTTCGGTTGTGCTGAAGCAAAGCAAGAATTTCATTGTCCTATCACGGACACATGACAATAAACTCACTTGACTTGAGATGTGAGCCAGCCATACATGCCTAGGCCATAACACCCCCACCACCGTGTTTCACAGATAAGGGTGGTATGCTTTGGATCTTGGGCAGTTCCTTCTCTCCTCCAGACTTTACTCTTGCCATCACTCTGATATAAGTCAATCTTCGTCTCATTTGTCCACAAGACCTTTTTCCAGAACTATGGTTGCTCTTTTAAGTATTTCTTGACAAACTGTAACCTGGCCATCCTGTTTTTGCAGGTAACCAGTGTTTTGCATCTTGCAGTGCAGCCTTTGTATTTCTGTTCATGAAGTCTTCTGCGGGCAGTGGTCATTGACCAATCCACACCCGACTCCTGAAGAGTGTTTCTAATCTGTCAGACATGTGTTTGGGGATTTTTCTTTATTATAGAGAGAATTCTTCTATCACCAGCTGTGGAGGTCTTCCTTGGCCTGTCAGTCCCTTTGCAGTTAGTAAGCTCTCTTTATTTTTAATGATGTTCCAAACAGTTGATTTTGGTAAGCCTAATGTTTAGCTGATGTCTCTAACAGATTTATTCTTGTTTCTCAGTCTCATAATGGCTTCTTTGACTTTCATTGTCACAACTTTGGTCCTCATGTTGATAACAGCAATAAAAGTTTCCAAAGTGATGGAAAGACTGGAGGAAAGACTAGGTGCTGAGAGCTCTCTTATACCTGCATTAAGGAGGCAATTAAACACACCTGAGCAATTACAAACGCCTGTGAAGCCAATGTGTCCCAAACGTCATGGTTCCCTGAAATGGGGGGGGGGGGGGGGAGGCTATGTATAAACACATAATCTGACATGCAATAAGACATGTAATTTCTACATGATGAAACAAAAATATATAAAAATGGCCTTTATTAAAATCTGACAATGTGCACTTTAACCACATGATTTTTTTTTCTATTACAAATCTCAAAATGGTCAGTGCAGAGGCAAATAAATAAATGATGGGTCTTTGTCCCAAACATTATGGAGGGCACAATAGTGAGTCACACAACACGGAAACAGGCCCTTCGGCCCAATTTGTCCATGCTGGCCAGGATGCCTATTTAGCATGGTCCCATGTCCATCTCAATCTTTCCTATCCAAGAACCCGTACAAATGTCTTTTAAATGTTGTGATATTCTGATTTAGGATGGTGTATTTTTAAAGCCAGCGTTTGGTCCGTGTGCCTGGCCTCGCACATACAATCGGCCAACCAGAAACTAGTGACATTCTCCACAGGACCCACACAAAATCTGCTCGTCCGCACCGGAGAAACTTCACACCCAAAATATAAATAAAAACCAGCAACCTGTCGGTGCCACAATCACACCGCACTGTTATTATTTTAGTGTGAAGTGTTTCGCAGGATTATCTCACCATGGTCGTTGCCTGCCTCGGACGGGCCGGCTGAGGCTCCGGTAGCTCCTGCTCCTGCCCCCGCCGTCGCTCCCGCTCCCGCTCCCGCTCCCGCCGTCGCCACCGCCGCGGCTCCGGTCCCGGTCCCAGCCCCAGCCCCAGCCACCAGAGCTGCCGTCCCGGCCGCCGCCTCCTGCTCGTCGCCGCTGCTGTTGGTGCGCTTATTTTTCCGGCCCTTGACGCTCTTCTGGTTCGGCATAGTAAGGGTGAGGGTCCGAGGCCTGGCGCTGGGCTCATCCGTCCGCTGTCTCCGTCTCTGATTTACATAACCCGCATCGCTCAGCTGCCTGCCCTCCCTCGGTCGGTCGGTCCCGCGCGCCGCTCGCTATGGCTCCGGTGGGGCAGTGAGGTGCGGACGGCGTCGTCAACGGGGAGGGCGCGACCCGCTGTGTTGTGTTGTGAGGGGGCGGCGGTGCTCGTTAACCAGGTGCGTGAGCGCGCGCCCCGAGCTGCCGAGCGCGCGCCCCCGGGCCGACCGTCGACCGACCGCTTCGACGCAGCGAGCGCGCTCCCGCGTCGGCCTTTTCCGCTTGGGTGTGTGCGCGCCCCCGGGCCGTCACTCCGTCCGCAGTGAACGCGCTCCGAACCCAGGCGCACTCCCGCGTCGGCCTTTTCCACTTTGATGAGTGTGCGCGGGGGAGTGCGCGCGCGCTCCGATCCGCCCTCTTCGGGCGCCGACTTTACGGCCACCGCCACTGGTGGAGCTGCTCCAGCGCAGACGGTTGTACTTTCAATCAAATCCCACTCCACCTCCGACCTGTGGAGATCAACAACGGGAGGATTTCCGCGGGCGGAAACGCATTGATGTTGTAGAGACTGCAGGTTGTTGTGGTCTACAGCCAACCGATCCGCTTTCTGCTTGCTCAGCTGCAAAAAAAGAAAACTGGCAGTAAATGATGCTGCGGACGCTCAATAGGTCAGGCATTATCTGTGGCAAGAGAAATCGGTTGAACGTTTAAAGTCAAAGACTGTTTATCTTGAAAAAATAAGTTCGTTTAAGAGTCAAGAGTTTTTATTTGTTTGGCATATTGCACTAGGTATGAACTTGAACGGTTTACTTGCTGCAAGCACGTTGGACAGCAACAACAATAAATATTCCAGTACCCAAAAAACAGTACGTGGAGCACCAAAAGTAGTGCAAAGTCCATCGCTGCTGAAGTAGGGTTGTGGTTGCACTACTTTTGGTGCTCCACGTATTTGTTTTTTTGTACTGGAATATTTATTGTTGATGCTATGTCCAACGTGCTTGCAGCAAGTGAACGTTTCGCCGTTCAAGTTCATACCCAGTGCAATATGCCAAACAAATAAAAACGTAACCACAACCCTACCTCAGCAGCTTTGGACTTTGTGCTGGGTGGCTCAAGAACCCGATGGACTGGAATGATGGGAGGAAGCCGTTCTTGAACCTGGAGCTAATAGCGCTCCGGCTCCTGTATCTTCTCTTAGGTCGTGATGCAACGTCCGTGTGTTCGTGATAAGCTCGATTAAAAGTTAGATAAAGTATTTAGCAACATGTCAGTTTAAGTTGCACAAAATGCTAAAGGAGTGACTAAGATAAAGGGAAGATCTCTGTGCATAGATCTGGGTTTTCTGCTGTTTGTGGTTGATGGATGTTCATGACATGATCTCTCTGAGTTGGAGAAACCGAAGCCAATAGCAGATTAAGCATCTCCCCATATGCTACAGAGATGGCCTTGCATTTATGCAGTGTCCCATAGCAATCTGATAACCCTATTAGGCCCGGGACCAGTAAACCTGCTAAATTGCATAATAGTAAGATTAAACGAGAACTTACCAGTTTGAAGTTTGATCGTTATTTTATGAGGAGTTACGAGGAGGGGCTACGTGAAGAAGACCCCGTCCAGCCGCACGCGCGTCAATCTTCAAAGTAGCGGTGTGAAATCACAGGTGATAGTGACTGAAGTATAATAGTAAGATGAGAGAAGACTAGAACTACCTGATGACGTTTATGAGGGCTTGGAGCGGAGGGCACGTAGTCCATCATCCTAACTCCTCATAAAATAACAATCAAACTTCAAACTGGTAAATTCTCGTTTTATCTTACTACTTTACTTCGGAGTCACGTGAGTGACTACGTGAAGATTTCAAAGCTCTGTGATTTCATGCCGCAAATTCAAATCCCGGCGTCTCACTGCATTGATTGACTCACAATAAGAAATTAATCAATAATGCATCAACCATAACATTGCTTGAAATGAATTAACGGTTTATTTTATAAAGAAACAATAGTAACCTCTTCTATCCCAGGGGGAAACTATAAAACTGAACTTAAAACAGAATCGGCAAATACCCCCGGTTTGGCAATTGGCTTATGATAAAATTTTTGGAACATCAGTTCACTGGACCATCCTGCGGCCACGAGGATATGGTCTATAGGGACGTCCATCGCCCTGGCCGCTGAAGTTGATGCCGCCCTGGTGGAATGAGATTTAAAATTGTCAGTGTCAATCCCAGTGTAAACCAGCACCTGCTTTAGTCACCTTGAAATAGCTTGAACTGACACCTTTCTATGCGTTTTTTTGTGGCTAATAAATAATGCTGATTCCTCTCCTCTTAGGGTTCTGGTAGCCTCAATGTAATATAACAAACATGACACTACACACAGGCGGGAATCCGTGGGGTTTTACCAAAAAGATAATCTTACACCCTGTCGCCCCTATTCTACTCTGCTTGAGCAAATCATAGACATAAAAAGTAATGGCATCTGTTGATACATCTAAACGTCTCTTAAATACTGCTGGCGCATCTTCTTCCATCACCCACCATAACAGCATGTTCTAGGCACCTACCACTCTTGTAAAAAAAAGCTTGCCCAATCTCACGATAAAGTTCTGCCCTCTAGTACTTGATATTTCTATCCAAGAACGCTATCTACCCCGTTTATGTCTACCATAATTTTAGAAACTTATGTCTCTAATCTGCCTCCAATATTTCAGAGAAAACAATCTAAGTTTGTCTAACCTCTCATAGCTAATACTCTCCAATCCAGGTGAATCTCTTCTACAGCCCTTCCAAAGCCTCCACCTCCTTCCTGCAATGCGGTGACCAGTACTGCACACAATACTCCAAATGCGGCCAAAGTTTTATTGAGCTATATATGACTTCCTGATTTTTATACTCAATCCCCCGATCATTGAAGCATGTGGTATACTATGTTTACCACCTTATCTACTTATGTTGCTATTTTCAGGTTGCCATGGACTTACATCCCAAAATCGCTATGTACATCAATACTTCTTAGGACATTAACTGTGTCATTTCCCTTTACATTTGAACTCTCAAAATGCAATACCTCAACTTGTTCAGATTAAACTCCATTTGCCATATCTACAGCCATATTTCCAACTGTTCTATATCCCACTGCATGATTTGATAACCTTCATCACACTATTCACAACTCCACCAATTATTGTGTCAACTGCAAATGTACTCATCAGCCTATCTGCATTTTTGTCCAAGTAATTTATATATATTACAAACAAGAGATCCCGGCACTTATCCGATGGAGACCACTGCTGGTCACAGATCAGAAACACCCCTCCATCTCCACCTCCTGTCTTCTTTCACCAAGCCAATTTTGAATCTAATCTAATAGATCATAATAGATCCTATGTGCCTTAATCTTCTGGATCATTTTACCACCTTGTCAAATGCCTCACTAAAGTCCACGTAGGCGACATCCACTGCCCTAGCCTCATCAATCATCTTTGTAACGTGCTCAAAAAACTAAATAAAACATGAAGCAATGAGAGGTGGAGAAACTGGATGGGTGTATTCAGCATTCACCAGACCCTGCCGTGGCATTAGATCAAATACCTGATAGAAATATCCTGAAAACACTCCAGCAGCAGAAAACCACAGACCCAGTAGTTCAGAGCATCAGCATAGAATTTCCAGCACAAGGTGGCCATTGATTTCATGCCAACCAAAACTTGAGGTAAATTTATTGTTTATCATCTAGGTCCACAATTGCTTCGAGTTATCAAATCATATTGAAATAATAAAAGACTTGCATCTCTAAAACACTTAAAATACATATGAGCTCAAATTATCCCAGAACAATAGGAGCCAATGAGACTGGCTCCACTTGATTGATTGATTGAGAGATACAGCATAGAAACAGTCCCTTTGGCCCACTGTGTCAATGCCAACCATCGATCACCTGTTTACACTAATTTTATGTTATCCCTCATTCGCATCCATTCCCTCCACACCCGGGGCAATTTATAGAGGCCAATTCATCTACAAACCCGCATGTCTTTGCGATGTGGGAGGAAACTGGAGCGCCCAGAGGAAACCCACACGGTCACATGGAAACTCCACACAGACAGCACTCGAGGGTAGGATCATACCTAGGTCTTTGGTGCTGTGAGGCACGGCTCTACCAGCTGCGCCACTGTGCTGCTCTCAAATGTGACATGAAGTAAATAGGCAATGCCACTGTGAGAGTTACAGTATGCAAACATTGAATTAAGGAGATTGCACATTTCAGCAGCTAATATTGAACAGTGGTAGTTAAGCTTTGGATGTCTTCCTGGAAGTGAATGACTTTTTAAAATTGTGTTCCGCAAGCACAGATGCAATTATTTTTTTCTTTCTTCCTGCCTGCTTTCTTTCCGGAAGCTGTTGAGATGTGCCAGTGTTAGCATTACTGTTTCAACACACCCAATGGCCTTCAAGCTTATCGCCTGTTTGAAAAGCATCACAGCCTGATGCCGTCTTTCATGAACTATCACTAACCCACTCCCAGCCAATGCGGACGAATGGCAGGCAAGTTCTGGAAGCTTTAATCTATCTCTTCCATTACCCCAACATACCACATGTTACAGAGGAGGAGCTGTATTCCCACCCATTCCATTGATGTGCAGAGGAGTTCTGGAATTATGTTGAACAGCCCACTCTTTTCATGCTCCGTGATTCTTTATGGTTCACATGAACCTTTCGGCCACTGCAACGGTGACACTTCAACATCATTTGACATTTCCAATGGGCTGTGTACTTGTCCCAGTCCTGTCCAATCTGTTTGTTTTTTTTTGTCCTGAATCATGCCCTACATGACCTTGGGAGAGGAATGTACCTGAGATACAGACTGGATGGCTTTCTCTTCGACCTCCAGTGACTGAAGGCAAGGACCAAGGCGCATGTGCTTCCAAGATGGCGCCCAACACAGTAACTATTTGTGTGCTAGCCACAGAAGCAGATCTACAATCACATATTACAATTGCTCCACACTTTTAAATCTTTCCATACACTGTAAATGGCTCGATTGTAATCATGTATTATCTTTCCGCTGACTGGTTAGCACACAGCAAACTCTACCTCGGTACACGTGACAATAAACTAAACTGAAGCTTAGAGTTCAGTTCAGTTTTATTTGTCATATGTAGGTTAACACAGGGTCAACGGTACAATGAAATGTGTTTGACAAGACAACGGGTCGCCTCAGGAATTATATTACAAGGATAACAATAAGATAAAATAAGATAATAAAGATATAATAGATATAATATAGATAGACGCACTGTTTGCTGATGGCTGCACCCTTGGAGCACATTCAGAGCTTGATCTTCAAGTAATCGTCAACAAGTTTGCCAAAACATCATGGTCTTACAATCAGTCACAACGAGATTGAGGGCCTGCACCAATTTGCTCCAGGCCTTGCGGTATATCCTTTCAGTATGTATCGATGGTGCCGAGTGAAGATACACTTCAAGTACTTGGGAAACATCATCTCTTCTGATTGATCTCTCAACAGGGAAAGGGTGGCTCGTATCAGCAAGGCCAGAGAGTTGCTTGGTCACCCATGCTTTCGTGATCAAGCTGTCAACCAAGATCAAACTGAAGGGTCTCGACCCGAAACGTCACCTATTCCTTTTCACCAGAGATGCTGCCTGGCCCTCTGAGTTACTCCAGCTGTTTATATTTATAGTCATTTAGGCTGTGAGATTGGATACTTTACAGGAAATACATTAAACAGCTTGTGGGTTTCCACATAATATCTCAGCAGTCACTCATGGGCATCAAATGGCAGGTCAGGGTGTCAAACTTGGATTTCCGGACAGGGTCAGCACCGAGCCATGATCCTGAGAGCGCAGACGTGCGAGATAGGCCATGTAATCAGTATGGCCACTCCCGCATGCCACGTCAGCTCCTTTACGGAGTTATTGCACAGAGCCACCAGAAGCAAGGACATCCAAGAAAACAATTGACGATGTCATTCAAACACAGCCTCTAACACAGTAGCATTCCTGTAAGAGAGTTGGAGAACCAAACAGGCTGATTAATTTTGACCAAAAAGGCCTGAATCAACTTTAAAGGCAGTTGATAAAACTGAGTCACCAGAGCTGAAGAATGCAGGAAGGTCTAAGCATCTATATCTGGCACAGCATCCTTTTCATGCCCCCAGTGTCGCTGAGTGTGCGCCTCCAGGGCGGGTCTTGCCAGCCACAGTCAGGCTCACCAACAAAGATTACACAACTGACATAATTGAACTTGATGGTCAACTGACGAACCTTTTTGGCTTATCTTCTCTCACCTATATCTTTCAAATTAATTTCTCCCCCTTGCCTTTATCCAGCTTTCACCTATATGCACCAATTCCAATTTTAGTTTTGATTTATATGAGTTCCTCATTGAATTTATAAACGATTTACAGTTTAAAATACCACATATCTACAAGCATTTATCAAACAATTAAACTCTTTCCATAGTCTGAAGTATGTCAATCAAACACTCAACCTCGCCTTCATTTATTTATTTCCTTTCTAGATAGGTTCTTCAGGCTGACAATGTGAAGCTGTTTACATAATGAATGTTTTAACAGTATCATGCAGAACACTGCCTTACTGTGTTGTCAGAGCTTCACATTCTTAGCCCACGAGACAGCCCCCACAGTCACCAGGATAAGTGCCTTCAGCTGTACAATGAATAATTGCAATGTTTAGGACTTCAATTCCTGCACAACTGTTTATCTCCATGGACTTTGCAATAGTAAGAGTCACTGTTGTGTTGAGATTGCTAACTCTGCAGCTTGGGATGATTTTCATGTTGTTTATGTTAAAACTGTTGCTGTGGTTAGACAGAACTTTTAAGCCAAACATAAAAATATCTAAGACATAAAGGAAGACTTGCATTTATATAGCACCATTTACAACCTCAGGATGCACCAAACCCTTTTGCAGTCATTTAAGTATTTTTAAGGTGCAGTTATTTTGTAATGGATAACATGAACAAAGTAACCTCTGACAAATAGCAATAGAGTCATAGACATGGAGGGATATTGCATGGATATAGGCACTTCTTCCCACCGAGTCCACACATTTGTCAACCATCCATTTCATGCTAATGCTACATTGAACCCTAATTTAAAATCTTCTGCATTCTCAACCGCTCTCATCTGCATATTCGAAGCAAATCACAGTAGCCAATTAACCTAGCAGTTTTTGGAGTGTGGGAGATAATTAGAGCACTTGGAACAAACCCACACAGCAGCAGAGAGAACACGCAATTTCCACACCGAAGCAGTGGAAGTCAGGATTGAACCTGGGTCACTGAAGATGTGAGGCAAAGGTTCTACCAGCTCTGCCACTGCACTAGACATTGTGACCAGATACATTTTCATGATTTCGAATGAGAAATGAGTACAGGTCATGACACCAGACAGAATTTATCCGCTCTTCTTTCATTTCCATTTAGCCTTACATCAGCGAAGGCGGCTCCTTGTTGACTCAAGCAGCAATCTCATTCCCCAGTAATTTTATCTGTCATCTAAATTTCAAGTCAAGTCGAGGTTATTATCCTAAGCACATATACGGTGATGGACAGATACAATTAAAATCTTTCTTGCAACACCAAACACACAAAACATAAATAATATAAACTATTCATAAATTACACAAAATTATTAAGCCATAATTAAGGAAGCTCTTTTGAAACGAAGTCAGCTCCAAACTGGCTTCGATTGTTCCAAAAATGATCAGTTCTGCATTCGGTTTCAGTTTTATTTTAAATAATTTCGTAAAAATTTCAAAGATTTCATTCCAAAATTTTTGAATTTTTATACAAAAAACAAAAGAATGTGCTATAGTTGCTTCTTGGGTTAGACATTTATCACAGATAGAAGAGACATTTGGGTAAAATTTACTTATTTTAGTTTTTGAGTAGTATAGTCTATGTAAAGTTTTAAATTCAATTAAAATGTATTTTACATTAATCGAGCATTTATGCACATATAACAAGTTTTATCCCAACTCTCTTTCGAGATTTTTATAGCTAGTTCTTGTTCCCAATCTCTTCTAATCCTATCAGATGATGGTATTTCTATATTTAGGATGGTATTATACAAGTATGATATTAAATTAGTTGATTCCGCCTTTATATTCATTGCATCGTCTAATAGGTCTGGAGACAAATTTTGATATTCTTGTGTATATTTTTTCAAATAGTCACGGATTTGAAAATATTTAAAATATTGATTACTACTCAAGTTGTATTTAAGTTGTAGTTGGTGAAATGATTTAAAAAAAAACTTCCAAAAGAGCTTTCTTAATTATGGCTTAATAATGGCAAAAAACGTATACTGGAATTCTGGAAAAACGCTCCCACGCCAACGATAAAAATGTGGATTTCTAATATGTTACACCTAGAAGATATGAGATTCCTCTTAGCAGGTAAACCAGACCATTTCCAAAAGATTTGGTCTCCATTTATCGACTTATTACAAATATAGGGTGCAACAAAATGTTGAAAATAAATGGTTTCAGGACCTGGTGAGGGGTGAGTAAAGATATGAGGTAGGTACATCCCTTTTTCTTGTCTTATCTTACCTTACTTTTTTTTCTTTTTCCTTCTTTTGTTTTTTTTTGTTTAACTCTTTCTTGTGGTTTAGGTCCCTATGGGTTTTCCTGGACCACTCTTTCACTCACTCACTTACTATCTCTGCTAATTCTTTCTATCTTTTTTCTTATTGAAGTTTAAAATAAGAAGTGGTACAAGAAATATATAATTTTATGTTTGTTTGAGATCACTGCACTGTACAATACTTCTAATAAAAATTAAAAATAAATTAAAATTTAAAAAAAAAACACAATTTCTCAAAGATAAATGATTGCAAAAGAACAGACATTTGCATAAATCACATTTAGAACAAAAAAACGGTGATAGTGCAACTGTTGTTGATAGGATTAGGGTTCTCCACAAATTCCCAACCACTCTACCACCCATTTCCACCCTAGATGCAATTTGCAGTCACCTAATAACCCAACGACCTGCACATCTATTGGACGTGCGAAGAAACTGCAACACCTGATGAAAACCTACTGGTCACAGGAAGAATGTGCTAGCGAGTTTGGAAATGGCGCCAAATCTGGCGACTCAAAAAAGAATTTTGCTGTTTTGCACATGTGATAATCTATATTACTAAAAGTCTGATCTTGACCACTTCCTGTTGTTCTGTATATTGATTTTAGAAATAACGCTGCCACTTACGGCTGTGATTTTTGGCCATCTTACTCAGCGTCCCCCTCCGTTGCGCAGGACAAGAGGATTTTTCCCATCGATGAAAAATAAAAGAGTTATTAGTGTTTATAAAACCCAGAAGTGTGGGCGTGGCTCAGTCTCTGCAAGATGGAGAGGTCATGACTCGTTGTCTTTAGTGGCCTTGCACCCTGCTTGAAATTGTATGAAACCGCACTTGAATTTGGTGGCCTTGCACCCTGCTTGAAATGGAATTTCAAGGAATAGCCGTAAGTCAACTGCCAGCCCACCAGCCGTGAGTGAGTGAGCTGCCAGCACAACAGGCTTGAAGCTGCCAGCCCAAGAATCCATTCGGCCCACATTGTCCATACTAGCCCTCTGGAAACCAGTCCCTTCAGCCCACAACACCCATACTAGCGCTCCAGAAAGTCCCCCCCCCCCCCGGCCACCAATATTGGAACTGGTGGAGAGGTGGAATATTGCGTTGGGGGACCAGCCCTCCCGTGTGATGCTGGGACCCAACGGGTCCCACTTAGTCTAGTAAAGAAATATAGAACTCTACACAGACAGCACCTGAGATCAGGATCGAACCCAAGGCACCAGAGGTGTGATGCACGGCTCCACTAGCGGCAACACTGTCTTGTTCTTTATGACAGAATGCTTGGTGGCAGGTTGAACTGAGGAGGGTGCTATGAGGGTGCAGAGTGACTTGGACAGGTTGGGTGAGTGGGCAGATGCATGGCAGATGCAGTTTAATGTGGATAAATGTGAGGTTATCCACTTTAGTGGCAAAAACAGGAAGGCAGATTATTATCTAAATGTTGTCGTTGGGAAAAGGGGAATCTGGGGGTCTTTGTTCATCAGTCACTGAAAGTAAGCATGCAGGTACAGCAGGCAGTGAAGAAAGCGAATGGCACGTTGGCCTTCATAACAGGGTGCAAGGCCACTAAAGAGGAGTTTAGTATAGAAGCAAAGATGTCCTTCTGCAGTTGTACAGGGCCCTAGTGAGACCACATCTGGAGTATTGTGTGCAGTTTTGGTCTCCAAATTTGAGGAAGGATATTCTTGCTATTGAGGGAGTGCAGCATAGGTTTACAAGGTTAATTCCCGGGATGGCAGGACTGTCATATCTGAGAGATTGGAGCGGCTGGGCTTGTATACTCTGGAATTTAGAAGGATGAGGGGGAATCTTATTGAAACATATGTTTATTAAGGGTTTGGACACGCTAGAGGCAGGAAACATGTTCCCGATGTCGGGAGAGTCCAGAACCAGGGGCAACAGTTTAAGAATAAGGGGTAAGCCATTTAGAACGGAGATGAGGAAAGACTTTTTCACACAGAGAGTTGTGAATCTGTGGAATACTCTGCCTCAGAAGGCAGTGGAGGCCAATTCCCTGGATGCTTTCAAGAGAGAGTTAGATAGATCTCTTAAAGATGGAAGAGTGAAGGGATGTGGGGAGAAGGCAGGAACGGGGTACTGATTGTGGATGATCAGCCATGATCACAGTGAATAGCTGGCTCAAAGGGCCGAATGGCCCACTCCTGCACCTATTGTCTATTGAATAGTGCTTCGTACATGAGAGGTCAGACATCAATTTGGTTTTATTCCAATTCAAAAGGTGACACTAGAAGTGCAAAGAATCCCCTGGCTAATGTGCTCCAGTCTTTGGGCTTGAATTTGAACCTTCACTTTGCTGATTCAGATAGAAACGTGCTGTGCACTAAGTCAGCCATGACTTGGGTCAGCTGGGATATTGGATGAAGGAGCTGAGCGTAAAGAGAGAATGGAACATAAATGTGTTAAAAATTATTTGCATATAAAGAATAAACTTCAAAATATAGATTAGATAGGTCAAATTGTCTGCTTCTGAGTGTCCATATAAAATGAGATAAAGTTAAGCTACAAGGTTGGAAAATAGATATTTTAAAAACTCAAAATAAACACATGGATAGATGTTTTACTTTATTGCATGGTTTCTACATTTCAAACAATCCAATTACTATTAGAAATCCAAAATGTCAATCTTACTACAAATGGCATATATAAAAAAATCTATTGTGTGTTTGCAGAGCACTGGTTACAATGGTATCACCATCTTCACCCAAAGGCTCGAAACATTGCCAATATTGCTGCTGCACCCTTGTCTTTGTTCCTGTCATCAGTCCTTTTCTAAAACAATTTCAACATTGTCATGAACCCCTTGTAGTAGCAGTTCTTCAGTGAAGCTGACAATGTTCTTCTTTTTCGCTGCTTTCAGAGTTCCCACCAGAGCCTCGAAAAGATTGGCACATCTATCATCGTTGAACAGCACTCCAAACTTCACCCTGATTTTACCATCTGGTCCTAGATACAGCAGAAGGACAGTGGAACATCAGTGCCAGTTATATGTACTCTTCAATACCCAATATCACAGGGGTTTCTGTAACTTAATATTAACAGGGCTTAGAATATCCAGGGCAGTAGCCATCAGAAAATTGACTTTTTGGGAATAGGTGGATTTCAATCTGTGATCCCACTATTAAATCAGGAAAAAGTTAATCAGTGTTCTGTGACTGACCTGCATATTTCCAGATGTCCTTACGTAACAAAAATCTGTCAATCACAGTTTCGACTTTTTTAATTGACCTGTCTGTATCTGCTATTTTTTGTGAGAGAGAATTTCAAAATTCACTACAATTATTAATGAACCCCTCTTGATATCAGCCCTAAAGATCCCATATGTCTTGTAGGCTCTCTCTATTCCTTCGTAATTGTTATTCAGCTGGGAAGAATGCCCTTTGGCGCAAGAGCTAGTCCCATTTGCCCACATTGGTTCATATCCAATAAACCTTTTCTAACCATTTCCCTGTCCAAATATCTTTTAAACGTTGTTATTCTACCTGCCTCAAACACTTCCTCTGACAGCTCATTCCACCCCTCATGATTTTATATGCCTCTAGAAGATCAACCCTCAGCCCCTTCCGGGCTGCGAGGAATAAAGTTTTAGCCTGTCCATCCCTGTAGCTCAGGCCCTTGAGTTCTGGCAACATCCCTGTAAATCATCTCTGCACCCTATCCATTTTACTGAGGGAGATGTTGAGGGCAGTGATAACATTTAAGGCTTGGCAAAAGTTTGGAAGTTGGAACGCTAATTATGCCCACACTGTAAATTATATACATAAGAATAGAGGACCAAGAGTAAAATGTTTACTGCCCCTGCAGCTAATTCCAATTTACATGTGTAAGTGCATGCAGCCTTTGCGACAAATGCAGAAGTCCTAACGATGAGGGCCAAATTCCAATGGCAATTTTCCAACCCGTCCCTGCACGAATTCTGAATAAAGTTGTGCACGAATTTGCTGGAAATCCCAAAGAATCAGCATTTAAACCCTGGGCTGGGTTAGACCTGCCTCAAACAGGTTCATCAGAATGGTAATTTCACAAAAGAAAATGCAAATTCAATTGATTAAATCGTTAATATTATTAACACAATTCTGTGTTCTGAGTTGATTTATATTTGAGGTATTAATAATTTTTTTAATTAGTTGAGTGTGTTTTATTATTTTTTACAAGTTCTTGAAGCCTATTGCATTGAAAAAAGCCTGACAGTTTTAAACAAATGGAAAGGCTTGGGTGTGAAGTATCAAGACTTCCCTGGGTAATTTCCTGACTGGGCCAGATTATATTATTTAATCACTTGTCTCCAGAGTATAACAGAATCAACCAGCATGGAAACAGACTCAGCCCACCATGTACCTGCCCACCATCAACCACTCATTGACACAAACCCATTTTATTGACCCATTTTATGTTTCCCTCATTCTCATCAACTCCCCCCAGATTCTACTATTCACTTACATATAGTAGTGGCCAATTAAGCTACCGACCTATCAGTTTGGAATATTCTGTGCAGTTCAGGTCACCGGATTACAAGAAGAATGTGGAAGCATTGGAGAGGGTGCAGAAACATTCGACAGGATGTGCCCTGGATTAGAGATATTAGCTTTAAGATGAAGTGGACAATCTTACATAGGACATAGAACAGTACAGCACAGGACAGGCTAAAACTTTATTCCTCGCAGCCCGGAAGGGGCTGAGGGTTGATCTTCTAGAGGCATATAAAATCATGAGGGGTGGAATGAGCTGTCAGAGGAAGTGTTTGAGGCAGGTAGAATAACAACATTTAAAAGATATTTGGACAGGGAAATGATTTGTTCCACAATATCCGTGCGGAACATGATGCCAAGTTAAACTAATCTCCTTTGCTTGCCATTCCCTGCATATCTATCCATGTGCCTATCTAAAAGCCCCTTAAATGCCACTATCGTATCTGCTACCACCACCACCCCTAGCAGGGCATTCCAGGCACCTACCAGTCTCTGTGTAAAAATTTGCCTCATATTCTGGAGCATCGGAGGCAGAGGGGCGAGCTAATACAAGTATATAAAATTATGAGAGCGAGAAAGGGATATTGGGGAAATAGTCAATATCTCTCTTCCCCCCCCCCCCTCCTCAGGGTGGAAATGTCAAATATTAAAGGACATAGCTTTAAAGTCAGAGGGTCTCTAGCGCTGCAAGGTAACAACTCTACCGCTGCTCCACCGTGCATTCTTGAAAGGCTTGGGTTTAATTTATGCTCTCTAGCCCTAAAGTCCATCTGCCTGTTTTTTTTAGATACTAAATCTCTGATGCGCACTTCTGCCTTATTTTGTTTCATGACAAATCATGACAAGGACTACATAGTCAGCAGCTAGAGAATATAAAATTGGTTCGAAACCACCAATTTTTCAATTTAGGGTTTAAATGGCTCTTTAGTTCACTGACCTGGAGATCCAAGGCGACGAATCTCTTGAATCAGAACACGGATCTCATTGTTAGTATCCATTCTCACCTAAACAGAATTAACCATTCACATCAATATGTTGAAGAATACGATTGAAAGCTGTGTAAGACAGGACAGCAAGCTTCTAATTTGTCCTGTGGAATTTAGATCAGTTAAGGAAAAGACAAACGTTGTTGGAAGAGTTCAAAAATTTGAAGAGATTTGCTTGAGTAGATAACGATTAACATGATGGTTTAGCAACCAAAGATAACAAAATAAAATAAGATTAAAACAAAGAAGACAAGGAAAATCCATTTTACTCAGCAAGAGGGAGAAAAATCTCCAGGGCTACGAGGAAAGAGCATAGAATTAGGAGTCTTTGCAAGGAGCTGGCACAGTTGTGATAAGCTACATTAACTTCAGTTATGCTATACAATTCTAGAAGACATGCTTACTGAAGCTAACACAGCACACAAGTATAGAAGATAAGAATTACAGAGCCAAATGCAAGTTAATGAGAGATGAGGCTCTAAAATTAAAATATTTCCGATACAATAAATATAAAATACAAACAGCAAGTGCTGGAAATACTCAGTAGGAGGGCCAACTGGAAGAAAATCAGTTAACCCTTTAGGTTGAAAATTGGATCACGTGGGTAACAAAGAGCTATGTCACTCACATGCACCTCTAAAAGGTCAACTCAAATGACACATCCAAAGGGATCCACGGGCTTGGAATTCAATGCAGTGCTAATAAAATCTATCATGGTATCACCTTAAGCAGAACAATGCTTCGATACTTAAGAGAATATCCTTCTTGAAGAGAGAGGTAGTCAAGTAAATGGTTCCCCAGGCTCTAGAAATGCAATGAATGTGCACTAATTCAGATCGCCAGTCCATCTATTTAATAACTGCATCTGTGCATTGGTGTGTCAAATCTTCAGGAATGTAGTCGGGTCTTACAGCAATCACAGGGATTAAACCAGAGGATAAGAGACTGCTGGTTTTGTCTGAACAAGTCCGTTGTAAAGGAATGCAATGACTGCATTGTACAAATTTTCTGGCAAACCACAAACTGAACAGTTCTAGTTTAAAAAAACTTCATGTGATGCCGAAATACAATCTTAAGACATATTTCTGCATTAGACTCATCCACATCAACATATATCTACAGAAACAGGAAGCTTTTGAATAAGGGACATTGATAACCCTTATTAACTGTCACACAATTAAAGTTACAGAACATACAGCACAGAAACAGGCCCTTCAGTCCCTCATGTCTATGCTCACCATTGAGTACATAGAAACATAGAAAATAGGTGCAGGAGTAGGCCATTCGGCCCTTCGAGCCTGCACCGCCATTCAATATGATCATGGCTGATCATCCAACTCAGTATCCTGTACCTGCCTTCTCTCCATACCCCCTGATCCCTTTAGCCACAAGGGCCACATCTAACTCCCTCTTAAATATAGCCAATGAACTGGCCTCAACTACCTTCTGTGGCAGAGAATTCCACAGATTCACCACTCTCTGTGTAAAAAATGATTTTCTCATCTCGGTCCTAAAAGACTTCCCCCTTATCCTTAAACTGTGACCCCTTGTTCTGGACTTCCCCAACATCGGGAATAATCTTCAGCTAATCTCACTCATCAGCACTTGGATACTACATTTCAATGCCTTGGTGATTCAATTGCTTATCTTGATATTTCTTTAAAACATTTCTGTTTCCATCACCCTCAGGATGAAAAGATTTTTCCTTATATCTCCTCCAAAACTCACATTCCTTACCTTAAATTACCATTCATACCTCTGCTATGGTGAAAGATTCACTGTTGTCTACCCTATTCAAGCACCTTATAATTCCGCATATCTCTTTTAGGTTCCCCGCTCTAAGGAAAACAACCCCAGATTATTCATTACAATTGAGACACTCCATTCCAGACAATATCCTGGTGAACCTTCTCTGCGACTTCTTCAATACAATATATTTCTACCGATCCAGATGTTTCACTAACATTGGTAATTTAACCCATTTCTACTGCTTTGGCCATATTATACAATGCCAGCTGAATTTTCCTTTAGAGGGTGTTGTGGATTGAGGGTGTGCTTGGGGGCTGGTGGGAAGGAGATGGTGAAAGGGAAGGGGAGTTACATGGGGTCAATCATTTAAGATGAGGGGCATAGAAATGTCTTCTCGCAGAGGGTGGTGAATCTCTGTAATTATCTGCCCTGGAGGTTTCTGCAAGCTCGATCATTGGAAGTATTTAAGGTGGACAGAATATTTTTTGAAACATTGGGGGATTTGAAAGCCACGGGAGACTAACATTGAAGTGGAGTTGAGGCCAGTGCATGGGAGCCATAATCAAACTGAATGGCAGGTCAGGTTTGAGGGTCATGGTGACCTACTTCTGTTCTTATTTTATGGTCCTATGTGGTGGTAAGTTGGTAGGAGGAGATGGAGAAAGGGAAGGTGAAGTGAGAATTGGGGTGGGGGGAATAAGGTTAGATGTTGAGTTTGGAAGATGGTGAATGGGGTGACATTAGCAGCAGCGAGTTGAGATGGGAGCAGGGGCAAAGGAGAATGAAATAACACCATCAAGAATTGATGAAGGGTGAAAACATAAGGTAGAGTTGCCAGACAGATGGACGGCGAAGCACCCGTCACTTTGAGAAGTCACATTTCCAGTGGTTAAATGTGTAAGTGGAGCAGCGCCAAGCAATGCACGGACGGGGATCTGGAGCGCTGCCGCACTCCTGAACAGCACACGTGAGACAATATAGCCGGCGCGGAAGTAAGCGACTACCAACGCCCAGTGTCGAGCACAACCGGACATGTATTACACAGGCAACAAAGCACAGAAAAGATACAGCCTTATTATTAAAAACAAGCTTAACTTAATTAAATTAAATAATACACCCACTCCAGTCGCTTTGTAGAATAAACGTTCTGCTACTGCTGTAAAATTCAGAAACACGCGCATTTATTAAAAGATCGGCAAATGCTCCCGAGTTTACGACTCGCAATCAATTTTCCAGTACAACCGCGCCCCCACCCACCCACCCACCCCCCAGTGCGCCACAATTACAAGTCAAAATACATGTACTTCAGCCTCCTCCGCTCGACTGTTAAATTCTTTTCGGTGGGTTACCCGACAAGTACAGGAAGTGTTAAAGATGAGGAAGTTGAGACAAGGGACTGGTCTGACGTCAGGGAGCTTTCTCTGAGTTGCAGCGGATTTCCACCAGGGTTTGGTTACTGTCCTCCCGAGACTCCAAGGCGACTGGTGCTGAACTGGCTGTCGTTCCCATTCCTGGATTACGAACTGCGTCCCAGCCAGTTACGTTTCTATACGCATGGAAATGAAATGTAGGACAAGATTGCACTGGGGCGCAGAAGAAATCCACCTGCATGTTAAAAACCAGAGGAACTCAGCGGGTCAAGCAGCATCTAGGGGCAGGGAATGGACGTTTATCATTCAGAATATTATTCAGAAGGGTCTCGACCCGAAACGTCGCCCATTCCTTCTCTCCAGAGATGCTGCCTGTCCCGCTGAGTTACTCCAGCATTTTGTGTCTGTCTTCAGTTTGAACCAGCATCTTCATCTTAACTGTAACTTGTCCACAGCAGATGCTTCACCTTTGTACCCCTATGCATACACCCAGTGATTTCCAGGTCCAACATGATGCCAAGATATTCTTCCACTACCTCCATACCTATTTCTTCAGCAATGAATCCTCAACTCCCCACTGATGACCGTTTTACCTGTCACATTGACTCCCCCTTTTGGCCCTTTACACTCTATGGATTTTTAAATTTCCAATTGTTGATGTAACATTGACTGCCTTTTGTCCAGTCCCTTAGCCACTCCGAGCACACAGGGCTCCTCATTTCAGACCAACCCCAGCTTTGTCATTATTTCCTCTGGCAAGGGGAGTGCTGTTGTAGTCGTACAATATCTATCTTGCAGACACCATATCATACCATCCTCGGGAGCATGACCCCACCATTGAAAACCAGGCCACCATCTCCCAGATGGTTACAGATTTTCTCTCCACAGCCTTCAATCTCATAGTGCCCCGACCTACACTACCCACTTATATCTCTTACTTGAGATCCATAAACAGGACTGAACTGGTAGGCCCACTGCTCTTGCCCAAACAAACTCACTGTTTCATACCTGGACCCACCCAGTCTACCCTTGTTCACTTTCTTCCTTCTTATGCATGGAACATCTTTCATTTTAACATTTCAATAAGATCCCTGGTCCCAACCAGCTCATCATTTCCATGGATTCCAGACTTTATACACCTCCACCCATCAGGAAAGTCTTGGGACTTTCCATTTATTTTCTGAACAAAGACCCACCATTTTCACTCTCATTTGCTGGTTAAGGTTTGTCCTTATCCTCAAAAACCTATCTTTTGATACGTCCCACTTTCTATGGATCGAAGGGGGAGACATGGGCATTCACATGAGCCCAAGCTGCACTTACTTTTTGATGACTACATGGAACAGTCTTTTTTCCAATCCTATTTTGGCACATACCCAAGAAATACAACTACTTCTCCCACCCTACCTCCTGTAAGGATGCCTTTTCTCACTTTCTCCGTCTCTGCCGCATCTATTTCAAGACAAGACCTTTACTCTAAAACATCCAAAATCTTCTGCTACCAAAAGTATGGTTTCCCCTTAGCTAGAGTTACACATATTTCTTCCATTTCCAGCACATCTGCTTTGAACCTCCCCTTGCCCAGGCAGATCAGTAGATTTCCCTTGGTCCCTACTTATCACCACGAGCCTCTGCATCCACCACATCAACCTCTGCCATTTCTCCAACACAATCTTCCCCTTGCTTTCCGCAAGGACTGCTCTCTTCGAGTCTCCCTAGTCCCCTCAGCCCTTCTCACCCACTTCTCCCTCCTATCCATTCTTCCCTGTCGCCTGGCTATTTCCCCAGCAACCAAAAGATGTGCAATACCCTTTCTTCAATTCCTCCCTCACCACCATCAGGAATCCAAACAGCTCTTCCAGGTATGGCAGGGGTTCATCTGCACCTCTTCCAACATGGTATACTGCATTTGGTACGTGATTGATGAAACTAAGCATAAATTCAGCGACTGTTTTACAAAGCACCTGCGTTCTGTCCACAACAGTCATCTTGTGGCGCTACAATCTCGAGCTTCTGGTTGAATGTCATTTTAAATTTCCTTCCCACTGCCATACAGGCCCGTTTGTCCTCAGCCTTCTGCATTGCTATGAAGAAGCCAAAAGCCAATTAGAAAAACATCTCGGCACGGAAGTGCAACTGTAGAGTTGCTGCCCTACAGCACCAGAGACCCGGGTTCGATAATGACCACGGGTGCTTGTCCGTACAGTTTGTACATTTCCCTGTGATCTGCATGGGTTTTCTCTGGGATCTCCGTTTTCCTCCCACACGCCAAAGACGTACAGGTTTGTAGATTAATTTGCTTGGTATAATTGTAAATTGCCCTAGTGTGTAGGATAGTGTAAGTGTGCAGGGATCACTGGTCAGCACGGACTCAGTGGGTCGAAGGGTCTGTTTTCACGCGGTATCTCTAAACTAAAACTAAATCTCACATTTGGGTAGATGTCTTACAACTCAATAGTATGAACACTGATGTTTTTCAATTACAGGCTACCCACACCTCCCCATGATTCTCCTCCTACTCACACTTACCTGTCCATCTAGATTTATTTTCCCTTTGCTCAACTCTTACGTCCATCTACCACACACCTCATAGCGAGAGGATTTGAGTTTAGGAGCAGGGAGGTCCTACTGCAGTTGTTCAGGGCCCTGGTGAGACCACACTAGGAGTATTGTGTGCAGGTTTGGTCTACTAATTTGAGGAAGGACATTCTTGCTATTGAGGGAGTGCAAGGTAGGTTCACCAGGTTAATTCCCGGGATGACGGGACTGACATATGATGAAAGAATGGGTCAGCTGGGCTTATAATAACTGGAATTTAGAAGGATGAGAGGGAATCTTCTAGAAACATACAACATTCTTAAGGGATTGGACAGGCTAGATGCAGGAAAAATGTTCCCGATGTTGGGGGAGTCCAGAACCAAGGGTCACAGTTTAAGAATAAGGGGTAGGCCATTTAGGACTGAGATGAGGAAAAACGTTTTCACCCAGGAAGTTGTGAATCTGTGGAATTCTCTGCCATAGAAGGCAGTGGAGGCCAATTCACTGGGTGTTTTCAAGAGAGAGTTAGATTTAGCTCTTAGGGCTAACAGAAATAAGGGATATGCAGAAAGAGTAGGAACGGCGTACTAATTTTGGATGATGAACTATCCCTCAATTTCCTGTTCACATTTCTAAATGCAGCCTAAATGTTGCTATTGTATCTGCTTCCAACACTTCCCCTGGCAATGTGTTCCAGGCACCAACAACATGTCAAAAAAACTTGTCTCTTAAGTCCCCGTTAAACTCCCCTCCCCCCTCCTCTGGGGCCACTAGAATTTGACATAACCATCCGTGGAAAATTACTATGCACCGTGTTCACACCTCTCATAATGTTATATTGTTTAATCATGTCACCACTCAGCTTCCAAAGCTCCAGGAAAAACAAGTCCAAATTTGTCCAACCTCTCCTTATACCTCTTTCGTACAGGGAAAATTCTCATGAACCTCCTCTTCTGCCTCTAGAAAGCCTCTGTATTCTTTCTGTACTGTGATAATCTGAATTATTCATATTTCAATTCTGACCACACCAACATTTTATGTACCCACAACATAACTTCCCGACTTTTATACTCAACACCCTGATGGATGCTGTATGTTCTTTAACACCCTATATATTTATGTTGCCACTTTCAAGGAGCTATATACTTGAACTCCAAGATCCCTCTGCACACCAATAGTCCCAAATGTCCTACCATTTACTATATACTTTCATCTTACATTTGAAACATAGGAAATGGGTGCAGGAGTAGGCCATTCAGCCCTTCGAGCCAGCACCACCATTCAATATGATATTGGCTGATCATTCTAAATCAGTACCCCGTTCCTGCTTTCTCCCCATATCCCTTGATTCCTTTAGCCCCGAGAGCTATATCTCTCTCTTGAAAACATCCAGTGAATTGGCCTCCACTGCCTTCTGTGGCAGAGAATTCCACAGATTCACAACTCTCTGGGTGAAAATGTTTTTCCTCATCTCAGTCCTAAATGACCTATCCCTTAAAATGTGTCCTCTGGTTCTGACCTGACAAAGTACAACACACTTGTCCATATTAAACTCAATCTGTCTGTCCTTAGAGGGAGTGCAGAGAAGGTTCACCAGACTGATTCCTGGGATGTCAGGACTTTCATATGAAGACAGACTGGATAGACTTGGCTTATACTCGCTAGAATTTAGGAGATTGAGAGGGGATCTTATAGAAACGTACAAAATTCTTATGGGGTTGGACAGGCTAGATGCAGGAAGATTGTTCCCGATGTTGGGGAAGTCCAGGACAAGGGGTCACAGCTTAAGGATAAGGGGGAAATCCTTTAAGACCGAGATGAGGAAAAACTTTTTCACACAGAGAGTGGTGAATCTCTGGAACTCTCTGCCACAGAGGGTAGTTGAGGCCAGTTCATTGGCTATATTTAAGAGGGAGTTAGATGTGGCCCTTGTGGCTAAGGGGATCAGGGGGTATGGAGAGAAGGCAGGTACGGGATACTGAGTTGGATGATCAGCCATGATCATATTGAATGGCGGTGCAGGCTCGAAGGGCCGAATGGCCTACTCCTGCACCTATTTTCTATGTATCTATGTCCTCTGCCCATTCTATATCCTGCTGATATTTTGAACTGGTCTATATTTTGCTACCTCTTACAGCATTCTGCTTTTGTTTTAGATTACAGCATGGGCACTTTTTTAATATTGATTAGACCATATTTGGAGTATTGTGTAAAATTCCAGTCGCCTGGAATTGAATGCTGTAGTTTATAAAGAGAAATTGGATAGGCTGGGTTTCACTGGAACAGGAGGCTAAAGGGTGATCTTATACAGTAGAGGTTTATAAAATGAAGGTGAGTATAGATTGGATAGTCTCGAGTCTTTTTTTCCAAAACTAGAGAGCACAAATTTAAGGTGAAAGGGGAAAAAACATCTGAGAAATATTTTTCAAACAGTAGCTGGTGTTTTCTGGAATGAGCTGTCAGAGAAGGTTATAATGGCAAATACACCTGCAGCTTTTAAAGAGCATCAAAAGAACCTAGAGGGATAAGTGCCAAATGCAGGCAAATGGGATTGGCATCAGTCGGCATGGATGAGGTAAACCCAAGGGGCTCTTTTCTGTGCTGTAAATTCTATGCTCAAGGGCAGCACGGTGGTGCAGCAGTAGAGAGTTGCTGCCTTACAGTGCTTGCAGCGCCAGAGACCCGGGTTCAATCCCAACTATGGGTATTGTCTGTACGGAGCTTGTACCTTCTGCCCGTGACCTTGTGGGTTTTCTCCGAGATCTTTCGTTTCCTCCAACACTCCAAAGACGTACAGGTTTGTAGATGAATTGGCTTTGTATAAATGTAAATTGTCCATAGCATGTGTATGTGTTAATATGCGGGGATTGCTGGTAGGCGCGTTCTCGGTGGACTGACGGACCTGTTTCCACGCTGTATTTCTAAACTAAAAAAAGAAGCAAAACTATGTCTGGTAACCACAAACAATGTACCCACTATGGGTAGGTCCAAGGAACGGGACCTCACACAAGGTGGCATCTGGAGACCAGGCAAACAACATGAGTGAATTGAATCCCATTTCATTATTCAACTGTTGATTCACAAGTTATGGTGGAATTAGTCCATTCAGCCCATCGAGTCTACTTCGCCATTCAATCATGGCTGATCTCTGCCTCCAAATCCCATTTTCCTGCCTTCTCCCCATAACCTTTGCCACACGTTCTAATCAAAAATGTGTCTATCTCTGCCGTAAAAATATCCGACGGCCTCCACAGCCCTCTGTAGCAATGAGTTCCACAGATTAACCCTCTGACTAAAGAAGTTCCTCCTCACCTCCTTTCTAAAAGAGTGCCCTTTAATTCTGAGTCTATGACCTCTGGAACGTGGCCGAAGGCCTTTATCGAGGACCCAGAATGGGGGGACGCCGTGAGGGGGGGAAGAACAATGGAGGACCCAGCGTGGGGGGACCGCCGTGCGGGAGAACAATGGACAATTGGGGAGGGTGGGAGAACAAAGGACAATGGGGATCTGGCGTGGGGGAACTGCTGTTGGGGGGGAGAACAAAAGGAGCATGAAACTATGTCAACGCCGTAGGTGGCTGCTATTTGTATACATTGGGTATGCAAGCAAAGAAGCGCTAATTCCACTGTTCCAGGCTGGTATCCCGTCAGTCGAGGGCTATCGGTTAACCCGGCGGGACAGGCAGAGTTGAGCTGGAGTTAGTGCCTCTTCTCCTCGCTGGCTGCAAGCCTGGGCCACCACTGCAACGGGCCGGTGTCCCTTCAGTCCAGGGCTGTCGGTTAACCCGGCGGGACAGACAGAGTTGAGCTGGAGTTAGCGCTTCTTCTCCGCGCTGGATGTAAGCCTGGGCCGCCACTACAACAGGCCGGTGTCCCAATAGGTCTAGTGTCACCCCGGACATCTCCGGCCGCCCCGGACGGGGATGGGACACTCGGGACGGGGACGGTCCAGTAGCAATTCAACAGCGCTTGCAGGGTCGGAGACCCGGGTTTGATCCTGACTACAGATGAAAAGCAGGTCTGTATTCATGCAGCAGCATAGCTGCTGAGAATGTTTATCGCGAGTGACCTATGACCTGGGCATGCGCAGTTGGAATACCAAGCTCGCTTATTTCTAAGTACTGTGTTACCTCATCCTTTATAATTGACTCTATAATCTTACCAACCATCGAATTCAGGCTAACCAGCCTTTAGTTTATGCTCTTCTGCTTTGCTCCTTCTTGTATAGCGGGGTGATATTCGCAATTATCCAATCTTCAGGAACCACTCCTAACTCCAGTGATTCTTAGTGTTGGTCACTGTATTCTTCTAACTGTGCAATTACATCATGTTTGAATGAGTTATGGGCCTGTCCCACTTAGGCAATTTTTCAGGCGACTGTCAGAGACTGACAAGTCGCCGGCAGTCGCCTTAAAAATCGGCGACTGGAACGGCGACTGTCAGAGTAGAACACTTTAATTCTCCCTCCCATTCCCACAGACCTATCCGTCCTAGGTCTCCTCCATTGTCAGAGTGAGGCTAAACGCAAATTGTAGAAATAGCATCTCATATTTCGCCTGGGCAGCTTACAGCCCAGTGGTATGAATGTTGTTTTCTCTAACTTCAGGTAGCCACGGCATTCCCTCTATCCCTCCCCCACCCAAGTTGCACTATCTTCTCGTTTTCACCCAACTGATAACAATGGCCTGTTTCCTTTATCATCGTTACTTTTTTGCATATCTTTCATTCATTGTTCTTTATCTCTCCATACATCATCGTCTATATCTCTCGTTTCCCTTATCCCTAACCAGTCTGAAGAAGGGTCTCGACCCGAATCATCACCCATTCCTTCTCTCCAGTGTTGCTGCCTGTCCCGCTGAGTTACTCCAGGTTTTTGGGGCTATCTTTGGTTTAAACCAGCATCTGCAGTTCCTTCCTAAACATTTAGACTGTGCCTGTTGTTTTCTACTAATCCCTTACATGCATCTAAAGTTCTTTTTCTTCAACTATTCTAGGTGGCAGAGTTCAACATACCAATCACACTCCTTGGTTCCTCTAAATTCCCTATTGGTTTTATTGGTGCCTCTTATGTTTAATCCTCTGAGTGTGCTCTTCTCTGCTGATAGAAAAGATCCAGTGGGTAAAGGGATTTCAGAATGAAGATATCCTAATTAGTAATTTCACTCAGGTAGGATAAAGACATGTCATGGAGCACATAAATATGCCCTTCGGCCCACTGTGTCTACGATGATTATCCAGTACCTATCTATACTAATCTCATTTACCAGAACTTGTTCCATAGCCTCATGCCTTGGTGATTCAACTCCTTAACTAGGTGCTTCTTAAATGCTGTGAGAGTCTCTGCCTCCACCGTCTCATCAGACAACAGGTTTCCGATTCCAACCATCCTCTAGGTGAAAAACTGCTTCCTCAGATTCCCTCTAACCTTCTTAATCATCATCTTAATCCTTTGCCTTCTGATTTTAGATACTTCCAGCATGGAGAAATATTTCTAATCATCTTTATAATGGAATTTTTTTAAACGTCATGGTGACTAAGTAGGGGGTTGGTCTTAAAGCATATTGCTACAACAGATAACATGGGAATCTAATCTACAAATGTCAAAGTGAGTACTTGAAATGAAATATTCTATTCCCTAGCACTAAAATCCAACTTGTAAGGCATAAAATTAAAAAAAGATACACAAGCATTTATTTTGCAAGTTTGACAGTTTATGTGACTTGTCTGAGCTCCCTGAAAAATCTAAATGCAGAAGCTTGGAGGAGTGGAGATTTCAAAGGAAATGCATTTGTGTTTTGTGTCTAAGTTAACCACTGAATTAAAACCTGCAATAGTATGGAGAAAAGATACAGAAGTTTAAAAAAAATCACAGGATGGAAAAACCAGTAAGGAAGCATAGAAGTATTCTTCTGAGGGCATGACAAATTACGGCAGAATCCTAGACTTTGTTTATTGATAGGCTGGCAAATGTTCTATGGAATCCTACTAATCCAGAACCTTCTTCATTACTGTCATGGCAGACCACATGATGTCCAGAAATGCACCAGAGTCCAAACCTCCAAGTCTTGATTTGATGTTACAGAACAGGAGAAACCATGGCTTTTCTTCTTAACCATTCCCTCAGTATCAATGATGATTTGCTTGCACTCCAGTTCTGTTAGCCAGGAAGTGGAAGAAGATTCCTTTGAGGGATCCACACACTGCAAAAGGCAGGGTATGAGGTTCTTTAAAGGGCAGATGGTTACTTTGAGATCTGCCATTTCCATTGAGCCTCACAAACTCGATTACCATACAGCCATACTAAATTAAGCAACAAGACACACAACTTCATAAGTTAACATAAACATCCACACAGCGGATTCCTCACTATGATGGAAGGCAATAAAGTCTTCTTCCCTCTTTATTCTTCCACAGTCGCAGCGATCGAACCATCTGCAGTCGGCAATCTAAGCTCCCACAATCGGGGCGGACAAAGCTCCTACGGCAGGAGCTCCCGAAGTCGGTCCTTAACCAGGGACCGCGAGCTCCACAATGTTAAGTCCGCAGGCTCCCGCGTTGGAGCTCCCCAGCAAGAAGCCGCCAGCTCCTCAATGTTAGGCCACAGTACGGACAGAGATTAGAGATACGATACGGAAAAAGTTGCATCTCCGTCGAGGTTGTAGCGGCAGATTTTCATATCTTTCAGGTAATTAGCACCCTAGCCACTATTTGGATGAGAATGGTTGAAGGGGGTGTCTTCTAAACGCATGCGAGCTCACTCACAGACCTTCAGAGCTTCTTCATCCAGGTATGGCTTTAAAACAGTCTTTTGATGAATAAATGCTTTATTGTTGATAGAAAACAGTAAGATACATCCAAGTTTCTTCGACTCGTTATTACAATCTTCGAACTCCAGCTTATTACTTTCGACATTAGAAAACTCCTCGTAACACTGGCAAGATCTGGCATGGACCCCGCATGATAGAAGGGTTAACCTTCCCCATCGTCTCTCCAAACTAATCTAAAAACTAAACTTCTGCGCAAGCATCTAAGCTCCAAACACGGCCATAAACATGTCATAAATCCCACCCACAATATAACGGGCAGTCTAAAATTTAAAGGCACATGCCATCCTCAATGACATGCAAAACAGGCCAAATGGCCCCTAATTGTTCCGAGTATATAATGAGGCAATTACTAATAAATATTTTTAAAAGTGGCTATAAAGGCTTAACATATATCAAAAGCAAAAGGTCAGGGAATAAAACCCTGTGGCTCCTCGTCGGGAAATTGAACCCCGGTCTACCGCGTGACAGGCGGGGATACTAACCACTATACTAACAAGGAAAAAATAGCATGCACTATAAATCCGCAATCAGAATTCTTCATCGACTCTTCCATCTTCACTTTCATCTTCTAGAAGCAAGCACAACTTGGTTATTAATCTTATTACAACAGTGGTTTTATTTCAAAGTCGTATCGTGCATACCAAACCCTCAAAATCAGGCATGATACCCAGTATATAGTCCAAAACATAATAGTCCAAAGCTTTGATAGCATGAAACATCTTCCTCCATGTCCGATCAACTCATTGATGTGTTGTAACAGTAATGTTGAAGTATGAAAATCCTTCGAAAGAATAACAGGATCTTTAACAATAAAGTTCACCGTTAAGTTTGATTTAATGTCCGAGTCATTAGCAGAGATTTCAATTCCCAGCTCAAGCATTGGCCATTCTTTGTCTGGCTTGCAGAGAGATTTTAGTTCATTGATCCATTTATTCTCGCTTAAGAAACGGTTCACTGTCAGTTCTCTGGAAACTTAATTCGCAAAATTTTCTTCTGTGTAAACATATTTTAGTTGTACCACATTAGTAACTCCCAATGCTCTTTCCATTGGCAGATCGTCTTTGTCCAAATTCAACTCTCTGGTTTCTTTGGCTCTATCATCTAGTGAAATGCTTTCACAATTGTCGCTGTTCCACTTCGAAAGTATAAATCCTCCCTTATTGCAAAGAGAAGTCAGATGTTCTACTGGTAGAATTGCTTCCTGCTCAGTAGACATCGATTTTAAGCAATCATCCTTATAGAAATTATTCTTCAAAGAGTTTCATGAAATTTACTATTCTCGCCTAACTTGCGTTTCAAAGTCTGGGTACGTTGCTCTGCCATACTACGATTATTTGGTAGATTAACACTTTCTTGTTTGAAAGGTAAGTCCCCACAACAGTGTCCATCAGTTTTCACTGAGTAGTTCATAACATCCATGCACTTCAACTCTTCTTTCGACATCTCTTCAGATTTCTAGTTGGTCGTTTCATTGAAGTCATGATTATATGGCTTCATGACTGGCTTTCCTAATTCATCAGTAGACATTTGATTAACAGCAATGGCAGGACAGTTCTTCTGATTTCCGATTTTGTGGTTCCTTCTCAAGGAGCTATAGATAACCCATCCGTCGGGTTTTCGTAGCATATGGTCCTTCACCTTGGCTCCTAACAATCTGTACAGGTTCCAAAGCCTTCAAAACATTCATTCCGTCCGATAAGTAGATCAACACTAGAATTTATTTCAGATATCTTGACATCCTTCAGGTAAGGCCATTGCTTTAAGTCTTCATGTCTTGGTATATTTTGACGACCAACAGGCATAGTTCCATGCGTAAACACTTCAGATATCGATATGAAATTATCTTCGTCCAAACTGGATATCTCCATATTCGTAATGCAATGACTCATGCTTTCTTTATCTTTAGTCATGGTACATAATCGAATCTTAGTCTCTTCTCCTGTGATATTCAATCTTCTCGTCAGGCTTTCTGTGCAAAAGGTATTCGAACTTCCGTCTTGCTGTTCCTTAGTTGCACAGGTAAGATAGAAAAATTACAAGCTTCTACCCCGGCCCCAATATGAGCAGTTACTTGAGGTGAGGTGATAGCATTTCTAGTAGTTGGTTTCTCGCCCTGTTCTGTTTGTTCCGGTTCATCTTCTTCTATTTGCTCTGGTAACTCATCATCCGTTTGTTCCAGTTCTTCTTCTTCCCAGTGCTCTGGTAGCTCTTCTTCAATGTGAAGTGCTTCAGGATGATATTGATTGCACTTATAACAAATTATAGGACTCTTACAGTCTCTTACCATATGTCCTCTTTTCAAACATCCAAAACAGATTCCCTTCTCTTTCAAGAAATCCATCTTGTCTTCATATTCTTTCGTCTTGAATCTACAACACCATCTTATGATGTCCAACTTCATCACATAACATGTGACCAACTTCATCACATAACAAACCAAATACTATTTGCTTGCTAGTAGACACATTTCCTTTTGTTTCATCTGTCTTTTCCACAGGTCTGGTCGTGATAGCAAAACTACTTCTCTTAGATTCAGATCTTTCTTCAGTTTTGGAAAAGGTAGAACCTTTGTTAGTTGCCATCGGTTTGTAATCTTCAATATTCCCGTAGTGTGGGTCTAACATGTTCCGTACTTCCTTGTCCACGAATTCCACCAGGCCTGGTAGCCTGGCTACTTGTTTCTTCTCATCTCTAATTTTGCCTGCTTCATCTGTCCACTTTTCTCTCAGTCTTCTGGGCAACTTGCTCAAGATGATTCTAGTATTACTCGCAAGATTCATTTCCTCCATGTAGCCGAGATTTTTCATCGAGCTGCACCATTCTCTCAGAAATATTGCATAATCACTCAATGCCTCCCCAACTTCTTGCTTGATTTCTTTACAATCATGGGCCTTCTCAATGTATGCGTTCGCAATCCTCTGTTCATCACCAAAACGTTATTTTAGTAATTTTCTCGCCTTTTTATAGCCCTGGTGGCCTGGCTCCATCTGACAACGTTTAACAAGTACCTTCACACTTCCACTTGTGTACTTCACCAGAAACCGTAAGCGCTCTTTTTCATCCTTAACTTTCATCTCTAATACCTCCTCTAGTGCCCTTACGAACGTTTCATACTCCAAAGGATCTCCACCATACGTAGGAATTTCTACTGGTGGTAGAATGAGAGAGGTATTTTGTCAAGCTATAATCTCGTTTAATTCAGTTTGCCTATTCAACAGTGCCATTAATCCATCCTGATTCCCTTGGCTTGACTCCACCTGATGATAAACAGGTCTTGGCTCAAACTGGCTTGTTCGAGCCCGTGCCTTAGGCCTTGGAAAAGTGTGGTCTGCTATTGGTCTATCTCGAGCTTGTACGGATGCTCCAATAGTAGTTGGTTTCGATCTAGCACCCATTTGCTGAGATGAAGTTTTACCCAACATATTTAGGTTTTCCAAGCCAAGGTATCCGGTGGACCTTGACCGTGGAATCGATCCAACTGCCAATTCACTCTGAGCAGTTTTTTATCTTGGTCTAGAGCTCATCGTCTTCGACGATCTAGAGCTGCATCTTGACCCCTCACTTTCCAGTATGTTCTTCCTGGCTTTGGCCACCGCCATCTTTGTGTCTAATTCCAGTTGTTCCTTACGTCGCCTTATCTCTTCTTGCCGTCGCGTCATCTCTTGTTGCTGTCGCATCATCTCTCGCGTTTCTTCTTCTTGGCATCCGCTTCTATTGAGAGAGCAGCTAGCTCAGCTTTAACTCCCAATTGAGCAGAAGCCCTAGAAACCGAACTGGCTGAGCAACCAGATTTATATCCTGAACTATCTGAGCTGCTACTGCAGCCTCTGCTGCTTGTGTCGGCTTTTTTGGCCACAGACTTTGCAGGCAGTAATGAAGGCTTGGCCTTTGCCATTCGTAGTTGGGCTACGGGGGTCTTCAACTGAGGCTCTTCATCGCTTGAAGATTCTTCGGTACTTTCAGAATCGGACTTGCTGTCCGAGCTGGTACTGGCCTTATTGGCTGCAGGCTTCTGAGCGGCAGCAGCCGCCTTGACCAGCGTGGGGTCAGCTTTCCTCTTTGCAATTGTTGTGGCAGGTTTTAGGGTTGCCGCTTCATCGCTACTGTCTGAGTTGTCATCTGACAAGTCACTGATTTCCATTTTACTCACTCCTGCGGCTAGTTTCTTCTCGGTCACGCCTGCTTTTCCATTCTGAACGTTGGGAGGTGGTACAGCACTGTACAAACCTTGTTGTGCTTTGACTTTCGCAGGAGACTCATCATCTGAACTGTCAGACTCTTCACTGCTTGAATTTTCATCTTCCATTCTGGCACCTTGTAGCTTCGCACTTCCAGCTACTAAGCTCGTAACTTGTGACATAATTTCAGATAACCACTTCTCTGCCCTTTTCATGAAACCATTGAATATCTTCAACCTGACTTCCCATCGGGTGTGTCTTCTGCATTCTTCCCAAGACAGCACTGAACACAGCAGTACGGCTTGTTTCTTGCCAACCTTTCACCTAGATCACATTCTGTTCTGATTCCATTAGTTTTTTCTGTGTATTAATTAATCTGTTAACCTGCAATCATAATTCGTTTCTCTCTTTCTCGGTTTCTCTCAAACAGGCAGCTAGTGAAATATCTGTTTCTTCAAGTTGTCTGGGTCTTTCTTCACCACCACGTGGTTCTTCTGGCATAGCTCTTTCTTCCTCTTCTAATTCCATGATTTTAAAAAGGTCTTGGCAGATTGCCAAGTCTTTAAATTAATCGAACAAAAGTCTCTGCTAGTAGCTGTGGCTCTGTTTTGTCAACATTTCTTTCAAAATCATAACATACTGATAATATAGAGAACATCTCTCTAACTCCAGGTGCAAAATGAATGATGCTAATTCAAATGGAATGCGCTTATCACAAGCGATTCAAAACAATCCAAGGTCGGTCTGCTTTCCCCAGACAAGCTGGAGAAAACACTTTCTGGTGGCTCTGTTACAGAAGTCTTTTAATTAAAGCTGTGATTTCAATTCAAAGAGTAATAATCGATTTGTACTCACAAATCCAGTGATACGTCTTCAGATAAGTCTCGATGCTGTCGATAGACCTCAAGGCCCTTCTCTGGCCGAGATCTAGTTCCTCCTGGAACCACTTTCTTCTGGCTAAAACCTCTCTGAGAATCTTAGCCAATCTTCTGTCTTCATCTTTGGAACTTGTATTTTCCTTCAGTTCCACGACTGGAACCAGTCTTCTTCTGGCTAAACCTCTCCAAGATCTTAGCCTGGTCGTCCTGCTTCGATTTAATCTTCTGTCCCTCACTCTGGGACTGGTATTTAACCCCCCTGCCGGAGGTATCCTTCTACTTCATAGTGGCAGATTTTCATATCTTTCAGGTAATTAGCACCCTAGCCGCTATTTGGATGAGAATGGTTGAAGGGGGTGTCTTCTAAACGCATGCGAGCTCACTCACAGAGACCTTCAGAGCTTCTTCTCAGATATGGCTTTAAAACAGTCTTTTGATGAATAAATGCTTTATTGTTGATAGAAAACAGTAAGATACATCCAAGTTTCTTCCGACTCGTTACAAAATTCTTCTTCGAACTCCAGCATTACTTTAGACATTAGAAAACTCCTTGTGTCTCCATAACACTGGCAAGATCTGGCATGGACCCCGCATGGTAGAAGGGTCAACCTTCCCCATCGTCTCTCCAAACTAATCTAAAAACTAAACTTCTGCGCAAGGATCTAAGCTCCAAACACGCCCAAAAACATGTCATAAATCCCACCCACAATATAACGGTAAGTCTAAAATTTAAAGGCACATGCCATCCTCAATGACATGCAAAACAGGCCAAATGGCCACTACAGAGGTAAGAGATTAAAAGTTTCCCCTAACCCTCCCCCCCCCCACATAAAACAAGCTAAAGAACACTAAAGCATCCATTTGACACACTAAAAAACAACAAAGAAGGAAAAGGATGAGACAGACTGTTCACGAGGCAGCCATTGCGGGCACCATCCTGTGGATGAAACTACAATCGAGTTTCACTGTACCTTAATTGGTACACATGACAATAAACAGACCTTTGAAATCTTACTTCCAACAAAGTGATTGAAGGATTTCAGCCCCTGCTGTAATACCTCTCCACTTTCACTGATTAGGAGCCAGAGGGTCCAAGTGAGTTAGGATATTATGACCTTCAGAACATCCGTGACATTTTTTTTCTATGAATGCCTGTGTTGGTACTCTAGCAACAGGCGTACAAGTGATTGAACAGCCCACTGGAGTTAGTTGAATAGGAGGCTCAAACGTTAATAATTGGCCTGGGAGGCGATACTGACATTAGTTTGCTTAATCCTGGCAATGGATTTGGAGGAATTTACGATATGATACAATAGAACTTTATTTATCCCAGGAGGAAAATTGATCTGCCAACAGTCATAAAAACATAAAATACATGAAGCATGAAATTAAAGTGACGAGTGGAAAGGATTAGGGATATGCAAAGATTGGGGGAGGGGGAGGGGGTAGTCAGTCTACCCCACAACAGAAGGGACAGAGGAGTTGTACAGTTTGATAGCCAGAGGGAAGAAGGATCTCCTGTGGCGTTCTGTCCTGCATCTTGGTGGAACCAGTCTGTTGCTGAAGGTACTCCTCAGGTTGACCAGTGTGACATGGAGGGGGTGTGCTTTGAGGAGCATCCTCCCCTCCAAGACCACCTCCCATGAATCCAATTCCACACCCAGGACAGAGCCAGCTTTCGTGATGAGTTTGTTTACAACTGTTATCAACAACTGTTTCTGATAGATCACCAGTACTTGATGGTGCTTGCTTTAGATAGTCATCGTCTCTGAAGCACAGAGGAGGGTGGGAATCAAAGCTACCTGATTGACAATAAACTTAGTTTTGAGCTTGAAGCCTTGATCTATTCCTCAGATGGCCAAATGCTATACTGGGGAATTGGTGATGGGAAATGTAATAATTGTTGATAGGTGCCTCCTGAGAAATGGAAAACAATCCACGTTTTCCAAGATCTTTCGAAGGAGCGTTATAATCAGCGGTATGTCGTACAATGAGGCAGGTTGACAAGAGGATGTTTGGTTCATGGATATTTACTGTAAGGCCCATTAAATTGCATGCTTCTGTGAATAGGTCAACAATGACTTCGAGCTCCGCCTCTGAATGCATTTTTTTGCATCATAAATGTACAGTTCGATGACCAAGGTTGGAGTTCTGGATTCTGGAGTGTAGTTGATGGAAATTAAATAGTTTCCCAATAATCCTGTTGATCAGCTCCACTCCAGTAGATAGCTTGTTCAACACAATTTTATGCTCCCCACACGATCGATTGCCATTCTAGCTTGATGAGGTGTCAGGATATAAAACAACATTACATGGAAGATATGAATCAATGCTAATAATCCTTTGATCAGTATAGCAGCAAATATAACATACATATTCTTACACCAAATATATATTTATTTATTTCTATTTTTATGAATCTACCTCAATTACCTCAACTGTTGTTGAAGTCTCATAGACCCCTTAATCTTTGGCATGCCACACCACCCATCTCTCCAAAGGGTCAAAGATACCAGATTGAGAATCACTTCAGTCTGCAATATTTGGGCAGCATGCAGAGCCTCTACAATACCCGGGGTATGTTTAGAATCTCTCTCTCTGTAATACAGAGGATAATCTCAGAGCCCTTAATTCTGTAAGATACCTGCAAAGTTCAAAGCTTCTTCTCTCTGCAATGATGGGCCACATTCAAAACCTCAAAATCTGCAATAATTATGTTATGTTCAGATCCTCTGTCTGTCTGCAATACATTGGTGTTAGTTTATTATTGTCACATGTACCAAGAACCAGGGATAAACTTTGGTTTCGCATCCAATCCAGGCAGATCATATCTTGCATTAGTACAATCATACCATATATGACTACATCAGGTACTGCAAAAAAGAAAGCAGAATAGTGTTACAGCTACAGAGAAAGAGACAATAAAAAAGTGTTGGGGACACAAAAAGGAAGATTGGAAATGCATTCTTAGCAAATATTTGCAAGAGATCTATTCAGCAGTCTCATAACAAGAGGGGAGGGATGATGAAATGTGCATCCAGCACATTTGTATCTTCTGTCTGATGGCAGAGAATGACCCCCGGTGCAAGTGAACCTTGATTATGTTGGCTACTTTCACTGAGACAATGTGGTGTTGATGGATTTGATTGGGGAGAGACTGGTTTGCATGATGGACTGGGCTGTGTCCACAATTACTTGTGTTTTTGGGCAGAGCAGTTGCCATACCACCTGGGATATGATCAGATGCTCCATTTGGGATCAGATTTGGGTGCACACCATAGACCTATACATGTCGTTGGGTCTCGAGGGTAGTCATTCTAGATGGTCATTACATTTGGAAATCTCTCAGGGGATGTCAATAACCCGAAAGACATACTTTAATCACAATACCCTGAATATGGAGGCTTTTTGTGTGGAACAATGAGGAGTTAAGGGTTTTTGTTGTTCTACATTTAGTAAAGCGAAGATTTTAAACCAGACTACTGACACATAACTAATCAGAAGACAGTTACACATTGTTTAATGCATGGCCATGGGACCCAATCCATGAACAATGGTACTAATTGCTAGTTGCTGTTTATTATATCTATTGGTTCCTAGCACAATGCAGCACAGAATAGGGACAAATTGTTAGTCACAGTACTTTTCCTGTGACATCATTTCAATTTGAAACAAAAAGGGAAAATCTTCCATTTCAGTGTTGCCTAACATTTTCTTACATCTCAAAGCAGTTTTATAGTCAGTAGTAAGCAGTATTTCAGTAATGCAGTCACTGCCATGCAGCAGCCAATCTAGAAATACAGGTAACCCCTGAGCTACAGTGTAGGGGTTGGGAGGTAGAGGGGGTTGCGTTCCTAGAACAGAACACAGTACTCCAGATGTGACATAACCAATGTTTTATAATGTTCATAGTCATATAGCATTGAAGCAGGCTCAGCTGCCCACTGAGTCTGTGCTGACCATCAAGCACACACCTACACTCATTTATTTTTCCCCCCACATTCCCATCAACATATCCCAGATTCTATCAGTCAACTGTGCAGCTGGTAGAGCTGCTGACTCACAGAGCCAATACTGACCTAGGGTGGAGTTTCCATATTCTCCCTGTGACAGTGCGTTTTTTTCTTGGTGTTCTAGTTCCCACCCACAACCCAAAAATGTGCGGGTTTGTAGTTTAATTAGCTTCTGTAAAATTGGCAATAGGGTGTAAGCAGTGTATGCACAAGAGGGATAACATGGAACTTGTGTGAACGGGTAATCAATGGTTGGTGTGGACCCCAGTTATAATGGAACAGGTTCAAGGATTTGCCTAGTAGAACAGAAAAAAGGCACACTCTTCTGTATAGTTACAAATCAGTTTCATTGGCTAGAGAGAAAAACAATACTTGTCTCAGAATGCACGGGGTCCATTTTACAGCAGCACACCTCCCTCTCCCTGCCTCTGTCCGTGGCGCTGATCGTGACAGCCCATCGGAGAACCCCTCTCGTACATGAACTAACATGGCTTGCACAGGCAGAAATCAGCTGTTGAAATAACCACCGTTAAGTCCTGGCCAATAGCACCACTTCCCAATTCAAACTGCAACCTGCATCCAAGCGAGGCCCCACCCGCTGGAAACAAGACACTAAGAGCCGCAGACTTGGAGCGTAAAGGTAATGCACACAGCGCTACCGGCTGCAGACTTGGCGTGCAAAGGTTTAAACAGAGTGCTACCGGCTTAGCGCCTGGAGCTCTAAACAAACGGCAGTCGGCTATAGCGCTATGGCTTTAAATATAGCGCTGCCGGCACAACGTTATGGGCTTTAAATATAGCTCTACCAGCCACAACGCAATGGGCTTTAAAGATAGTGTTGCCAGCCATAGCGCTATGGGTTTTAAATATAGCTCTATCGGCCACAGCGCTATGGGGCTTTAAACATAGCGCTATGGCCACAGCGCTATGGGTCACGGACTGTTTGGGCAAAATTCTCGTACTACATTCTACCCCTCGAACAGTCTGGTTACCGATACATCCGTCATGCAGGCGCTACCACGTTACATCCAGGCCACAGGCTTTAATAAAGTCCACGTGGTCGTGATGCCAATCCGCACATACAACGTAGTAATATTATGGCAACAAGATTGTCCCAATGGTCAGTCATCAGTGCACCACTGTTGTCCACCAGTCTCCAAACATCCTGAAAGGCCACCGTCCTCCCGAGGGATTGTTGTCGTGGTGTTGTTCTCCGACCCTGCGAATCTTCCCCACGGCTTCCTGGATGTGTTCAGCGAGGTTGGTGATGTTCTCTGAATCACCTGGAATATAAGTACAGCACTCCTGCCCGATCAAAGAACGTGCCCACTTTCTCAGCCAGGATGAAATCCGGGACCATGCGGTTCTGTAGGGCTACGGTGCAAATGGCCACTATTCCCACTGATAGTTCTGTGATGGCCTCTTTTACCCGACTCAGGGTCAAATCAGTCATTTAGTCTGTATGACCACGCATGGTATAAATTAACTTGTTTTGTCGGAGGTCCCAAACCTTAATGTTGTTATCACTACCACCAGAGATAATCTGATCGCTTGTGTCATTAAACGTTGCTGCCAGTATTTGGTACGTGTTTTGAAACATATGGATTGCAGCCTTCTTCCGAATGTCCCATAGCTTCACTGTTCTGTCATCGCTTCATGTACAGACCAATTGTGGTCCCCGTCGGGCTGGATAACATGAATTCACAAAGGATGTGTAACCTTTAAGTCTCTTGATTCTTTCACCCGTTTCACTGTCCCACACTGCTACAGTTTTGTCTGTTGATGCTGGGAAAAGCATGCTGCAATCTGTATAAAAATGTAATTCCATCACTGCTCCACTGTGACCTTTCAATGTAGCATAATGATCGCAGTCGCCACATACATTCCAAAACAATACACGTCGATCAAATCCTGCAGATGCCAGTGTTGATCCATTCGGGTGAACACTGTTTTCCCATTCAGGTAATCTTCTCCCACGTGACCCATTAAAAGCATTAAGGGCCTGTCCCACTTGGCGATTTTTTTGGCGACTGCCGGCATCATTGACTGACGTATCAGGTCACCGAAAGATTTGCGGCGTGATGACGTATGACGCGCGGTGTTTTTTCAAGTGTCGCAATATTTTTTGTGTCGCCGCTGAATTTTGAAATGTTCAAAATCTTTTGGCAACACTAATATGACGCCGGCAGTCACCGAAAAAATAGGCAAGTGGGACAGGCCCTTTAGAGAAGCTTAAAGACTCAAGTTTCTTGCTCCTGCCTGCAGCACGGCCTGCTGCTGGCTCCCCTGCACAGAGAGCTGCAGCTCATTATGGGGGCGCTTGGCCTGCACCAGCGCCATCCAGTTTGCTATTTCTTTTTATCAAACATTTTCTATTCTATTCGTCAGATCCTGCCGACTACGCCAATTGTTACAAGGAAATAGTTTCAAGGATCTGACTAGTAGAACAGAAAAAAGGCACACTCGTCTGTTTAGTTACAAATCAGATTTATTGGCAAGGGAGAATAAAAACAATACTTGTCTCGGTATGCGCAGGGTACTTTTTAAAGCAGCACACCTCCCTCTCTCTGCATCTGCCCGCGGCGCTGATCATGACTCAGCCCGTCGGTGAGCCCCTCTCGTACATGAACTAACCTATGGCTTACCGGCGCCGGCCTTTATACAGGCAGATATCAGCCGTGGAAATAACCGCCGTTAAGTCCTGGCCAATAGTGCCGCTTCCCAATTCAAACTGCAACACATGGCAGGGGCCTGCATCCAAGCGAGATCCCCCTCCCCTTTGGAAACAGAGCGCTATCAACTTCAGACATGGCACATAAAGGTAATACACAGTGCTACCGGCTGCAAACTTTGTGCGCAAAGGTTTAAACAGAGCGCTACTGGCTTAGAGCGTGGACCTTTAACCAAAGCGCTGTCGGCTACAGCATTATGGGCTTTAAATATAGCAGTGCCGGCTACTGAGCTATGGGCTTTAAATATAACGCGACCGGCCACACCGCTATGGGTTTTAAATATGTGGGCAGATAGGCCTGCTATCATTGTGTATCTCTGATCTAAACTAAACTTACGCACTCGGGACAATTTCCAAGGCCAAAACATATTTGGGTATTTGGAAGGAAACTCGAGCCCTCAGGGAAAACTTGCTTGCTCACAAGAAGAATGTGGATGAACATTGAATTTGAGTGGCCTCATGCATGTCCCCATTGATGTTGTAAACCTCTATACGGTCACAGCTCAGTCTCCTAAACTCGCGGGGGGGGGAAAGCCCTAACCTTTCCAATCATTCCTTATAACACAAGTCATTATTGTCATATGCACGATGAGGTAACAGGACAATGAAAATATTGTTTGCAGTGACATCATAGCATATGGACTCGGACAACATGCAAAAATACAAATTATGCATAAATTGCACATAAATTATATTATACAAGATATGTGAATGAAAAAAGACTGCAAAAAACAAGACATTAGTGCAAAACAAGTTCATGGTATTGCAAGAGGTCATCTGTTGTGTTGTCTCTAAGGTAAGATTAGGGTTGTGCAGGTCAGTTCAAGAGCAATCGTGGAAAGTAGCTGTTCCTGAACATGCTGGTGTTGGACTTGAGGCTTCTGTACCTCCTGCCCACTAGTAGTAGCGAGAAGAGGTCATGGCTCAGATGCCACGTTCATGAGGCAGCTCATCATGTTTACAATGATGCAAAGGAGTATGCCCATGATGATCAAGGCTGAACATTCTCCACAGTGTTTTCTGTTCCTGTGCCCTCTACTCCTGGTAACATAATATGAATCTTGTTCGAAAGCCTTTCCAGCTTAATCACATTCTTCCTATGGATTGGCAACAAAAGCAGTACAAAATATTCTACGTAGTCTCAATAATGACGACAGTTGTAACATAACGCCCAACTCTTGACCAATGAAGGCAAGCCTGCAGGCCTTTTTCATCAACTGCAAACGTTCTACTCATGCTACCTACATTCCGGCATTGGTACAGTGCCCTCCATAATGTTTGGGACAAAGACCCATCATTTATTTATTTGCCTCTGTACTCCACAATTTGAGATTTGTAATAGAAAAAAAAATCACATATGGTTAAAGTGCACATTGTCAGATTTTATTAAAGGATATTTTTATACATTTCGTTTTCACCATGTAGAAATTACAGCTGTGTTTATACATAGTCCCCCCATTTCAGGGCACAATAATGTTTGGGACACAGCAATGTCATGTAAATGAAAGTAGTCTTGTTTAGTATTTTGTTGCATATCCTTTGCATGCAATGACTGCTTGAAGTCTGCGATTCATGGACATCACCAGTTGCTGGGTGTCTTCTCTGGTGATGCTTTGTCATCTTCTTTTATTGTAACTGGTTTCTTCTTTGTTTGATTGATTCTTCCGGTGAATAAGGGTCTTGACCCAAAACGTCGGCAATTCCTTCTCTCCATAGATGCTTTTTGATTTGATTCAATTTATTGTCATTGTTTTCAATTAAGAGACAATGACATGCTATTTCCCTTACAGTCATACAAATCAAAAAACACAAAAACACAGAACATAGTAGTCCACAACACAAACATCCCCACAGCGGCACCAAAGTTCCCCACTGTGAGGGAAGGAACCAAAGTCCAGTCAACCTCCTCACTGATGTTCCCCAATGTTCACCCATGGGCGGCCCGATGTTCAGGCCCTCTCGCCAGGAACGATGGAACCCCGATGTCGAAAGGTAGAACATCCTCAGCTGCCTGGATCTCTGAATCGGCCACCTCCCACCGGAGTCCACGGCTCCCGAAGTCCACAGGCCGAGCTGGGCGGAGATTCACATTGACGACCCCCGGCAAAGAGTCCCAGGACTCCGCGATGTTGAAGTCAGCGTCGCCCGCGCTGGGAGCTCCGCAACCACAGCTCTGCGATGTCGATGCAGCAGGCCCAACACACCGGAGCTCCAAGCGGCGATCCCAGGTAAAGCCTCGCCCGCTCCGCGATGTATCCAGTGCTGCGCCGCCACTGCTGAAGCTCTGGTCCGGTCCCGGCAGGAAAGGCCGCGCCAATCCAGTTGGTAGGCTGCGAGGAGGGGGCAAGGGCGCGACTCGGATAATAGTCGCATCCTCGCCATGAAGTGACTGAAGGACGGTTTCCCCCTTACCATACCCCATTCCCCCCACATAAAATACTAAAAAAAAAACTAAAGAACATACTTTAAACATAACAAAAAATAAAAAAAGATAATCAGACTGTAGGCGGAGGCAGCCATCAACAGCGCCACCGGATCTCCAGTGCTGCCTCACCAGCTGAGTTTCTCCATCATTTTGTGTCTACCTTCGATTTTACCAGCATCTGCAGATCTTTCTTAAACATGCTCTGCCAGGCCTGTATTGCAGCCATCTTTAGCTTATGCTTGTTTTGGGGGCTAGTCCCCTTCAGTTTTCTCTACAGCATATAAAAGGCATGCACAATTGGGTTCAGATCGCGTGATTGACTTGGCCACTCAAGAATTGACCCTTTTTTAGCTTTGAAAAACTCCTTTGTTGCTTTAGCAGTATGTTTGGCATTATTGTCTTGCTGCAAAATAAACCGCTGGCCAATGAGTTTTGAGGCATTTGTTTGAACTTGAGCAGATAGGATGTGTCTATACACTTCAGAATTCATTATGCTCCAACCATTAGCAGTTTTATCATCAATGAAGATAAGTGAGCCAGTACCTTCAGCAGCCATACATGCCCAGGCCATAACACCCCACCACCGTGTTTCACAGAGGAGGTGGTATGCTTTGGATCTTGGGCAGTTCATTCTCTCCTCCATACTTTGCTCTTGCCATCACTCTGATATAAGTTAATCTTCGTCTCATCTGTCCACAAGACCTTTTTCCAGAACTGTGATTGCTGTTTTAAGTACTTCTTGGCAATCTGTAACCTGGCCATCCTATTTTTGTGGCTAACTAGTGGTTTGCATCTTGCAGTTTAACCTCTGTATTTCTGTTCATGAAGTCTTCTGTGGACAGTGGTCATTGACAAATCCACACCTGAATCCTGAAGTGTTTCTGATCTGTCGGACAGGTGTTTAGGGATTTTTCTTTATAATAGAGAGAATTCTTCTGTCATCACCTGTGGAGGTCTTCCTTGGCCTGCCAGTCCCTTTGCGATTAGTATGCTTACCAGTGCTCTATTTCTCTTAATGATGTTCCAAACAGTTGATTTTGGTCAGCCTAAGGTTTCTGATGTATCTAACAGTTTTATTCTTGTTTCTCAATTTCATAATGACTTCTTTGACTTTCATTGGCACAACTTTGGTCCTCATGTTGATAAACAGCATTAAAGGTTTCCAAAGCTGATGGAAAGACTGGAGGAAAGTCTAGGTGCTGAGAGCTCTCTTATACCTGCATTAAGGAACCAATTAAACACACCTGAGCAATTACAAACGCCTGTGAAGCCATGTGTCCCAAACATCACGATGCCCTGAAATGGGGGGACTATGTATAAACACAGCTGTGATTTCTACATGGTGAAACCAAAATGTATAAAAATACCCTTTAATAAAATCTGACAATGTGCACTTTAACCACATGTGATTTTTTTCTATTACAAATCTCAAATTGTGGAGTACAGAGGCAAATAAATGAATGGCGGGTCCTTTGTCCCAAACATTATGGAGGGCACTGTATATTATTATCACGAGTACAATAAAATCTTTGTTTTGCATTCTATCCAGGCTAATCATATCATAAATGACTACATCATGGTCGTACAAAAGAAAAAAAAATAGAATGCAGAATATAGTGTTACAAAGAAAATGCAGATAAGAAAAGTGCATAGGTTGTGGCAAGATAGATTGGGAATACATCCTTAGCATATGTGTCTTTTTACAATACTGGAGAGTTTTTGACAAACAAGATTAGTATTCACTTTTTTACACCAATACACGGTTCGTAAAAAAATCTGCCCATCATGTGAAACCTTATAAATAGCAGTTAAATTAGATAACTTCAAGACTGAAAGTCAAAACTTTTTTCATGACAGACCAATTTTCATCGTTTTACCACCAATATGGACACCAAAAATGTGGCTTTAAAAACAGTGCCACATTTAGTCATGAATATTTAATTCATAAATAAACTGCATGTAGCCCCTCATACATACTTTTTGATAAAGATCTAGGCTTAATATCTTCATCAATACCAGGAGAAAAATACAGTAAATTAAAGATAATACAGTACAGTAAAGATCCCGTAAGGGCCGTTGTGCTTGGTATCCAATGTCACAACGACCGCTATCGGGGTCGGTACCCCCATAAGTTAAATCATGGAGGCTCCAAACCTCTAATGCATTTCAAAAAACCAACGAGGTATCCTATGGTAGTAGCGATTACTGGGCAAGTTAATTATTTTTTCTTATTTTCCAATTTAATATATCAAAAACATCGTGGTGTCAAAAATGCAACGACCGTTTACGATATATTTCCCGACTTTTTAAAATAAAAATAATTTTTTTTTTGTGACATAAATTGGTCATCAAAACTAAGAAACTGAGCTAATCTTCAATTTGGCAACACACTGTCTCTTGTTTACCTTTCGTATGGACCAAGTCGCTAACTTCATTCCTTTGTGTCACTTCGGGAAGCTCTGCAACGACTGTTACGGAGACATTTACTTACAAAAAAATCAGCCCAAATCAAACGATCTGACGAATCATCGGCCATCGATAGCTCAAATCCATAAGTTAAAGTACCGTTTAGATCACATTGGTGAAAATGTTTGGTTCTCGCTGATAATGTAACGTTCGTTTTCTGGGACACCAAACCTTTTAGTGTCCACCGCAACGTACGTTTGTGTGTATGATGTGTAACGTGCGTTGCGGTGTCCACTCAGATGGATGCAATATTCTACTACATGATCAGGTGAATGAAGTGGAAATGGTGTTTGCAATTTTATTGTTCCATGTGGTATTCATAAACACACAAAGGAGTAAGAAATACGTGCACTTACTGTGCCAACCAGGTCACTGGTGGACACCACTCGACAACCGTTACACAAAATGTATTTGCATTCCGATGCCATTTTCGGGACCTTGCCATCAATATGCTATCTTTTCTTATACGTTTTCACATTTTTGTGTGCAGTATTGTAAAAAGACACATAAATATATACACATACTCACAAGTACACATACACATATATATGTGTCTTTGCTAGGCAGAATACCAGACATGTTACTGTATTTTTCTCCTAGTATTGATGAAGATATTTCCCTAGATCGTTATCAAAACCTGTACGTATGAGGGGCCATATGAAGTTTATTTATGAATTAAATATTCATGACTAAATGTGGCAGTGTATTTAATGTCATATTTTTGGTGTCCAAATTGGTGGTAAAATGATGAAGATTTGTCTGTCATGAACAAAGTTTTTGACTTTTGGTCTTGAAGTTATCTGATTTATATCTAGTATTTATAGGGTTTCACATGATAGGTAGATTTTTGTTAAGAACAGTGTATTGGTGATAAAAACTGAATAATAATCTTCCTCAAAATCTCTCCAGTTTTGTAAAAAGACACATATACACACTGAATTTTTTTTCTCTCTCATTTATTATATTGTTTACAGTATACTGTGTTTACAGATTCTGTTGTGCTGCAGCAAGTAAGAATTTCATTGTTCTATCTGGGGCATATGACAATAAAACACTCTGACTTGGTCTAGCCGATATACAGGAGGCCACATCAGGAACACTGGATACAGTAGATGAGGTGCACATGAACTTCTGTCTCACTTGAAAGGACTGTTGGGGTCCTTGAGTGGAGGTGATGGAGGAGGTATAGGTACAGGTGTTACATCTCCTGCGGTTGCAGGGGAAAGTACCTGGGGAAGGGGAGGTTTGGGTGGGAAGGGATGAGGAACCAAGGAGCTGCAGAGGGAGCGGTCTCTGCAGAAGGTGGAAAGGGGTGGAGATGGGAAGATGTGACTAGTAGTGAGATCACATTGGAGGTAACGGAAATGTCAGAGTATGATGTGTTGAATGCAGAGGTTGGTGGGGTGAAAAGTGAGGACCGGGGAGCACTATCCGTGTTTTGTCTGGTGGGAGAGGGAAGTAAGAGCAGAACTACAGGACACAGAGGAGACGTGAGCAAGGGCTCCATCTGTGACAGAAGTGGGAAAGCCATGGTTACTACAGAAAGAGGGCATATTGGGTGTCTTAGAATGGAAAATCTCATTTTGCGGCAGAGACGGAGGAATTGAAAGTAGGAAAGAGTGAATTTGCAAGAAGTGGGAGGAAGTGTAGTCCAGAAAACTATGGGAGCTGGGAGGTTTATAGTCAACGTCAGTTGATAATCTGTCCCCTGTGATGGAGACAGAGAGATCAAAAGAGGCGTCAGAGATATTCCTGGTGAATTTGGAAGTTAGTGATGAAGTTAATGAAATCCATGAGTTATGCGCAGGTGCAGGAAGCCTCCCTGATGCAGTCGTCGATATAGCGAAGGAAGAGTTGGGAGATAGCCCAATGTACGCCAGGAACAATGACTGTATGATATAACAATCCGCAATTCAAGCCCGTCTCACAGCTATTGTTCTTATCTCTAGTCTTTGTTCCAACCATCTGCCTGTCAAAAATCCTCCTCGCCCTTGTTGACTAATACCTGCCACACTTTGTCCTACCTCTCTCCTTTTCTAGCATTCTTCACACACCCTACAATCAGTCAGAAAGGGTCTCGACGTCACCTATCAATTGGAGGAATCTCAAGAGATGCCTCCTGACTTGTAGAGTTACAGTTCAATAATGTTTTATTGTCACATGTGCAAAACATAGTGAAATTCTTTTTCAAGTCGCCAGATAACTCATTAGTCTTATGGAGCGGCCTTCGATCCAGGCGAGCCCCTAGATTGTTCAGCATATCGATAGTCCTCTTCTCACCCAGCAGTTATTCCAGCACTTTATGTTCGACTTTGTATTTATTCGGATTCCTTCCTGGATCCTACATATTCTGACCATCCAGAAGCCTGCATCCAGAATGCAGTGGTTTATCATTTACCCTGCTAAAGTCCATGTTGACAAAAAAAAACAAATTAACTGGACAAGATCCCTTGGACAAATCTGTCAGAGTTATTCCTTGTGTCCCCTCGAACATTTC
>CM075978.1:106398221-106423980 GCA_038087875.1 Malacoraja senta
TTTAGTTTGCAATGTGGAAACAGAAGATATGCGGGGTTTAAAACGTATGTTCAGCTTTGTCCTACATCTAACCCCCGCGGGCCTCCATCGTGCTGCCAAATGGCGTCCTGCCGCCAACATGAAGCTGCCGTTGCCGTTAGCTTCACCATCGCTTGGACCACGTGAGCCACCATCCAAGCGCAGCAGACCGTCGACGTCATTGGACAAACGTCTGGCCTGATAATATCTCTTTAAAATGCAATTGATCGCTGAATCAGAACATTTGCCAGGCTTGACTAGAGGTCAGGGCATATACTGCCGGTACATTTCGTGCGCGGATTAGCGAGATAATACACCCGCCAGGTTACACTGCCCCCGAGATAGCGTAGAGTTCACACAGGCGTAGAACCAAGTTCGCGCTGGGTTTACGCATGCGTACAAGCGAGAGTGGCTGGGATGGGAGGGGGAGGGGGAAGGGGGAAGGGGGAAGGGGGAAGGGGTAATCTCGCGAGATGACGGCGGTCCCGTTCCGCCCCTCCCACCCCCCCTCCCCCTCCTCCACCCTCCCTCCCCCCTCACGGAGCGCGGCTCGCCATCTGGTTGCGGGACCTGGGCGGCCATTACGCTGGGAAGATTTTAGGAGGTAGGAAAGCGGCTGGGGAGCAGTTGGTGTAGGGACACGCGCTGCTGCGAATATAGGAAGACGCAGGGTGGAATAAGCGTCTCTTTTTTAATTTGTCGAGAGTTGTAGGATCCGGGAGGCAGAGGATGGGAGCTGGTTGAGCGGTGGGCAGGGAGGGGTGAACGTTGGGTGGGGGATGTGAGAGCAGGCCGACATGGCCGGAGTCGGTGTTTGCAACTACATTTCCCATCGTGCACCCACTGAACCGCGCAATCGTAGAAACATTGGAGGAGAAAAAGTTTGTGAAAGCTCTGTAGAGTGCGGGCCACTTTCATATTCTCTGCCGATTGAGGGTGGACGCTGGCAAGTAAAATTGGGGCCACATAAGTGGTGGAAGAGTAAAAGAGCCTCTGTTTAATGGTAGATATTTAGATTTAATTGATTCCAAGGAAAAGCCAATACACAGGGCGTGTTTCAATTTCTGGAATATCGTAGGCAGAAGCAGCATAAATTATTTTTGAGAACCGGCGATGAGTTTCTTAGTGTGGTGATGGAGTTCGCACATTATTGGGTGGTGATTGCAGGATTTGAAGTCAGCGATGATGAATTTATCGATGTGCATTTTCGAGACTAAATATTGTGTGACTTAGCGAACATGTAGCGATGGTCTTAAAGAGTGCCTCTTGGCTTGATTTTAAGATGGTGGAAATTATAGGTTGGAACCTTCAAATGTGGTGTTTAGAAATTTGCTATTTTCAAAGATCGCTCAGTTGCACTTTGTATTAGTTGCAGTCGTAAATTGATTGAATTTATTAATGTGCAGCAGTATTTAGGAATCCAGCTGAGTTCCATCTTGGATTGCATCTGATCATTTGCAAGGAACCTTGGTTTTTTTTATTTTGTTTTGTTGATGTAACTTTTTGGTATGGTATTAAGTGTACACATTTGGAGAATCAAGATTTGATACCCCTTCTGTGCTATGGGAATGAGGGGTATCTGTACCACATGTTTTATACTTTGTAGTAGAATTATGAAAAGTAACACATCTGAGACTTCTATGTTGAATTTACCCTCATTCAAGATAGTGGTTCTGTTTTAGAATTGGAAAGGTTGTTTGCTATGTAGTTAATATCTTACCCAATGTTGGATGACAATGGGGTATTATTCATATAACTGGCTTGTTAGGCTGTAATATCTGACCACACCATGAAATATATATATTAAATGAGATCAAATCAGCAAAAAGTAATCACTTCCTGATATGTGCCACAATGTGTGTAAGTCGTTAAATATATTCTCCCAATTCCCTTGCTTTCAATCACAAGGCACTTAACCATAACACAAGCAAAAAATAAACTGCTCAACGAACTCAGCGGGTCAGACAGCTTCTATAGAAGATCAGTCTGAAAAAGGGTCCTGAGCCCCGAAACGCCATCGGTCCATTTCCTTCCACAGGTGTTGCCTGACCCGCTAATTTCTTTCAGCAGGTTGCTTCTTCTTGAGTTTCCTGCATCTGCCATCTCTTGTGTACCCGAATACAAACTGCTGATAATCTACGATCACTTTCCTGAGGAATTAAGTTGGTCTGTTAATGTTCACTGAAAAATTGCTTTGTTAATGTTCACTGAAAAATGGGCTTATTGCTTTCTTTTCTGTTTTACAATAACCTAAATGTTGGCCTTAGTAACTACTGTTGATTTCACTGGCTCTGGTTAGATGTGGTGGAAGCTTAATGCCAGATAAGATGCTTGGCGCTGCTAATCCAAATTATTTAAAGGGTGGACAAATCTGGAAGCTTATTCCTCAACTTAATTTCTGTTTTTGCAACTTGGGAGATCTAAGACTGGATCTGCCTAAAGCTAATGCATACAATAATGTTTGTGTCGGAAAGAACAGCAGATGCTGGTTTACACTGAAGATAGACACAAGATGCTGGTTTACTCAGCGAGTCTGGCAGCATCTCTGGAGAGAAGTAATGGGTGACGTTTCGGGTCGAGACTCTACTTTGGTCTCGACCCGAAATATCACCCATTCCTTCTCTCCAGAGATGCTGCCTGATCTGCTGAGTTACTCCAGCATTTTGTGTGTATCAATACTGTTTGTCTGCTCTGAATTAAAATAATGTTTGTCTGCTTGAAATTAAAACAGCATTTGTCTGCTGTTAACACTTGTTCTTGCATGTATCGCAGATCATCCTGCACATAATTGGGCCCATTGAATCTATACTGATATCGACATATTTACGTGGATCACATTTCCTTCAATTCTGTTCTGATTCTGTCACTCACTTGCACATGAGGGACAATTTACAGTGGCCACTTAACCTACCAACCCGCATGCCTTTTGGGATGTGAAGAGAAACTGGAAAATCTTGTCACAGAGAAAACATCCAAACTCCATACAGACAGCACAAGTTAACACAGCTGTGAGGTAGTAGCTCTAATGCCTGCAACACTGCCAGCCTGAAGTGTATAAATTAGTTGTGTTCTCATTGTATTTGTATTATTTTGCTATCCTCAGAGACAATTCTTTGTATTTCTAAGTTGTTTATAAAAAATAGTTGATTAAATTCAATTTGTTTTTTTAAAATTGAATTGTCAAGAAGATGTCACATTGTGCATTGCCATCACCTTGTACGTAAGTGAATGAAAAACCGGAAGATGTTGGGAATCGTTTGGTTAAATATGGACTAAATTACTGATAAGAGGATTATGGTTTGTGGACACTCAATGCACTTTGAGACTGATCAGTTTAAATTATATTTCTCTACAGTGTGTCAGGTTGTTGTTGACATATCTATGAGATTTAAACGGCGATGACTTAAAGAATCTCTGCGTCTTCTGAACCATTGCAACTTCAGTACTGGATTGGTTTGTTTTGTTATGCCTCAAGTTACTCAATGTTGACCTGTCACTGCATCTGGCTAACTTATTTTTGACTTTAAAGTTGTCAAACTGTTCCAGTATAAAAAATACTTCTAGATGTGGTTTACTTAACTTAATTTTTGAATGCTGATTACTTAACTTAATTTTTGAATACTGATAATTTTTGAGAAGTAAAAAAAAAACAATTTTGCTAAAGGCTCTCGAATAGCAAGGGGAGATAAATTAAATCCATTTGTAGCTGCTCTGAAGAAGGGTTCCAGCCCGTAACATCACCCATCCTTTTTCTCCAGAGATGCTGCCTGACCCGCTGAGTTACTCCAGCACTTTTTGTCTCCCTTTGGGTATAATGCATTTGGAGACAAACAAACACCCAATGGGACAGCAACAGGACAGTAAGCCATTCAAGCCTGCTCAGCCATTTAATAAGATCAACCTTAAGCAGCCCTTAGCATTAAGGCTGACTTGTTTTGTGGATTCTGAGATGCTGATGCCAATGATGGAACTGCAGACTTCCACAGATGGAGTAGGAGGTACCTGACTGAGCAGTTTAGTTTAATATGTGTACCGAGGTACAGTGAAAAGCTTTTGTTGCGTGCTAACCAGTCATCAGAAAGACAATACATGATTACAATCGATCCATTTACAGTGTATAGATACATGTTAAGGGAATAACATTTAGTGCAAGGTGAAGCCAACAAAGTCCGATTAAGGATATTTTGAGGGTCGCCAAAGAGATAGATAGTAGTTCAGCACTGCTCCCTGGTTGTGGTAGGTTGATGCAGTTGCCTGATAACATCTGGGAAGAAACTGTCCCTGAATCTGGTGGTGTGCGTTTTAACACTTCTATACCTTTTGTCTGATGGGAGAGGAGAGAAGAGGGAGTGGCCTGGGTGTAACCTGTCCTTGATTATACTGCTGACCTTGCCGAGGCAGCGCGAGGTATAAATGGAGTCAATGGAAGGGAGGTTGGTTTGTGTGATGGTCTGGGCTGCGTCCATAATTTGCTGCAATTTCTTGCGACCTTGGATGGAGCTGTTCCCAAACTAAGCTGTGATACATCCTGATGACATGCTTTCCATGTTGCATCTGTGGAAGTTGGCGAGAGTTGTAGAGGACATCCCAAATTTCCTAAGCCTTCTAAGGAAGTAGAGGCGTTGGTGTGCTTTCTTGGCTGTTGTTTCAATATGGGTGGTCCAGGCGAAGTTGTTAGTGGGTGGTTTGTGAGGTAGCGTACTCTTATTTATTCAGGGCTTCTGTTTGCGTTCAATGCGTGGGTGAGATTTTTCTATACAAATGCAAATGCTCCACTTTTGAGCAATCGTAGGTCAGGAATTCCGAATAACATTCTTGATATTGTGTTGTTTTTCAAAGAAGCGGTCTCTTCTGTGATAATTTGGCATAGTGCGTCTTTCAGGAGTCTAGTCTCGTATCTGAACGATATGTCCTAGATCAAGATCAAGATACATTTATTTGTCACATGTGCCAGTTGGCACAGTGAAATGTGTGTTCACCATACAGTCATACAATTAAAATAAAGTACACAACACACAATTGAGTCCAACATAAAACATCCCCACACAGCAGAATCAAAGTTTCCCACTGTGAGGGAAGGCACCAAAGTCAGTACTCTTCCTCTGTTGTTCTTAATGTTCACCCGAGCCCTCCGCAGTCGCCGTTACGGGTGGCCCGATATTCAGGCCGCTCGCCGGGATGGAACTCCGACGTCGGACCGGGAGAACAACCTCCGCGGCTTGGACCTCTGAATCAGCTGTGATTCAGTGATTCACCTACTCGGTGAAACTAACCAAGTGTGGTTAGGGATTCAGTGCTGGGAATGTTGTTCCACATAGGCACTGGCATTTGTTCACCAAACCTTGCAATGAGTTTAGAACTTTTTGGTGAGGTAGTAAGAGTCGTATATTTCAAATTCCTTGAGTTGCTTGCTGTACGTAGTCCAGGTCTCGGAAGCATATCGGAGGACGGTAGGGATCACATTGCCTGGTGACTGAGCATTGTAGCACACAGACTATACATTTGAGCACACAAAATGAGCTAATATTCTTCAGTGAATTCAAAGGTTCAATACTGACTTGTTGATATTTTAGCAGTTTGAAACATCTCTCCCCTCTCCCTTTTTAAAATATTTATTATACATCTCTGCTTCAGGTTTTGAATGTATAATTTGTTTGAAAACTTGTGGAGCAGCTGCAATTATGTTGGTATTTGTCTTTAGATTTACAGCAATAACCATCTTGCATTTACAATGGTGCTTGTGCAGATTCACTGTTGCCTCCAAGTCTGTCATCCTCCAATGTAGACATTCTGAAATTTAAAAAAAATGCTGTATCGACATGAGAAGCAGTTAACATTTTGGGTCAAAGAGTTAACATTTCAGTGAACATCTTGTTTCTCCTCCCACAGAAGCCACTTGCACTGCTGAACATTTCAGCATTTTCCGTTATTTTAGATTTCCAGCACTTTCAGCCCACCTGTAATTCTCATTAATGAAACAGTATCTCCTAAGTTTCCAATGCAACGTTCCAGAGCTAAACACGTGGATTGCAGAATCTGTTGCGTTTCTGCCCGTGAGGCTCTAACTACTTTACAGGTTGAGCTTTGACAGATCAGTTTGCAGGCTCTTTTCTGCTGCATTTCATTAGCCATGAATAAGTATTATTTTTTGTCATTGCTTGTGCGCTTTCTGATTGTTTTTCAGGATGCTTAACAATAACTCCAGCAAGTATATTTTTTATTATGAAAGTTTCTACCAATTTCCATGACTGACAATTCACTTGCACAACATGATTTCATATTGTCTGCTCATTTGACTCTTTTAATGAAGTATGCAAACCTGCACAAGATAGAAGAGAATTTTGTATTGAGTTGCAATTTCCTCCTGCCTATACCATCAGTATTTTAGTAATTGTTCATAAAGTACCTTCGGGCCATGCTAAAATAATAATGACCATATTTCCAGGCAATGAAGACGCACCTACGTCGAAGACGCACCCCCATTTTGAGTTGCTACATTTTGAAAAAAGGCTGGCGGGACATAGAATTTCTCACGCTCAAAAAATAATAATAATAATGATAACTTAAAATAAAGAAAGTAACAATTCAATTTGCCCAAGGCTTCCAGATCTCCTCCATTCTGAATAACTGAATGGGTGGGCGGTGGATGGTGACGGCAGGTGGAGAGATGGTGAGAAAAACGGGAGCACACCGGGACAAGTTGAATCAGTTGTGATCTTATTGCAGGGCTCGAAATTAGCGGTTGCGGGAGGAGGAGGAGATGGAGCTGATATCGCGGCCGCTGTGCGGAGCCCGTCATTCACTCCGACTCGTCTGAAGCAGCTGCACCAAAGATCTTATAGCTATAGGATCTCTGAGCTGCACCGCCCGGCCCCGCACCTTGCTGTTGGCTGGCGGAGGAGGGAGGCGGTGGCGAGGAGTTCCCAACGGCCAAGGCAGCGGGGCGATGTTGTCCAAGGAGTGTTGACCTTCCTTCCTCCCCACCTCGCCCCCTCTCTCTCTCTCTCGTACACGCCCCCTCCACCCCCTTATCCTGGGACCCCTCCACTCCATCCCGCACTGATCCCCATTCCCGCCTCTATTCAGTCCTCACTGACATCCCCTGTGCTCCCCTCCACATCTATTCATCCTGCGCTGATCACCCTATCCACCTCGCATTGATTCTCCTGCCACCCCCCTCCCCCCCCCATCCATCCTACACTGGTTCCCCAATTCACCCTGTACTTACCCCTTTCCCATCCATCCTGCACTACTCCATCCATCCTGTACTGATCCCCCATCCATCCTGTACTAATCCACGCATTCATCCCGTACTGACCCACCCTCCATTTACCCTGCACCTTTCCACCTTCCCCTCATTCATCCTGTAGCGATCTCCCATTCATCCTGCACAGACCCTCCGATCCACACTGTACTGACCCCCCCCCCCATTCATCCTGCGCTGGTCCCCCCCATCCATCCTGTACTGGACAGTCTGAAGAAGGGTCTCGACCCGAAACGTTGCCTATTTCCTTCGCTCCATAGATATTGCCTCGCCCGCTGAGTTTCTCCAGCACTTTTGTCTACCCCCATCCATCCCGTACTGAACCCCCCCATTCAACACCACTGACATCCCCGGTGCTCTCCCCTCACAATTTTACCTACTCCAACCAGCACGTACTAATTCACCTGCCTCAATCCATCCATTCTTCACCGTCTGCCTTCTAACCCCCCCCCCCCCCCACCCCCGCCATCTATCCACCCCGCACTGATTCACACACACACCGCTCCCTGACCCTATTGTGCTGGAAATGTCTTCAGAGCGAACATTGACTATGTTTGATAACGGAATGCAATCAAATGTGTTTTAATTCCCAATGTTATTATTTGTTTTAATCCATAAAGATGGATTAATTAAATTGTGAACACGTGAAACATTAAAACCGCAGTGTTCGATTGTCACGGCAGCCGTTGACACGCTATTACAGAATTCATTTTAACGGCAAATCAATGCTCTTATTATGGAGTATCAGTACTGTAGTTATTTAATGAGCAACATTCACAACTATACGTACGCATATATGTTACCATGGTCCAGGATTTATTGACACAGGTTGATCATACGCTGAATAATCCAACCACATTTTTGTTTGGAAGTGGAAAGAACTAATAGAAATTGCATTAATTGCAATGTGTAAAAAGAGTAGAGATACTGTCTTATAATTTTGCTGCATGTCATTGTGGGATATATCATGTCTTGATTGGTGAATATGTTTAGTTTGTGACTTTATTTGAAGCAGAAATAATATGTGAATGCTACATTGAGTATAATTCCGACTGGTAACTACGCACTTCGTCCGAGCACATTATCGCACGTGTCATGCAAGCCATCTTAAATGACCACCTAAACTGTCATTTGGCAACCTAAAAAGCTGCCACGGTTGCCCGGCTGGCAAAAGGGAAAAAAAGTTAAGCGAGAGCCCTGTTATTGAATGTCAATACTAGTTCAAGGGACTAATTGGGGGGGAGAGTTCCTTTCACAGAGAAGTGTTCATACGGAGAGCACTGCCAGAGGTGAGCGGGCCGGCAGATGGCGCTGAGGTGGCGGCCGTCTGAGCTGCTTCCCTCCCCGGCCACAATGCGGTGGCTCCGCGCCCGGAGCGCCGCGGCAGCGGTGAGTGAGTTGCTGGCATGATCCCCGACCCCCTCCTCAACGCTCCTGCCCGTGCTGACCCGGGCCAGACTTCCCACACGGTGTGAAAGGAACTCTTAACCCTCCCCCCAGCGGCGCTGCCCTTTTACAGCCGCTTCCCATCAGCTCTCAGCAATGACGGATAGACTTGGCTATCCCTCAGTACAGCAACATTGTTCTTGATGTTGCTGTACTGAGGGATAGCCAAGTATATCTTTCTTGGTTAACAACCTAACCTTCGGCCTCCAAGACGCAGGTAAATTTTTGTGCCTTATTTTTGGGTGCAAAATAGCGTCTTCGTTGCCGGGAAATACGGTATTTCAAAAGCACACTGGATCATTTCGTTTTCCTGTTGGTGCTAGTTTTTAATTAAACCTGAAGTAATTTGGGAAACCTTGGGTCGGCACATTTCATGGAGCTATTTTAAAGTGAAGAATACACTGATTTCAAAATGAAGTCCCGAAATGACCAAATAATATTGCCTGCTTGATTTTTCTTGTATTAATACCTGATGCTAATATAAAACATGAGGGCTTTTTGGAACATTCAGTTTGAAAGATTGTCACTCTTCTGAAAGGCACTGTTATTGAACATGTTCATGAGAGGACCTGTGAAGAATGATGTTCCTATTGAATTTGGTCATCTTGGGGTGCACGTTTTCCAAGGATAACTTGATGGATCCATGTCCAGTGCGACCTTGTTTGGGAAATCATTTTCCGACTAAAATCGCCATTTAGCAAGAATAGGTGAAACTATTGTGTTGACTTGTTAAATTTGGAAACTAGGTAGAGAGTGGGATATACTTAAATTTGCTGTTCAAATTTATTCTCATTTTAGGGTTCTGCTCCAGCACAATCTCTTGAGGATACACAGAAATAAAGGGTGATGTGATTAATAAAGTTTAATGTGGTTTTTGTTAGAATAATTGTTGCTCATATAGATTGAGCTACATGTGATTTGGCTTTTGTCAAAGTTTAAAATTAGTCTGTTAGTTAATAATATGACTAATGTATGGGCATCTCTAGTATCTATTTTACTAACATATTTTGCATTTTTTGATCACTGATATATTTCCACATTTATCAATAATGTCCAAGTTCAAGTTCAAGTGAGTTTATTGTCATATGTCCCTGATAGGACAATGAAATTCTTGCTTTGCTTCAGCACAACAGAACATAGTAGGCATTTACAACAAAACAGATCAGTGTGTCCATATACCATAATATAATATACACACACATGAATAAATAAACTGATAAAGTGCAAATAACAGATAATGGGTTATTAATAATCAGAGTTTTGTCCGAGCCAGGTTTAATAGCCTGATGGCTGTGGGGAAGTAGCTATTCCTGAACCTGGTTGTTGCAGTCTTCAAGCTCCTGTATCTTCTACCTGAAGGTAGCAGGGAGATGAGGGTGTGGCCAGGATGGTGTGGGTCTTTGATGATACTGCCAGCCTTTTTGAGGCAGCGACTGCGATAAATCCCCTCGATGGAAGGAAGGTCAGAGCCGATGATGGACTGGGCAGTGATTACTACTTTTTGTAGTCTTTTCCTCTCCCGGGCGCTCAAGTTGCCGAACCAAGCCACGATGCAACCGGTCAGCATGCTCTCCACTGTGCACCTGTAGAAGTTAGAGAGAGTCCTCCTTAACAAACCGACTCTCTGTAATCTTCTCAGGAAGTAGAGGCACTGATGAGCTTTCTTGATAATTGCATTAGTGTTCTCGGACCAGGAAAGATCTTCAGAGATGTGCACGTCCATTGCTGATTATTAGCAAGTTTCTGTTTCAGCAGTATAAACACTTTGTTCGACTGGCTGCATTGAATCATAGCCAGAATTCTGCAGCACAGGTTCTAAAAGTGGTGGCCTTCGAGATTGTGGAGGCATTAGTGGTGATCTTTCAAAAATCACTAGGAGGGGAGATCTTACCTGATGAATCCATTGGAATTCTTTGAGGAAAGTAATAGCAGGATAGACAAAGGAGAGTCGGTGGATGTTGCTTACCTAGATTTTCAGAAGGCCTTTGATAAGGTGCTGCACGTGAGATTGCTGAAGAAGATGAGAGCCCGTGGTATTAGAAGGAAGATATTGGTTAGCATGGATAGAAGGGTGGCTGAATGGCAGAAGACAGAGTGGGAATAAAGGGGCTTTTTCTGGTCGGCTACCAGTGACTAGTGGTGTTCTGCCAGGGTCAATGCTGGGGGTGCTATTCTTCACGTTGTATATCAATGATTTGGACGATGGATTGAAGGCTTTGTGGCCAAGCTTGTGGATGAAACAAAGATAGGTGGAAGGGCAGGTGGTGTACAGAAAGCAGGGACTCTGCGAAGGACTTGAACAGGTTGGGAGAATGGGCAAAGAAGTAGCAGACGGAATACAATGTAGCAAAGTGTACAGTCATGCATTTTGGTAGTAGGAATAAGCGAGTTCGGTATTCCAAAAAATGCAAGGAATCATGGAATTTGTCGAAGGTCACGTGTATGTATACAGACCTGCGTTTCATCCTTAGTCAGGATCGAACCTGTGTCTCCGGCGCTGCAAGCGCTGTTGAATTGCTGCTGGACCGTCCCCGTCCCCTCCCGAGTGTCCCATCCCTGTCCGGGGGTGGCCTGAGATGTCCGGGGTGACCCTGGACTGACGGGACACCGGCCCGGAGCAGTGGAGTTCAAGAGTCAAGTCAAGAGTGTTTTATTGTCATATGTCCCGGATGGGACAATGAAATTCTTACTTGCTGCAGCACAACAGAATATGTAAACATAGTACATAACGGGGGGAAAGAAAAAAAAATGAAAAAGTTCAATAAATAACAAATGTAGTACAATGATAATATAGTCTTTACAGTTCGGAGCACAGAGCTTATTCGTTGTTGTGTTTAATAGCCTGATGGCTGTAGGGAAGAAGCTGTTCCTCAACCTGGACGTTACAGTTTTCAAGCTCCTGTACCTTCTTCCTGATGGCAATGGTGAAATGAGTGTATGGCCAGGATGGTGTGGAACTTTGATGATTTTGGCTGCCTTTTTGAGGCAGCGACTACGATGGATCCCTTCGATGGTGGGGTGGTCAAAGCCGGTGATGGACTGGGCAGTGGTCACAACTTTTTGTAGTCTTTTTCGCTCCTGGATGTTCAAGTTGCCGAAACAGGCCACGAAGCAACCAGTCAGAATCCTCTCTACCGTGCACCTGTAGAGGTTTAGGAGAATCCTCTTCGACATGCCGAATCTCCGTAATCTTCTCAGGAAGTAGAGTCGCTGATGTGCCTTCTTTATAATTGCATCGGTGTGTTGGGTTCAGGAAAGATCTTCGGAAATATGCACGCCCAGGAATTATACGTTTTTGACCCTCTCCACCATCCTGGATTGTGGGTCCTCATCCTTCCCCTACCAAAGTCCACAATCAGTTCCTTGGTCTTACTGATGTTGAGAGCCAGGTTGATGTGCTGGCACCATTTGGTCAGTCCGTTGATCTCACTGCTACACTCTGACTCGTCGCCATCTGTGATTCGTCCAACAACAGTGGTGTCGTAGGTGAACTTGATGATAGAGTTAGCACTATGTCCGGCTACGCAGTCATGGGTAAAGAGTGATAAAGCTGGGGGCTGAGCACGCAGCCTTGAGATGCTCCCTTACTAATTGTTACTGAGGATGAAGTGTTTCCGCCAATTCAAACCGACTGGTCTGTGGATGAGGATCCCTCTGCAAGTCATCCCAATTGCAGAGGGATGCGGAGAGACCCAGTTCCGTGAGCTTGGTAACCAGCTTGGAAGGGATGATGGTATTAAACGTCGAGCTGTAGTCTATAAACAACAGCCTGACGTAAGTGTTTTTTATTGTCCAATTGGTCCAGTGCAGAGTGGAGAGCCAGTGAGATTGCATCCTCCATTGACCTGTTGTGGCGGTATGCAAACTGTAGTGGGTCGAGGTTCTTGCCGAGGTAGGAGTTGATGTGTACCATAACCAACCTCTCAAAGCACTTCATCACCACAGACGTTAGTGCCATTGGTCGATAGTCATTGAGGCACGTCACCTTACTCTTCTTGGGCACCGGTATTATTGATGCCCTCTTAAAGCAGGTGGGAACCTCTGACCTCAGAAGTGAGAGGTTGAAAATGTCTGCAAAAGCTCCCGCCAATTGGTCTGCACAGGTCTTGAGAACTCGACCGGGTATACCATCAGGTCCAGGCTTGGCGCTTCTTCTGAGAAGTTAGCGTGTCTCCGCGCTGGCTGTAAGTCTCGGCTGCCACTGCTCCGGGCCAGTGTCCCGGCGGTCCAGGGTCACCCCAGGCATCTCCGGCTGCCGCTGGACAGGGATGGGACACTCGGGAGGGGGCGGTCCAGTAGCAATTCTGCAGCGCCGGAGACCCGGGTTCGATCCTGACTACGGATGAAACGCACAGATGCCGAGAATGTTTATCGCGAGTGACCTATGACCTGGGCATGTGCAGTCGGAATACTGAACTCGCTTATAAAAGTATAGACTATTTTCTAAATGGGATGAGTTTTTTGAAATCGGAGATGCAAAGGGACTTGGGATTCCTGGTGCAAGATTCCCAAAAGGTTAATTTTCAAGTTGAATCGGTAGTAAGGAAGGCAAAGGCAATGTTACCATTTATTTAAAGCGGACTAGGATATAAAATCAGGGGTGTAATGCTGAGGCTTTATAAGGCACTGGCCAGACTGCTTTCGTAGTATTGTGAGCAGTTTGGGGCCTCGTATCTGAGGTAGGATGTGCTGGCATTGGCGAGAGTCCAGAGGGGGTTTATGAGAATGATCCCGGGGATGACTGGGTTAACATATGATGAGTGTTTAACAGCACTGGGCCTGTACTTGCCCAGGAGGATGAGGGGAGACATTGAAACTTACTGACTAGTGAAAGGCCTGGATATAGTGGATGTGTAGATGTTTCCAATGAATTAGGAGAGACTAGTCTGGAAAAACAGGTCATTAAAGAAACGAAAGGTGTGTGAGGTGTCGGACATGGGTCAGGAGGGATTGGACTGGGGGGGAGGATAGGATGTTGAGGTATGTTGAAATTATTTCAGTGGGGAGGGAGCAGGCAGAAACAATGGCAGTTGTGTTTAAGGATTTTGGAGAGAAGGTAAAACCGGGCCGTGCAGGGCTGGGGAACCACAATGTTGGAGGCTGTGGAGGGCAGACTGCCGGAAGTGATAAAAATCATTATGACTTCTGTTTTCTAGCCTGCCGGCCCTCATCTTTATTATGGATGTTCAGTCCATAATAACCTCTATCCCCCACCGTGAAGGCCTGAAAACCCGCTGTTACTTCCTCGACCGCAGGACCAGCCAATTTCCCTCCACTAGCACTCACCTCCACCTAGCAAAGCTGGTCCTCACTCTCAACAACTTCTTCAATTCCTCCCACTTCTTCCAAATCAAAGGCATAGCCAATGGCCCTAGCTATGCCTACCTCTTTATAGGGTACATCCTTGTTCCAGACATACACTGGTTTTATCCCCAAACTCTATCTCCACTACAATGATGACTGCAACGGGGCTACCTCTTGCACCCATGCAGAACTCATGGACTTCATTTACTTCACTACCAATTTCCAATTAGACCACTTGGAATGTCTCCAAACACCTCCCTCCCATTTCTTGATCTCACCGTCTCCATCACAGGAGATAACTATTGACTGACATCTGTTAATCCTACTGACTCTCACAGCTACCTAGACTACACTTCTTCCCACCCTGCCTCCTGCATAGACTATCCCTTACTCCCAATTGCTCCGTCTACACCACATCTGCGCCCAAGATGAGGTGTTCCACACCAGGACATCTGAGATTTCCTCATTCTTTAGGAAACGTAGGTTCCCGTCTTCTATCATAAATGAGGCCCTTGCAAGTCTCTTCTTGGTATCCCGCAGTTCCACTCTTGCTCCCCCTTCCCCCAGTCACAACAGGTACAGAGTCCACCTACTCCTCGCGTTTCACCCCATCAGCCGTTGCATACAGCACATAATCCTTTGACATTTTCGTTACCTCCAATGGGATCACACCATTAGCCACATCCTTCCATCTCTTTCTGCAGGTACCGTTCACTTTGCAATTCTCAGGTTAACTCATCCCTTCCCATCCAAACCACCCCCTCCCCAGGTATCGTCCTCCACAACTGCAGGAGATGTAATACCTGTCCCTATACTTCCTCCCTCGACTCTGTCCAAGGACCCCGACAGTCCTTATAGGTGAAGCAGAGGTTCACTTGCACCTCCTCCAACCTCATCTACTGCTGTTCTAGGTGTCGAATATATATCGGCGAGACCAAGCGCAGACTGGGTGATCGTTTCACTGAACACCTTTGCTCAGTCTGCCTTGGCCTACCTGATCTCCAAATATTTAAACTCCCATTCCCATGCTGACCTTTCTATCCTGGGCTGCCTCCATTGTCAGGGTTAGGCAAATTGGAGGAACAGCTCCTCATATTTTGTTTAGGCATATTTTGCTCTCTCTCTCTCTCTCTCTCTCTCTCTCTCTCTGTCCTTCCCCCACACAAGTCATCGTGCTAGTTTCACTGTCGTCCTGTTGAGTTTCACTGTATATCTCGTTATCACCTACCCTGCAGTCAACAATGGACCATTGTGGGCTCCACCTTTCCTTGATCATCACTTCTTTTTGTATGTCTTTCGTTCATTTGTCCTATGTCAATGGATAAACCATAGTGTTATTGATCAGTTTATGGTTCTTGTCAAGATAGTGCTGGATGCTCATTGCATATACAATAATTTCCACTGAGTTGCAAAACATTTTTGTGCCTGCTGACTTTTTTTGATCAGTTTTAAAGAAATATTTCAGTAATATTGATCAAGTCGTCATGTTCATTTCATTGGATGACCCATATTTTTTTAATTGAAACCTTATTGTAGATTCTCCCACAAGAGGTAGCACGCTTCATATGAACACAGACTAAAGATGCTGAAACCTGATCAAAAAAACAAACTACACCATAGGCACGTCCACCCTGTCAAACTCTCGGGTCTTGGATGTTTCATTCAGCCCATTTAAGGTCATAAGTGATAGGAGTAGAATTAGGCCATTCAGTCCATCATGTCTACTCCACCATTCAAGCATGGCTGATCTATCTATCCCTCCTAACCCTGCCTCCTTTGTTTTCTTCTTAGACTCCAGCAGATCTGAGCATAGCCTTTCCTCAAACAACCTGACTATTTCAGGTCCATAGCTTGGTGAGTTTTCTCTGAACTGCCTATACCACAATAACACCCATCCCTAAATATGAAGACTAATACTGTCTTTGAAATTCCAATGTAGTTTCATCAATGCGCTAAATAATTATAGCTTTATTATCATACCCCCGCGGCTATTCTCTTAACAATAAATAATGCTCTTTTTGTTTCTGTTATTCTTTGCATCATCTGCAATGGAGACTTTTGCAATTTGTACTTGCACGCACAGATCTATCCGTCTCGGAGTTCTACAATCTCTTGCCATTTGGATAACATTACTATTCCAAAATGGACAATTCCATATTATCTCACATCATACTTCTTTTGCCAGCTCTTTGTTACTCTCTGGAACTCTCTATATCCTCTTCCTTGATCTATTATCTGTGGTTAACCAATGTTAAAATAACATCAATTTTTTTTTTTAAACACAGAATGCACAGATAGATGACACATCAGATAGATGACACCTCTTCCTAGGTTTCTTGTATCCTCCTCACAACTTGCTTTCCTATCTATCTTTGTGTTATCATAAAACTTAATGACTGTACCTTTTAATGCCTTTACCCAAGACGTTTGTATACAGTAAAATTAAACCATCGTCTAGTTGTCCAGAAATCCTGATGGTCTGGAATGTGAGCTGTGGGTGTTGGGCTAGAGACTGGGTCCATACTGTGGGCTAGGTATGCCACTGGACACTACACTGGGTTGGGAACAACAAAGATCAGCAACAGGGTAATTTTTGGGCCACCATCAGTGTTTAGTGCACCTGTATATTTTGCACTCCCTTTAAACTCAACAGATTTAGTGGGAAATTTATTATACTTCTGTTATAAAAAAAAAATTTGCCTAATAATAGGAGTACCATCTAATTGCATAGAATTACTGAAATCCCGTGTTCAGCATTATTGGACTTTTACTATAAATTATAATGTTGAGGCCTTGGCACCAGTCCCTGTGGGACACCACTCCTTGCCAACCAGAAAAAAAACTATTTATGTCGACTCAGGGCTCGAAATTAGCAGTTGCCCGGGTGCCACTGACCACTCAAAGCGCCGCCGGGCAACCTAAACGGCGAGTCATTTTGCCCGGCTTGGCAACCAGATACTGGTTTGTACCGAAGATAGACACAAATAACGAGTAACTCCGTGTGTCGGGCAGCATCTCTGGAGAAAAGGAACGCGACGTTTCGTGTCGGCGGCGGCTGTGCGGGGCAAAGATACTGGGTGCGGGGCGACGAAGGGTCGGAGCGAATGACGGGCCCCGCACAGCGGCAGTAGCGGCTGCGACAGCGGATTCATCTCCTCCCGCCCCCCCCCCCCCCCCCGCCGGCCCTGATAAGGGCCTCTGCTTGTAAATCAGCAAACCGGATTGGAGATGGAGCCGCTGCTGCCGCTATGCAGGGCCCGTCATTCGCTCCGACCCTTCTGAAGCAGCTGCACCAAAGATCCTATAGCTATAGGATCTCTGAGCTGCACCGCCCGGCCCCGCACCTTGCTGTTGGCTGGCGGAGGAGGGAGGCGGTGGCGAGGAGTTCCCAACGGCCAAGGCAGCGGGGCGATGTTGTCCGAGGAGCGCTGACCTTCCTCCCCACCTCGCCCCCCCTCCCTCTCTCTCTCTCTCTCTCTCTCTTGAACGCCCCCTCCACCCCCTAATCCTGGGACCCCTCCACTCCATCCTGCACTGATCCCTATTCCTGCCTCTATTCAGTCCTCACTGACATCCCCTGTGCTCCCCTCCACATCTACCCCCCCCCCCATCTATTCATCCTGCGCTGATCACCCTATCCACCTCGCATTGATTCTCCTGCCCCCCCCCCCATCCATCCTACACTGGTTCCCCAATTCACCCTGTACTTACCCCTTTCACATCTATCCTGCACTTCTCCGTCCATCCTGTACTGATCCCCCATCCATCCTGTACTAATCCCCCATCCATCCTGTACTAATCCACGCATTCATCCCGTACTGACCCACCCTCCATTTACCCTACATCTTTCACCTCTCATTCTTTCCTGTAGTGATCCCCCATTCATCCTGCACAGACCCTCCGATCCACACTGTACTGACCCCCCCCCATTCATCCTGTGTTGATCTCCCCCCCCCCATCCATCCTGTACTGATCCTCCCATTCAAGAAGAATGGGGGGAACAGTCTGAAGAAGGGTCTTGACCCGAAACGTTGCCTATTTCCTTCGCTCCATAGATGCTGCCTCACCCGCTGAGTTTCTCCAGCACTTTTGTCTACCCCCATCCATCCCGTACTGAACCCCCCCCATTCAACACCACTGACATCCCCGGTGCTCTCCCCTCACAATTTTACCCACTCCAACCAACACGTACTAATTCACCTGCCTCAATCCATCCATTCTGCACCGAGTGCCTTCTAACCCCCCCCACCCCCGCCATCTATCCACCCTGCACTGATTCACACACACACCCATCCCTGATCCTATTGTGCTGGAAATGTCTTCAGAGCAAACATTGACTATGTTTGATAACGGAATGCAATCAAATGTGTTTTAATTCCCAATGTTATTATTTGTTTTAATCCATAAAGATGGATTAATTAAATTGTGAACATGTGAAACATTAAAACCGCAGTGTTCGATTGTCACTGCTGCCGTTGACACGTTATTACAGAATTCATTTTAACGGCAAATCAATGCTCTTAATATGGAGTATCAGTACTGTAGTTATTTAATGAGCAACATTCACAACTATACGTACGCATATATGTTACCATGGTCCAGGATTTATTGACACAGGTTGATCATACGCTGAATAATCCAACCACATTTTTGTTTGGAAGTGGAAAGAACTAATAGAAATTGCATTAATTGCAATGTGTAAAAAGAGTAGAGATACTGTCTTATAATTTTGCTGCATGTCATTGTGGGATATATCATGTCTTGATTGGTGAATATGTTTAGTTTGTGACTTTATTTGAAGCAGAAATAATATGTGAATGCTACATTGAGTATAATTCCGACTGGTAACTACGCACTTCGTCCGAGGACATTATCACACGCGTCATGCAAGCCATCTTAAATGACCACCTAAACTGTCATTTGGCAACCTAAAAAGCTGCCACGGTTGCCCGGCTGGCAACAGGGAAAAAAAGTTAAGCGAGAGCCCTGTGACTATATGTTTCCTTTTAGCCAGCTACTTTTGTCTGTGTCAATATTTTATCTCCTGCAACGTGAATTTTAATTTTTTCAAATACCGTGATGTGGCACCATTGCAATTGACAACTGGAAACTTAATAATTGTAGATTTTTAAGTTTTGCATTTATTATTGTCATATGTAGCAAGGTAGAGTGGAAAAGGTTCCCCTTTATCCACAGCACACACTACTATGTTTGAATGTTGTATCGTTTTCACGGAGTCATGACTTTAATTATTTTGGGAACCCAGCAGCGTGAATGTTGATTTCTCTCCGCCCCGTCACCACCACAGTTGTCCTGCCAGTTCCACTGTTCGCATCTATATATCCATTTGTTATCACTCTTTCACAGCCAACAATGGACCATTGTAGGCTCCACCTTTCCTTGGCCATCAGTGCCGGCTTCAATTTGTTCTGAACCTTTTTATACCTCTAATTTCCCTCTACCCTGACCCTTGGTCTGAATGGGAATGATTTGCTGGGGAAATGGGGCTCATGGGAATGCTCCCTAGGAGTGGGAATGAACACCATGGAACAAATTGTCACTTTCTCTAAGATATTTCTGGCCAGCTTTAATTCTTGATCTCTATCTGCCTTCATAGGTCATGGTGGGTAATATCAAGTTATGCTGTGATTTAACAAAACACTGGTTGGGCTGCATTTAAGAATATTGTGTGTGTAGTTCTGGTTGCCATGCTATAGAAAGTAAGTGGTTGGGTTGAAGACAGTGCAGCAGATATTCATCCGATTGTTGCCAGAATTGGAGGACTTTATTTATGAGGACATCTTTAAGTTTGCTGATGATACCATCATTATTAGACGAATATCGGGTAAAGATGAGTCAACACGAGGGAGTTGGAGAATCAGATTTGAATGGTACCAGAACAGCAATCTTGCTCTCGAGTTAGCAGGACCAGGAAGCAGATTATAGACTTCAGCCAGGGGTAAGTCGGCGATCCATCATCCTTGATAGTCTGGGTAGTGGCGGAGGGTGTGAATACTAAGTTCCTGGCAGACTTCATAAAGTGGTGGACATTGCCTGGTCTATCTTGGGTGTTGACCTCCTACCATTGAAGGGATCTGCACTCTGCCTTAAAAGGTAGCTTATATCATCAAATGCACACCACCTTGGTTGTGCTCTTGTATTCCTGCTACCATCAGGAAGGAGGTACAGGAGCCTGAGATCCGTGTCTCAAGGTTTAAGGACTGCTTCTCCCCATCAGTCATTAGGCTCTTGAACCAACCCTACCTCAGCAACAATCTACCAGTAACTTTATTTTCATTGCACTATTATGCTTGGTTATCTAATATTGCTGATAATATTGTATTAATGTTTGTATATTTACGATATGTTATTACAATATTGGGCATATAAAACTCTAAGATTTCATTGCCCATTCCAGATGCATTAAATTAGATTAGATTCAACTTTAATGTCATTGTGCAGAGTACAAGTACAGAGACAACAAAATGCTTTTTCACCATACAGCCATACGAATTTTAAAAATAAATAAATAAGAACAGGCAACACGATAGTCTATAACATAAACATTCCCACAGTATCAAAGTTTCCCTCTGTGAGGAAGGCACCAAAGTTCAGTCAACCTCTTGATATTCTTTGATGTTCACCCGTGGTCGGGGCCTCCCGAGCCCCCTGCAGTCGCCGCTACGAGCGGCCCGATGTTCAGGCCCTCTCGCCGGGATGATGGAACTCCGACGTCGGAACGGAAGAACATCCTCAGCGGCTTGGACTCCGAATCGGCCACTTCCTACCGGAGTCCGCGGCTCCCCAAGTCCACAGGCTGAGCTGGGCGGAGATTCAATGCTGGCGGCCCTCGGCAAAGGGTCCCAGGACTCCGCGATGTTGGTCAGCGCCGCCCGCGCTGGGAGCTCCGCAAACCACAGCTCCGCGATGTTGATGCAGCAGGCCCAACACTCCGGAGCTTCAAACGGTGATCCCAGGTAAGGCATCGCCTGCTCCGCGATGTATCCGGCGCTGCTGAAGCTCTGGTCCGGTCCCCGGCAGGAAAGGCCGCGCCAATCCAGTTGGTAGGCCGCGAGGAGGGGGGAGAGGACGCGACTCAGAGAATAGTCGCATCCTCGCCAGGAAGTGACTGGGAAACTGTTTCCCCCTTACCCTACTCCCCTCCCCCACATAAAATACTTTAAAAAATCCTCCAAAACATACTTTAAACAAACTAATTTTTTTTTTAAAGATAGATAGACAACAGACTTTAGGCAGAGGCTGCCATCATGCGGCGCCCCCCTCGATATGTATAAACATTCTTCAGTGTTCAGTGCTTTATTGTCCCATGTACAGAGATACAACGGAATGCTTGTTCTGCATGTTAGCTATCAAATCATACCACAGGGCTCTCACTTAACTTTTTTTCCCTGTTGCCAGCCGGGCAACCTTGGCAGCTTTTTAGGTTGCCAAATGACAGTTTAGGTGGTCATTTAAGACGGTTTGCATGACGCGTGCTATAATGTGCTAGGACGAAGTGCGTAGTTACCAGTCGGAATTATGCTCAATTAAGCATTCACATATTATTTCTGCTTCAAATAAAGTCACAAACTAAACATATTCACCAATATATACCACAATGACATGCAGCAAAATTATAATACAGTATCTCAACTCTTTTTACACATTGCAATTAATGCTATTTCTATTAGTTCTTTCCACTTCCAAACAAAAATGTGGTTGGATTATTCAGCGTATGATCAACCTGTGTCAATAAATCCTGGACCATGGTAACATATATGCTTAACCATACACACTACAGATTGATGCAAGCATATTTTTTGTGAAGGACCGAAAATTACCACGACATGGCCATAGCATGGGTCGTTATTGCTGTTGGTACAGAAATACTCTCGCTTCCCACATAATTTATCCATAACAAAATATACAGGTTGCAAGGAAATTTCTAAAGGCATTTTATGATAATAGCTGTTAAAACCGACTATACCCATCTGACAGGTTAAACATTACACTAACTGACAAGAGATGGCCAAAGGACATAACTGCAGCAAATGTTCTTTTGGTAATATGTTTAAAGGTGTCAAAAAGCCACATTACCGGACATTCAGATTAGATGTACGTGTTGTGAACAGCAACGAAGATACCCAGTTTGTACGCACCAGATTTGTTTTAAATTATTGATAAACGCTGTTTCCATCATTCCCACTTCAGAATTAACGTTAAAATTTCAACTGAAATATCTCCTGACCAAATTTGTGATGTATATGACCGACTGTAGAAGTAAAACCTGGATAAATCCAACGTATAGTTGTGAATGTTGCTCATTAAATAACCACAGTACTGATACTCCATATTAAGAGCATTGATTTGCCATTAAAATGAATTCTGTAATCACGTGTCAACGGTAGCAATGACAATCGAACACTGCGGTTTCAATGTTTCACGTGTTCACAATTTAATTAATCCATCTTTATGGACTAAAACAAATAATAACATTGGAAATTAAAACACATTTGATTGCATTTCGTAATCAAACATAGTCATTGTTCGCTCTGAAGACATTTCCAGCACAATAGGGTCAGGGAGGGGGGGGGTGTGTGAATCAGTGTGGGTGGATAGATGGCAGGGGTGAGAAGGCAATCGGTGCGGAATGGATGGATTGAGGCAGGTGAATTAGTACGTGTTGGTTGGAGTATGTAAAATTGTGAGGGGAGAGCACGGGGGTCAGTGGTGTTGAATGCGGGGATCAGTACGGGATGGATGGGGGGATCAGTACAGGATGAATGGGGGTAGACAAAAATGCTGGAGTAACTCAGCGGGTGAGGCAGCATCAATGGAGCGAAGGAAATAGGCAACGTTTTGGGTCAAGACCCTTCTTCAGACTGTTCCCCCCCATTCTTCTTGAATGCGATCAGTACAGGCTGGATGGGGGGGAGGAGGAGGATTAGCGCAGGATGAATGGTGGAATCAGTACAGGATGAATGACGGAATCGGTACAGGATGAATGGGGGGGATCAGTACAGGATGAATGGGAAGATCACTACAGGATGGATAGGGGGGATCGGTGCAGGGTAAATGGAGGGTGGCTCAATACAGGATGAATGGGGGGTTCAATGCAGGATGAATGGGGTGAGCAGTGCAGGATGAATGGAGAAGCAGGATGGATGGGAAAGGAGGTAAGTACAGGATGAATTGGGGGGCCAGTGTAGGATGGATGGGGGGTGGCAGGAGAATCAATGCGAGGTGGATAGGGTGATCAGCGTAGGATGAATAGATGGGGGGGGGGTAGATGGGGAGGGGAGCACAGGGGATGTCAGTGAGGACTGAATAGAGGCGGGAATGGGGATCAGTGCGGGATGGAGAGGAGGGTCTCGGGATGGGGGGGTGGAGGAGGGTGTATGAGAGAGGGGGGAAGGGGCAGAGGAGGTGGGGAGGGAGGAAAGAAGGTCAGCGCTCCTCCGCTGCCTTGGCCGTCTCCTACCCACCGCCTCCCCTCCTCTGCCAGGGACAGGGATGAGGGAGATGAGCTTAAGAGCAGTTATAAAAGTGGAGAAAGGTGATCTTTGTGATCCCAAAATCTCAACATAGTCAAATATCTCAACAAGATTGTGAATATTGAGACCAGATTTCAGAAAATTACGAGAGGAATGGTGTGGTGGCTGGTATGCTTTCATTACTTTTCATTTTGTTGTTGCATGTGGTTGGCAGTACCCCCTTGTTCCTGGCAGTTTTCATAATGAAAGTGTGGAGAACTTTTTGTCTTGGACATTGACCTTTGCATTATTTGTCCAATGATATAAATTGGAATATACTAAATGTTCTTTAAAATGGAAAGTTAATACTAAAATCAAGGACCATTAGAGGGTTATTTAAATGTAAGTTATAAAAAGTATGTTGGTATGCTTTTCACCTTGCCTGCCACATCACTTAATTGTGGAACCATAACCAGCCTTCCACTGGAACTCCTGTCGTGTTTGTGAGATATAACTGTTCTTTTATAAAAGTGCATAGATTCAATTGTAGTGCCAATTCTTGATATAATTTATGGATTTTAAGTGGTCCTCATTAGTATTTGTGTAAACCTGGAACTGGATTCTGTGCAGATTCTTAATGTCTCTGCAAACTATGTTTTCTGGCCTTTTGCATGCCTCTCCCTCGCACAACTATGTGAAAATTCAGCACATTAAAAATAAATAAAACCTGAATCAATGTAGACTACAAGACTGCTACCAAAAGAAGGAGAACAGAGCCATGATAGTTGGCAAGACTGAGGTTACAAAGCAAGGAAGGGGTTTATTAGTTTTCATGTCTGCAAGCAAAATTATGACAACCAAGAATAAGATTGATATAACAGGAAGTGAAACTTAGTGCAACGCAGAAAGCAATCAGTGATATTTTGGGGAAAATTTATGATTGTGTGGAATTTGGAGTCTTGACAATAAGGACATGCTGTGTATGTGAACAGTTAAGCCAGTTAAAGTGTGTATGTAGCAATCACAACAATCGTATTGCCCACTGCAACACACACTAATGTTGCCAATCACCTTATTTGAAACGTCACCCACTGGACCTGGGCTCTTCAACTGAATGTTCTGCCTGCTGATCGCTTGTTACTAGAAACATCTTGGTTGGTATCTAGCAAGTGTTAGTTATTCATGCATAATGTGTCAATTTCTCTATTTCATTCTGCCCTGTGTGAGATGCGATGTACGAATGGTTACGGAGTAAAGAATGTGTGACAGACCCATTCTCTGATCTGTCTTCAGACTGTATCCTCGACAGTTGGAATGGATTGTTGAAGAGTGATGTTCAGATGTCATGGTATATATGTTGCACCAGTTTCATTGTCTATTTTTGGGGCATAAGTTGAGCATTTGAGAATATAAGAAAGGTACTGTATAATGTAAAGCCCCAATAACTATGCAAACGGAGTTCCAAAAAGCAGAATACAAAAAACTCAAGTATTTTGAGGCAGAGAATATCTGTATAGTACAGATTTCTGTAATGCATGATGAGGAAGTGTTAAAAATAATACTTCAAAAAGTTAAGATTCCTTATTAGAACAAAGGAGATTAAAAGCAAATTGATGTCAGAATTATGGAGTTGAGAAGATAAGATTGCATCCCATGTGGATGGATCTAGAAAGAGGGACTTTTGCAGATATGCTCCAAGCAGCAGCAACAATTGACTTTGTTACATCACCTTCTGTGGCAAGTGTTCTGAGACACTTCATGGGATAATTATCAAGCAAATATTAATATTAAGTCACCGGCAGTGCTAAGAACCAAAAGTTTAGTCAAAGTAATGGTTTTAGAGCTTGTCTCCATGAGCTGACTCCAGTGGGATCTGATTTGATTAGGTTTATGTGTTAGTACATTCTGGTGAACTGCAAGGTTGTGCCATGCTGGATCGGCATGGTACTTCATCCAGATCACAGTTACTTGCTCAGTATTCCTGGATATGAATTACATATTTGGGGTTATTATATTTATTGTCAAGAATGGGGGAGAAAGAAGGGGAGCAAAGTTATTGCATCGTGCAGATTGGTATGATTGGGTTTTAATTTGATTTTCCAAAGAGTATGTCAGAAGAAAAGCAATGGTAGATTTGGAAAGATGTTTCTAGAACAGGGGGGGGGGGGGGGGGGGGGGGGGGGGGGGGGTGGGGGGGGGGGGGGGGGGGGGGGTGGGTGGGGGGGGGGGGGGGGGGGGGGGGGGGGGGGGGGGG
>CM075978.1:106424180-106540492 GCA_038087875.1 Malacoraja senta
ATTCTGTGCAGATTCTTAATGTCTCTGCAAACTATGTTTTCTGGCCTTTTGCATGCCTCTCCCTCGCACAACTATGTGAAAATTCAGCACATTAAAAATAAATAAAACCTGAATCAATGTAGACTACAAGACTGCTACCAAAAGAAGGAGAACAGAGCCATGGAACTATCAAAAGCCACTTGATAGTTGGCAAGACTGAGGTTACAAAGCAAGGAAGGGGTTTATTAGTTTTCATGTCTGCAAGCAAAATTATGACAACCAAGAATAAGATTGATATAACAGGAAGTGAAACTTAGTGCAACGCAGAAAGCAATCAGTGATATTTTGGGGAAAATTTATGATTGTGTGGAATTTGGAGTCTTGACAATAAGGACATGCTGTGTATGTGAACAGTTAAGCCAGTTAAAGTGTGTATGTAGCAATCACAACAATCGTATTGCCCACTGCAACACACACTAATGTTGCCAATCACCTTATTTGAAACGTCACCCACTGGACCTGGGCTCTTCAACTGAATGTTCTGCCTGCTGATCGCTTGTTACTAGAAACATCTTGGTTGGTATCTAGCAAGTGTTAGTTATTCATGCATAATGTGTCAATTTCTCTATTTCATTCTGCCCTGTGTGAGATGCGATGTACGAATGGTTACGGAGTAAAGAATGTGTGACAGACCCATTCTCTGATCTGTCTTCAGACTGTATCCTCGACAGTTGGAATGGATTGTTGAAGAGTGATGTTCAGATGTCATGGTATATATGTTGCACCAGTTTCATTGTCTATTTTTGGGGCATAAGTTGAGCATTTGAGAATATAAGAAAGGTACTGTATAATGTAAAGCCCCAATAACTATGCAAACGGAGTTCCAAAAAGCAGAATACAAAAAACTCAAGTATTTTGAGGCAGAGAATATCTGTATAGTACAGATTTCTGTAATGCATGATGAGGAAGTGTTAAAAATAATACTTCAAAAAGTTAAGATTCCTTATTAGAACAAAGGAGATTAAAAGCAAATTGATGTCAGAATTATGGAGTTGAGAAGATAAGATTGCATCCCATGTGGATGGATCTAGAAAGAGGGACTTTTGCAGATATGCTCCAAGCAGCAGCAACAATTGACTTTGTTACATCACCTTCTGTGGCAAGTGTTCTGAGACACTTCATGGGATAATTATCAAGCAAATATTAATATTAAGTCACCGGCAGTGCTAAGAACCAAAAGTTTAGTCAAAGTAATGGTTTTAGAGCTTGTCTCCATGAGCTGACTCCAGTGGGATCTGATTTGATTAGGTTTATGTGTTAGTACATTCTGGTGAACTGCAAGGTTGTGCCATGCTGGATCGGCATGGTACTTCATCCAGATCACAGTTACTTGCTCAGTATTCCTGGATATGAATTACATATTTGGGGTTATTATATTTATTGTCAAGAATGGGGGAGAAAGAAGGGGAGCAAAGTTATTGCATCGTGCAGATTGGTATGATTGGGTTTTAATTTGATTTTCCAAAGAGTATGTCAGAAGAAAAGCAATGGTAGATTTGGAAAGATGTTTCTAGAACAGGGGGCCTGGCGTGCAAATGGAATGATGAAGCTTTGGGATAGCAAACAGTATTTTTAATTATGTGAGGAATTCTCAAAGGGATGAAGGAGAATAAAATCAGAGGAATAACTATGATATAAAAACTACAATTACAATTTTTTAATTGATTTGCTTTAAACTGGACATCAATGTAGGGGAAGTAATGTAATGGATGATGGGTGAATGGTATGGTGTGAGTTGGACTACAGGAAGCACTGCCTTAATTGCTGCTGATCAGAAATCTAATATAACCTATTTATTTCAACATAAAGTATGGACAAATATTGCATTGTGGGAAACATATCACAACCTCAGCAAAAGTTCCACAGTGATTTTGATTTAAGCTCATGCCATAACATTCAAAAACAGGTTGGTTAGGTGAGTGAAGAAAAATATTGTTCATTTGGAAGGTAAATGAAGACGGAGGAACGGACAGTTTATTGCCTCCATAATTTTGCCCACTGAGCAACCAACGCTTCTGTAAGAACAAAATGCAACCAATCTAAAATGGTAATATCATCCTAAAACTGCATGACAGTTTCTATGTCAGTAGTTAGAACAAAATTAATGTTTGAGTTCTCATCCTTTCTCAGAAATTGACATTGCAGTTGAGTCAACCAGGTCATGCAATAACAATTCCTGGTTACAAAATCACAAATTGGAAATTTTGGACGTAGAAACTTCTAATAGATTTGAATTGATATCAATGTCATATACTTAATTAAATCTTAATGCAAAGTTACGTAACAAATAATAACAGGTTATTCGAGTAATACTGCAGATTGGTGTAAACCAGCACTGCGAATTAAAGCAGTTCAAAATATGAAGTTTTAAAAGGGGGTAGGGTAAGGTTAATTTATGTAAAATATAACAGACAATCAATCTTGCAGTTCAAATTCTGTAGTGAATATTATTCCAGCGTTTTTGTGGTATAATCTTTAGGGATACTGTAAGTCAATCTTTCTTTCTTCCAGGCATATTAACGTTTACAGCATTTAAAACAATGGTGCCAGGGATATCAAATGACCTAATATGCAAATGATCATATCTAATGTTTTCAACTATTTTGCTGTTAGAAACAAGCTTGTATTGGGTATTTAAATTTGACAGTTTCTTTAGTCCTGATTATATTGCACAAAATGTTCATCCATTTAGAATTACTTGGAATTCTCTAAAGCAAACTAAGTTTGCTATTCATTGACTGCAGGCGGAACGTTTTGTACTAACTTGCATACATAAAGCTGGAGACGTGACAATTCTGTCATGCAGTTAACTGAAGTGACATGAGAACAAGGCATCCGTTTTCGATCCCCGTGTTTCCAGATAACTCTCCATTGTCACGATTTCCTATAATGTGAAGCCACCTCTCTCTGCATGATCCAAGTAGTTCAAATTGAAACTGAAATAACACTTGGCACAAATTCTGTGACACCAAATTGTATTCACTAGAACTGCCTTTATCCCTAAAAACTAAGGACATTGACATCAAGACAAATGTGAGGTGTTACATAGAAACATAGAAAAACAGAAAATAGGCGCAGAAGTAGGCCATTCGGCCCTTCGAGCCTGCACCGCCATTCAATATGATCATGGCTGATCATCCAACTCAGTATCCTGTACCTGTCTTCTCTCCATACCCCCTGATCCCTTTAGCCACAACGGCCACATCTAACTCCCTCTTAAATATAGCCAATGAACTGGCCTCAACTACCTTCTGTGGCAGAGAATTCCAGAGATTCACCACTCTCTGTGTGAAAAATGTTTTTCTCATCTCGGTCCTAAAAGATTTCCCCTTTATCCTTAAACATGTTGGGAAGTCTAACATGGGCAGGACCTGCACAGTGAATGGTGTAGGGTTCTGGGGAGTAGAGGCATTTCGGTGTGCATGGTTCCTTGAAGGATGAGTCGCAGGTAGATAAGGTGGTCAAAAAGGCTTTTGGTATATTGGCCATCAGTCAGAGTATTGAGTATATAAGTTGGGAGGTCATGTTGCAGTTGTATAAGACGTTGGTGAGACTGCATTTAGAGTATTGTGTTCAGTTCTGGGCACCATGTTATAGGAAAGATATTGTCAAGCTGGAAGGGTACAGAGAAGATTTACGAGGATGTTTCCAGGACTAGAGGGTATGAGCTTTAGGGAGAGGTTGAGTATCTTGGGACTTTATTCCCTGGAGCGCAGGAAGATGAGGGGTGATCTTGTAGAGGTATACAAAATTATGAGAGCAATAGATTGGGTAGGTGCACAGAGTCTCTTGCCCAGAGTAGGTGAATCGAGGACCAGAGGATATAGGTTTAAGGTGAAAGGAAAAAGATTTAATAGGAACCTAAGTGGTAACTTTTTCACACAAATGGTGATGGGTGTATGGAACAAGCTGCCAGATGAGGTAGTTGAGGATGGGACAATCCCAATGTTTAAGGAATATTTAGACAGGTACATGGATAGGACAGGTTTAGAGGGATATTGACCAAACGCAAGCAGGTGGGATGAGTGTAGTTGGGACATGTTGGCCAATGTGGGCAAGTTGGGTCGAAGGGCCTGTTTCCACACTATGACTTAAGATAATACACTGGTAAAATGGGCAGATGTGCAAATATGTTGAGAGGAATGCTTGAGGCTCTGAACACTCCTAAAGATGACAACAAATAGGAAAAGAGATACAAGTGCTATGGTTCAACTTGGGGTGCCAGTGGAGTCCAAGCAGAAAATCAAGAACAGATAGAAACTGAACAAAAATTTCATGGAAGGTGCCATTTCCTGGAATCTTGGGAGGGGTAGGAAAGATTATGTCTGAAGAGGGGTCTTGACCCGAAACATCGTCCATTCCTCTTCAGCGATGCTGCTTGTCCCGCGGAGTTACTCTAGCACTTTGTGTCTATCTTCAGTTTAAACCAGCATCTGCAGTTCCTTCCTTCACAAGATTAGGAAATGCTGGTTTAAAAAAAAATTCTGGCTACCATATTACAAGACAACAGATGAGACACAAGAAGATATAGATGTTGGAATCTTAAGCTAAAAACAGGTTTAAAAGAACTCGGCGGGTCAGGCAGCATCTGTGAAGGGGAGTGAAAATAATGTTTCAAGTCTGGATTTTTCTTCAGCTTATACTTGCCATGGGGAGTGCAACAAAATGTTCATCATACTGGTCCCAGGTGTATAGTTTGCTTTGAGGATGGATATAGACTGAACTCTTCTTGTGTTTAAAATGATGACAGCAGATTGTATCAAAAATGTACAAACTTCCTAAATGGCTTGCCAGACTGATTTCTACAGCTGAGGAGTCTAGGACTGGGGGTGTGGTTTCAGAGAAAGTGGAAGGCCGTTTAGGACCGAGATGACGGAGACAATCGTACCGCATGGAAACAGGCCCTTTTTTTTCCAGCTCATCCATGATGCCCCATCTAAGCAAATCCCATTCATTGTGGCAAACCTTTAGATCTCTGAGCAGCTATGGAGACTTGATTTATTAAAAACATTTAAAGCAGATCATAAACTTCTGAACATTAAAGGACATAGCAATTGTGATGGAAAATGTTGAGGAAGCCAAAAACGTAATGATGTTTGAAGGGCCTTGTATCTCTTGTGTTCATTTGTTCTTGAGGTGAATACTTGAAGGAGTGGGTATGAGTGATATGCAAACCCACTCTGCAAAGTGATAGGTGCAGATATTGTAGACCAAAGGGCTTGCTCTGTTTTATCTAAAGGGTAAGCTTTTCAGAAGGTAGTGAATATTTGGATGGAGCTGTCAGAGGAAGTAGTGGTTGCAGATACTATTAGAATGTTTTGAAGGTATTTGGATAAGAGTAAAGGGATATGACCCTAATATACACAACTGGGATCGGCTGGGATGGACATCACAGTCGGCATGAATGTGGTGAGCCACTTATAAGGTGTTTTTATGTTGCACGTTTCTGATTACGTGCCACAAAATACGTTTAAACATTAATAGTGCTTCTACCAGACAGTGTCTGCAACTAACAATGTGAACAGGTCAGACATCATTAGAGACAAAAAAACACTGAAACCCAACATCAATATAGTTCAGTATCTTTATAGCATGATAATTACAAATTAACTTAGCTTCAAGCAGTGTAGATATGCTTTTTCATCCTTCTAGCATTACCTTCTATTTAACCTATATTTTGTTTTCCTCAACAGTGAAGATCCATAACACAAATCTGTAGTTTCTGCGAACAAGCTAAAGCTGAGGCACGCATCTATGTATTCTGATCCTGATAGCCAGGGCACGTACACCAGTGTCATTCCTCCCCCTCCCAGCCGAACACAAGTGAAAAAAGTCTCCACCAGTGTGCCTCATGATGTGATAGCACAGCGAGTGCCAGCAACAGAACAACAGGTATTGTGAAACAGTCCATTCTCTTGTCTAATTTTTTTTAATGTGCACCCAGATACAGTGATATGCTTTGTTATGCATGCTGTCCAGTTGAATCTTACCACGAGTACAATCAAGCACCAGTAAAAAAATGGAACAAATTGTAAAACTGTAGAACAATTGCAGGATAATAGTCGACCCACTTCTGGGACAACAAGTAAAGAGTTGTTACATTCCTGCAGCATCTTGCAAATTTCAAGTCTCAAGTCGGTGAAAATTTCACTCTTTTCCCTCTTCCTCATCTCCTTCATCAAAGCTTCCTGATTTAGGGAACATTTACTGATTTTTATTATAATTATAAATGCTAAAATCAATGATTTACCATGGGATTTGAACGTGATCTCTGGGTTGTTCATCCAGTGCCACAATCATGAGATTACCAAATGCATGCAGTATTGCTATTTGTAAAGGTTACTGCCTAAACATTACAAGACTTTTTCTTAAATATTGATTGTTTTGAGAACAAGCACACTCGCCCCTTGTTGAATCAGCTGAATTGTGAATTAAATACAAGCAGTTCTATAAGGCAGTACGGGGTACTAAACATAGAAAATAGGTGCAGGAGGAGGCCATTCGGCCTTTCGAGCCAGCACCGCCATTCATTGTGATCATGGCTGATCATCCCCTATCAATAACCCGTGCCTGCCTTCTCCCCATATCCCTTGACTCCACTAGCCCCTAGAGCTCTATCTAACTCTCCCTTAAATCCATCCAGTGACCTGGCCTCCACTGCCCTCTGGCAGGGAATTCCATAAATTCACAACTATCTGGGTGAAAAAAAAAATTCTCACCTCAGTCTTAAATTACCTCCCCTTTATTCTAAGACTGGCTCCTGGTTCTGGACCCGCCCAACATTGGGAACATTTTTCCTGCATAGTCTTTTCAATCTTTCCTCATATGACAGTCCCTCCATCCCAGGGATCAATCTCGTGAACCTACGCTGCACCGCCTCAATCACAAGGATGTCCTTCCTCAAATTAGGAGACCAAAACTGTACACAATACTCCAGATGTGGTCTCACCAGAGCCCTATACAACTGCAGAAGAACCTCTTTACTCCTATACTGAGAATCCTCTTGTTATGAAAGCCAACATTCCATTAGCTTTCTTCACTGCCTGCTGTACCTGTAAGCCAACTTTCAGTGACCGGTGTACAAGGACGCCCAGGTCTCGCTGCACCTCCCCCTTACCTAACCTAACCCCATTGAGATAATAATCTGCCCCCTTGTTTTTGCTGCCAAAGTGGATAACCTCACATTTATCTATATTATACTGCATCTGCCATGCAACTGCCCACTCACTCAACCTGTCCAGGTCACCCTGCAACCTCCTAACATCCTCTTCACAGTTCACACTGCCAACCAGCTTTGTGTCATCTGCAAACTTGCTAGTGTTGCTCCTAATTCCCTCTTCCAAATCATTAATACATATGGTAAACAGTTGCGGCCCCAACACCAAGCCTTGTAGCACTCCACTCGCCACTGCCTGCAATTCTGAAAAAGGACCCGTTCACTCCTACTCTTTGCTTCCGGTCTGCCAACCAATTTTCTATCCATGTCAACACCCTACCCCCAATACCATGTGCTCTAATTTTAGTCACCAGTCTCCCGTGCGGGACCTTATCAACGGCTTTCTGAAAGTCTAGATACACTACATCCACTGGCACCCCTTCATCCATTTTACTTGTCACATCCTCAAAAAATTCCTGAAGATTAGTCAAGCATGATTTCCCTTTCATAAATCCATGTTGACGTGGACTAATCCTTTTACTGCTATCCAAATGCCCCATTATTACCTCTTCAATAATTGACTCCAGCATCTTTCCCACCACCGAAGTCAGGCTAAATGGTCTGTAATTCCCCGTTTTCTCTCTCGCTCCTTTCTTGAAAAGGGGGATAACATTATCTATCCTCCAATCCACAGGAACTGATCCTGAATCTATTGAACATTGGAAAATGATCACCAATGCGTCCATTATTTCTAGAGCCACCTCCCTGAGGACCTGGGATGCAGACCATCAGGCCCAGGGGATTTGTCATCCTTCAGTCCCATTAGCCTATCCAATGCTATTTCTCGCCTAATGAAAATTTCTTTCAGTTCCTCTACCCCCTTAGATCCTCTGTCCCCCAGTACATCTGGGAGATTGTTTGTGTCTTCTTTAGTGAAGACAGATCCGAAGTACCTATTCAACTCTTCTGCCATTTTGGCGATTGGGGATGATCAGCCATGATCACATTGAATTGCGGTGCTGGCTCAAAGGGCTGAATGGCCTACTCCTGCACCTATTGTCTATAATGTGAGTTATGTTCCTAAGAAACCTTGTGTTGTAGAATATTGTCACGGTCTTTTAAACAGCCATATGTTACAGTAAGCTAACAATACTAAAGGATTTATGTCACATTGTTCATAGTATTTTTGCACAAGTTTCAATAGAACCAACTGCTTGCCGATTTCAGTGGTCAACTGCAGTGAAGCTGACAGACTGTATTCTTAAGAGACAATGGTGTCTGGTTACTACAGAAAGTTTTTACCCCTGGACTGTTTTGCAAGACAACTTTTTTCTGTTTGTCAATTTTGGAAGTAACAAGTTCTTTTGTTCTGATCAAAATTATGTTATAACCAATATAATACAAATAATCCCTCATTCAATTGCATTATGTCCAATTTGTGACATAGAAACACGCATTATTGCAGAACAATTTATGCTAATTTGATTTTTTTTTGTTTTTAAATTTGATTCGAGACCTGAAAGCTCTCTCTTTTTCTACCCAATCAGGATTCTACGTCCCCCGTTGTGTCGCCTCATCACTCGCCACCATCTTCACCAGTTGCCTGGAGGAAACACAGCAAGCAGCATCCAAGTGGAGGTAATGCAGAGAGCACTTGGGCAAAAGTGGTACATGTTTTTTCTTTGTCAATGTTGGATTGACCTTTTCCAATGTGGAAGATGGACGTGATTTGGTGACTTGATCAGTAAAGTAATTGGATGCAAAAATTGTACCATTAGATGAAAATGGATTATTATTGTTATGCCGAGGATGTTGAGAAAGTCGGCTAGAACAGAATATGTTTTGTGTAGGAAGGAACCGCAGATGCTGGTTAAACAGAAGATAGACACAAAAAGCTGAAGTAACTCAGCATCTCTGGAGAAAAGGAATAGGTGACGTTTCTGGTTGAGACCCTTCTTCAAACATGCAGACAAGAAGGGTCTTGACCCGAAAGGTCACCTATGCCTTTTCTCGAGAGATGTTGTCTGACCAGCTGAGTTACTCCAGCTTTATGTGTATCTTGCAGTCTAAGCTGAAAAGCCAAAGCCATTTACACTTTGAGAGTTTGTGCCACTGTTAGCTTTTTCCCGTATCTGCTAACTGGTGTAGGAAATCAATTTTAATCTTTAAGTTAATATTGATAGATATCTAAAACCTGCTGTGCAAACTCCCTATATCTCCATTCCCTGCATATCCATATCCTTGTCCAAATGCTGCTATCATATCTGCTTCCACCACTCTGGCAGCGCATTCCAGGCACCCATCACTCACTTTAAAAAACAAAACAGTAAAAGATGTAACCCGCCCACCCCTTTTAAACTTTGTCCCTCTCATCCTATTTCTGTGTTGGAGGTTATGGAGAGAAGGCATGTGAATGGGGTTAGGAGGGAGAGATAGATCAGCAATGATTGTATGGCGGAGTAGACTTGATGGGCTGAATAGCCTAATTCTACTCCTGTCACTTATGATCTTATGATCTTTCTCTGTTTCTTCTGAAGACATTGGCTCATAGGGGGATCTAATGCTGTCAGTCATCCTGTTCTTCAACTCATCCCACTGAGGGACTTGACGATGAATGTTGACGGTTGTGGAGATGTCATCAATGAGCTGTTGCCTTAATTATGTAAAAGACTACATCGTCCAGCAGAGGTCACTAGAGGGCAAATAGAGGGCTAAGATCTCTGGTCCTTCACAATAAGCGAGTTCGGTATTCCGACTGCGCATGCCCAGGTCATAGGTCACTTGCTATAAACAGTCTCGGCAACGGTGGGGCTGCGTTGTGTGCAGACTTGAGTTTCGTCCGTGGTCGGGGTCGGGCCTGGCTCTCCGGCCGCTGTTGAGTTGCAGCTGGGCCCTCCCCGTCCTCTTGCGGGTGTCCCGTCCCCGTTCGGGGCGGCCCCGGACTTGTAGCCGGCGCTGCTGCTGCTGGCTCCAGCTCGGCTCTGCCTGTCCCGCCAGCTGCCCTCTATCTCCACTCCCTTCCCCTCAGTCCGACACCAAGATCCTGCTGAAGATGGGCAGCCGCCAGCCCTGCTCAAAGACGGGCGATTCGGAGCCGCTGCTGCTGGAGGCGTCCTGGTCGGAGAGAGAATCTGTGGACGGGCTCCTGCCGGCAATGGGCAGGCCGGGCGCCTGCTGGTGCTGTTGGTGGTGCTGGCGGAGGCAGCAACCTCCTCACCCGCCCAGCACCAAGACCAGAGTCCGGGCCAACTCCAACTCCACGTCGAGGTTGAAGGCCACCCACAGAGCGGTCCAGTCAAGTGCCCGGTCAGAGGAAGCCGAAACCAGGCTAGCGCTTTGGTGCAGGCGAGGCCGGGGCCCTCACTCCTCCTCGGGGTTGTGGATGAAGTGGCAGCGGATACCGTGGGGGCAGAAGCCAGTGGTGTGCAAGGTGCGGCACGGCTCCGTCTTGTACTTGGGCGGTGGCTGAGGGAGCGCAGCTCGGCCAGGCCGAGGGGGAACTGGCACATGTCGCTGTAGCGGCCCATCGGGGAGCGGGTTCCTCTGGAGTTCAAGTGGGGCTGGGCTGGAGTTGGCGCTGGCAGTGGGCCTGTGGGTTCTCCGTGCTGGCTGTGGGCATGGGGGCCGGTGTCACAACGGTCCGGGCGGGGATGGGACACTCGAGTGGGGGGGGGGGAAACAGTCTAGTGGCGGTTCGGCAGCACTTGCAGCGCCAGGGATCCGGGTTCGATCCTGGCTGCGGATGAGGCGCGAGTCTGTATGCGTGCAGCAGCTGCCGAGAATGTCTCTCCACCTGTCCAGTCTTCTCCCCCCCCCCCCCCCCACCCCGGACTCTGTCGCATCTGCCCCCTGACAAATACAAGCTAGAAAAAAGACAAAACAATCGGACCCAAACTATACTCACTGTATCTACAGAGCTTTGATCGATTTTTCTTTATAGCGTTTGACCTTTGACAAATCCCACGTTTCCTTGCGTTTTTCGGAATACCAAACTCAATTATTGCAGCAGCAATCTTGGATTGTCTGTCAGCACAGTTTGAACCTCGTTCTGTCATAGGTTTTTATTCCACAAGAATTAATCATAAATTCCACAAGAATATTTTTGGAAAATATGAGATGGCTGGATAGGATTTGAAGTGAATGGTATAGAGCTCTTTGTAAAGAATTGTGAAAGTTAGTTTGTCTAGAATCTGTTTTCAAGCATGTGGTAAAGGTGGGAGGGGAGACACAGTTATTAAAGCAAGTACTTTTTTTTGTTAAAATGAAGAATGAAAGGGATCCACCATAACCATCATAATAAGTCACCATTCTGAAATGGAACACAATTAAAAAAAATAAGAAGCCAATAATCCAAAATCTATTCAGCAGTAAGGATGCTGATTTGGATTGCAATGGGTTCTGGAATATTCACTTGTTTCAGTCGTCCAATAGTATTGTTTGCCACTGAGCTGCGATCCAGTTGCCTTGAGTAAATTGAAGCAGTAAGTAGGAGAGACATGAAACTGCAGATGCTTGAATCTTGAGCAAAAAACAAAGTGCTGGAGGAATTCAGTGGGTCAGGCTAAATAAATATTCTACATAGCTTGTAATACCTAGTTTCCTTCTGATCCCATGTTCAACTTTAATGTGTATTTGCAAAATATTTTAAATAAAATCTAATTAATGGCATGTTTAGTTTTGAAAATTTGTCTTTAAACCATAAACTTCAATGCTGCTAATTTAATCAGTATTCCTTATACTTCCATTCCAGGGTCGGCTGCTGGTGATGGCATGTGGCCTGCCCACTCCCCACCTCCCAATCAAGAGAACTGGGTGAGTTTCACTGATACTCCTCCGAGCAGCACACTTCCAACAATGCATCCCGCTTCCGTTCAGGTAAGCAAGGGCAGCATATGTAAAATACTCTTAAGCCATTTGCTTTAAAACAATCTTAAATAAAAATAAAATCTTCAATCCATAGTTATACGGCCTGAATATGGGCCCTTCAGCCCAACTTCATGCCATCCAAGATGCTGACCTACCCCAATCCCATTTATCCATGTTTGACCCATATCCCTCTCAATTGTTCCTGATCAAATTCCTGTCCTAATGTCTTTTAAACAGGCGACCCTCATGTTACTGCTGTTCAGGTTATGGAAATTCACCCAATAATTTGGGATGGAATTAAATTTACACTCAAATTTGAGGGGAAATATTTATTTTGACTCATTTCTTGACCTTCGTGCAGATGATCCAACTTTATGTCACTGAAAATATTTTGTTCTATAAATACACACACTGTCATACGGGGTCTCCTTGGCTCCAGGGAAAGCAGTCCCAGCCTATCCAATTGTCTTCATAGCTCAAGACATGTTCTGCAACGTTCTGTGATTCCATTCTGCACTTTCTCCACTTTACTCGCATCCTTCCCACAGTGACGATCAGAACTGCACCTAATACTTTGTGTGATCTAGCCAACGTTTTGTACAAATCTAACATGTCACAACTCCTACACACAATTTTGTTGCCTTCAGTAGTTATGTAACACAAATGGAACATTGAGCTCTTGAAAATGAAGTGCGGGGCGATTAAAAGTATTCAGTGGCTAATGGGTTGTTACAAAGAGTCAAGTCCCGTTTGTTACACAAACATGCAGGGATGAATAGGAGATTGTCATATCAGGTTAATATAAGTAATTCCTGTTGGCTATAAACATCCAAGATGTTTTGTAACAATCTGATAGGTTAATAGTAACTCTTACAGTTGCCAGAATACTGTTTTTTAACAAAATTTTACAAATCATTACATTGATGTGATTTGACTAGACTATCTAGACTACAAACATCCAAAGTGTTTCCCGGCCAATACTCAAAAACGTATTCTGGGGGATGCTACTACTCTAATCATATATTTCCCCCAAATAAGAGGATTTGAGTGTACAGCAAATAGTTTTAGCAAATATTTTAATTTTTTTTATTTCTGCTCAGCCAGAAACTTATTTCCATATTGCATTTTTTCTATCTTTATGGTAGAAGTACAGCTTTACATAGGAAACTCTAGCTATGCACACAGTTTGAGATGAAAAGCTGACTGACTTACTGAGTTGAATGACATTTTTATCTCAGTTCAATCATTTATAGTCATACAGAATGGAAACGGGCCCATCGACCCAGCATGTCCATGCTGACCAAGATGCTCCATTTGAACTAATTCCTTTTGTCTGCTTTAGGCCATATCCCTCTAAACTATTCCTGCTCACATACCTGTCCAAATATCTTTTAAATGTTACTGTGCCTGTCTCAACTATTTCATCATGTAGCTCGACCCGTGTACTCGCCACCTCTATGAGAAAGTTGCCCCGCAGGTTCTTATTAAATCTTCCCCTCTCGCCTTAAACCCAATACCCACTTGCTCTTGATTCTCGTCCTCTGGGTCACTGCATTCACCCAATCAATTCCCGTCATGGTTTTACACAGCCCTATAAAATGATTCCTCAGTCTCCTGTCCTCCTAGGATTAAAGCCCTACACTGCCCAACCTCGAGTATGTTAGTTTAGCTAATTGCAAGGTCATGGATTTGATTCACCTTGGGTTTGTTATGCAGGAACACACAACAGTAAGGACAGTGGCATCTGCTACAAATGCCATGGAAATTCGCAGGCAATCTAGTGGCTATGATGATCCTTGGAAGATTACAGATGAGCAAAGACAGTATTACATCAACCAATTCAAAAATATTCAACCAGATTTGAATGGTTTTATTCCAGGTACGATTTGAAAATCAAATATAGTCTAATGTTCTTTATGATGAACCTCTTGGTGAATTAACAGATGGGCTCGGCATTAAATGTAGCTTTTCTCAAAAGAGGAAAGCTATCAATTTTTTGCTGCCCATGTTAAAGTTGAAGCAGTTAGTAATCCTCAACTGTTTTGTTTCCTCCAAAGAGAGCAGCCTACTCGTGATAAAATAGCAGCATTTTATTAAAGAAACTATCATATGCAAGGTCTGTATAACATTATGAACTTGCATTGTCACAGCCTGCAAATTCCCAGAATCAAAATCTTCTGTAAGAAGTTTAGGTATTTATTATATGGTGTATAATTTCACATGACTTTTTTCATTGTTTGGTTATCTAGACAGAAGCTGAAGTTCAAACTTGAAGTTTGACTCGATTCCTTTTGTTAAATATTTTAAACATTTTTATTTTATACAAGTTCATATGCACACCCAAGATTGAGTTATTTGGAATTACAAACGGGGTATAGGATGAGCAACAATATATACTTGGCTATGAAAGTGGACGTCTGGAATCGTTTTCCAAGTCCATATTACTGCTCTTTCACCTTGTTTACTTTATTGCAATTTGTATGGTAAATATTCACTTTGCGCCATACTAATCATAAATTAAAGTGTACTGGAGTTAACAAAAACATTCTTAATTTCTCTTACCAAGATGCTGTATTCTTGCAGGATCTGCAGCTAAAGAATTCTTCACAAAATCCAAATTACCAATTCTCGAACTTTCTCACATTTGGTAAGTATCAGCATGATTTAATATTTGCAGTATTTCATTGTCAAAGGTTCCCATAACAAATGGCTTGGGGGTACAAGTAGAGATTTGCTTTACATTGTCATTGAACCAAAGCCTTTCTGATCGGCAGAAACAATGGACAGTGTACATTCAGTAGTCATTCCTTTCAGTATCTTTTGTAGCTTCTGAGGTCCACCTAATCATACTCTTGTTTATCTTAGCATTGACAAAACCTAAATAATGAATATGGATTGATGAACCACTTTGTTATGTTGGAATTGGAGACCCTTTTCAGAGATTTTCACCCCCTCACTGGGTACTTTCCCCTGCAACTGCAGGAAATGCAACACTTGTCCCTTTACCTTCCCCCTCCACTCCATCCAAGGACCAAATAAGTCTTTCCAGGTGAGGCAGAGGTTCACCTGCACCTCCTCCAACTTCATTTACTGCATCCGATGTTTCAGGTGTTAACTTCTCTACATTGGCGAGACCAAACGCAGGTTTGGCGATCGCTTCGATGAACACCTCCGCTCAGTCCGTCTTAACCAACCTGACCACCCGGTTGCTCAGCACTTCAACTCCCCCTCCCTTTGCCACTCTGACCTTTCCGTCCTGGGCCTCCTCCATTGCCAGAGTGAGGCCCAGCACAAATTGGAGGAACAGCATCTCATATTTTGCTTGAGTAGTTTACACCCCAGCGGTATGTACGTTGACTTCTCTAATTTTAGATAGCCCTTGCTTTCTCCCTCCTCCCCCTTCCCAGTTCTCCCACAAGTCCTACTGTCTCCGCCTACTTCCTTTCTTCCCCCCCCCCCCCCCCCCCAGTCTGAAGAAGGGTTTCGACCCGGAACGTTGCCAATTCCTTCTCTCCATAGATGCTGCCTCACCCGCTGAGTTTCTCCAGCATTTTTTGTCTACCTTCGATTTTTCCCGCATCTGCAGTTCGTTCTTAAACATCTCATTCTAAAGTATTTCTAATTCATGTAAAAAATGCGTGAGAAGCAAGTAATTTGATTCAGTGGCAGTTGGACTGAAGGATTCAAGTGAAGTTCCACCAAACTAAAGCTCAAAACATTTTTTTGCAGACTAGCTAGCTGGACTGAAAATCATCTTGCCATAGTCGCACATGGATTAATCACTGCTTTGTTCATTGTTCAGAATTCTCATTGTGGAGTTGAATATTTACAACAAAGGCCCAAGCCAATTGAGAGCTGATAAATGTGGGGGTAATGTGTTAAATACGTGAATAGCCATTTATTCCCCACCCGTACAATATCATTAGATTAATTACATGAAAGAATAAAGTAAAGCAGATAACAGTAAAGCAAAGGTCATTGTTTATTTGATCGCCTTCTTCCCACTATATTTCTCTTCCATTTTTTATTGTAAGTTTTCTGTATTTTAAACCGTTTGTCGTATTGACCTTTGACCTGTCAGTTTGTTAACATCATGTCAGTGGATATTTTGTTTTATTTCCCATCTTCCTGGGATGAAATTTTCCTCATCATAAAACAGATTTGTATTGAATTGTTGATTTAGTTTATTGTCACTTATACCTAGATACAGTGAAATTCTTTGTCTTTGAATAAAGTACACAAGAGTCGCCACAAAGGTGCCGACAAAAGTACTCATCCCTTCTTCGTGTGCCAGCCAAGTCACCCTTAGTTCTTTGCTTTCCCCTCCCCACACGCCAGGTCTCCCATTGTTCTCGGCGGCCTCCCCACTCCGGGTCCCCCTGTGTCTTGGCGGCCCCCCTCCCATGCCTGGTCCCTCTTTGTTTTCTCGGTGGCCTCCTTCTCCAGGTTCCCCTTAGTTCTCAGCGGCGCCCCCACATCAGGTGTTCTCCTTGTCAGCAGATCATTACATCGGCTCTGTTCTTTTGATGGGATGCCATTTCTATGCGCCACGATTGTACCTGGCATAAACCACTTACCTGTATGGATTTGGGAGTTTTTGTTTGGAAGAAAAAATAATGTACTAGGAGCTGGAATTGGGACAGCAGATAGCAATTGTGTTCTCCCTATTGATTATCCACAGCTATTGAAACGACACAAAAGATCTTGACTGAGGATATAATGGTTAGATTGAAGTGTGATTGAACAAATTGAGCATGTTCATACTAAAAAGAAGGTTAAGAGGTGATGTGATTGCTTTTTACGATTTTAAATTGATTACATAATGTGACCCATGATAACTTAGTTCTATCCTTCTAGATACGAGGATGTGAGCGCTCTTGAAGAGTAAATTATCAACTAATCTGTAGAAACAGTATTTTGTGCTCTAATCCATGGCATAAGATTGATTTATACAAATGCAAATTTTATTCTGGCTTGTGAAAGCATTTGCGCGCCATGACAAGGTGGGAGAGTTGCAATGCTGAGGATGCACGAGTAACTTTATACTGGTTCCCAGAGCATTTCGCCAGTCTTGTTGACCTTGTTCTAGGCCTGGATATGTTCCAGCTGCCTTGATAATTACTAGTTAACCACCTCATGATTTTATTGTGTGACTTCCAAACCAATGAACGGAAAACATGTTATATTAACCCACGTTAATGATATCGTTGTTTGTGAATGTCTTAATAAAAATGATAAATCTGATAAATTTCTGTGAAAATATCCATTGTTCAAAATTATACCGAGTGCATCAATTTGTACCTTTACCTGGTGAGTTAGATGGTGTGGGAAATGGTAAAATGTTGAAGTGACACAATGGAGGGTGACTTTAAGAAGTTGGCTGCCAAAAGTGGAAGAACTCCAGTTCCTAACAGACTAAAACTCTTCATGGTATTGAACACAATTTGTAACACATACTTGAAAGTGGTTGAATTTGTCAGTGTTTGTTTTTGTGATTCAGGGAGCTATCAGACTTTGACAAAGACGGCGCATTGACACTGGATGAGTTTTGTGCGGCATTCCATCTTGTTGTGGCCAGAAAAAATGGCTATGATTTGCCAGAAAAGTTACCTGAAAGTTTGATGCCAAAGCTGATTGATCTTGATGATTCGGGAGGTAAGTAGCATTTTATTAGAGATCTACAAAATCATATTTTGGGGTGTAGCCTTTATTTTTTACTCTGGTCAAACATTCTGCATTCTACGTAATTTTGCTTTTATCTTCCTGGTAAAATGTTATCAGCTGTGAAATTTTAAATACAAATGGATGTTCAGGGTCAGGAGGTTGTTTGAAAATGAGTTTAGTAGATCCATTAGTGGTAATCCTGCTGTGATATATTTTAAGACAACAGTTGCTGGAATCTGGAGCAAAACAAATAACTGGAATAACTCTACAGGTCGAGCAACATCTTTGGGGAGGCAAAAGATAAATTCATGTTTCAGGTCAAGATCCTGCAGGGGTCTCTATGTGAAACGTCAACCCTCTTTGTGTTACATTTTAAACAATGGTAATAAATGCAAAACTTTTAAGAGATGGTTAAACTGTGTCGGTTTTGGTTCCTGAATTCTAGAATTGTCTTACTGGAGCAAATAAATTATTTGTAAAGAAAGTAGTATTTCTTTCAACATGCAGTGAGCATAGCTGCGTGGACACGAGTAGTATATTTGATTTCCACATATTTGGGTTAGAACATTCTACCACTTTAGAGATTCGGGCAATGTGGTATAATTCACATAATCAAAGTAATACAGCATAGAAACAGGCCCTTCAGCCCAGCTAGACCATGCCAATCAAGTTGCTTATCCAAGCTAGTTTCCCATGCCTGCACCTGCCCTATATCCCTCCAAACCGTTCCTGTCCATGTACCTATTCAAGTGCCTTTTTAAATGTTATAACTGTACCTGCCTCCACTACATTCTCTGGCAGTTCATTCCACACTCTGTGAAAAAAGTTAACCCTGTGGACCCTTTTTATATCTTTCCCCTCTCACCATAAACCTATGACCTCCTACGTTGGGGGAAAACACTGGCTATTCACCTTATCTATGCCCCTTAATATTTTGTATACCCCTATCGGGTTACCTCTTGGCCTCCTATGCTTCAGGGGGGAAAGGATCCAGCCTGCTCTTATAGCTCAAACCCTCCAGATCCTTTAACATCCTCATGAATCTTTTTGCATCTCTTCCAGTTCACTGACATCCTGTCTATAGCAGGCTGCCAGAACTGTACACTGTACTTCAAATGTAGCCTATCCAGTTGTCTTGTAAAGTAGTAACATGATATTGTAACTCCTTCGAAGATGAAGGCAAGCATGTCAAATGCTTTCTTCATGTCCACTGGAGTCCCCACCTTCATAGAACTCGACACTACAACACACCCTGGTTGTATGTAAGTCATGTAATTCACAAACTTACTAACAATGCCACCTGAATTCATATCCAAGTCGTTAATATGAATAGCGCCGATCCTTGTACACTGCTAGTGGCCTTCAGTCTGAAAAAGAACACACCACCACCACCACCTCTAAAGTGTCTCCTACGTGCAAGGCAATTTTGTATCCAATGGGCTAGCTTGCCCTGAATCCCATGTGATCTAACGTTCCAAAGCCAGTCTACCTATGCAGTACCTTGTCACAGGCCTTACTAATATCTATGTCTGCTGTACTGACCTCATTAATCATCTTGGTCACCCCTTCAAAAACAACTCAAATTGGTGTGATTTTCCACATAAAGTTTTGCTGACTATCTCTAATCAGTCCTTGCCTTTCCAATTGCATGTCGATTCCATCTCTCAGAATCCCCTCCAATAACTTGCCCATCACTGATGTAAGGCTGATGTTCCCAGTTTTTTCTTTGCAGATTTCTTAAAACATTTGCCATCCTCCAATCTTCTGGCTCCTCACCTCTGGTTGGCGATGATAGAGACATGTCTGTCAGGTGCCCCACAATTTCAATGTCGTTGGAGATCTTTTATCTATCTCAATTTGATTCAAAATCTCCATATAATGTGGACTCTTCCATCATGTGAACTCCTTCAAGGCATTGTTATTATTATTACATTCCCTGAGTTCCATAGCATCTGTTTCTCTCCACAGTAAATACAGATGTATTCATTTAACACCTCACTGATCTGTGCCTCCACACATAGATAACACTGCAGATCTTTAAGCAATCCTTTTCTCTCTTGACTTAGTCTTTTGCCCTTAATATACTTGTAGAATCTCTTGGATTCTCTTTTATCTGCCAAAGCTTTCTTATGTCCTCGTTTTGCCCACTGGATTACCCTCTTGTGTGTACTCCTACTCCCCTCTGAATTCTTCAAGGAATTCACTAGATCGTAGCTGCTGAAACAGACGTATGCTTTTTTTCTTGTCATCCAGGGTTCCCCACTCCTGTCTGTCTTGCCCTTCATTTTAACAGGAATGCACTAGCCCTGGGCTCTTGCTATCCCACATTCAAAAGTCTCCTTATTAGACATCCCTTTTACCTGTAAATGCCCATCCCCACCACCTCCACTAATCAACTTCTGAAAGTTATAATCTAATACTTATCATCGGGATTGGCCTTGCCCCACGTTAGGTTCTCATCTTTTGGTCTGGTCCCATTCTTGTGAATAACTATTTTAAAACTAATAGAATTACTAGTCCCAAAGTGCTCCCTCACTAATGCTTAAGTCACCTGCTTTGCCTTATTTCCTAAGAGAATGAGGTTACATATTCATTGAGAAAACTTTTCTTGAACTAACAAATCCCATCCAAGCCCTTAGCACAATGGTAATCCCAGGCGCACAAGTTAATGACGTGTGCCTTTCATGTGCCAAAATGTCCTCTGACCTGTATCCATCTTGAACAGATTAACTGAAGATTTTATTGCTTGGGGTTTTATTATGAACAAAGACACTCACATTTTCTCACCCCAAAAAATTAATTATTTCAAAATAGTTGAACATTGGACTTCTTGGGGATCTTTCAGTGATGTTTCTTTCTGACGTAAATGAAAATCATCTTTACTTTTCCTGCACCTTCATACAATTTGACCAATTAATAATTTTGGAAGTGTAGTTGTTACATAGGCAAATGACAGAGTTGATTGTGCATAGCTGGCTAGTGCAGGACCAGAAAATCTAGTTGGTTGTGGCAGAGCGCAAAGTTAAAAGAAGAATTATTCAGATAGGTTGCTAAAACCTTGTGTATCACCTGAAAAATTACACTAGATCTCTGCAATTCTCTAAAAAGCCAAAAATGCAGCACTTAGAAATACTCCCAAGGCATGGTCTGTACTAAAGTGTTTTTTTAGTACAGTTTGAGCCTGCCATCCAGTTTGAAGTAAAAATGGAGCCTAAATGACATTAAAGCACTTAGAAATTGGAAATATGTAAAGCAAATTTCCAGAATTTATTTTCCAGAATATCCAGAAGCAGAAATTGTAGTTCACACACACGTGCAGCTCCAGTCAGGAATGGAACTTCCAATGTACGTGATGAATTCCAACATTTATGTACAGTTTAGAAATATGTAGTACTCTAGAGCACGGTCAGAAGTTTAGAGAACTAGTATATTCTGGAGATTTTTCGCTATTGGGTTGATTCCAGGATTTTTGTTCAAACAAGATCCTGATCTTGGTTGTGGTGTTTAGTAATTTCTACTTGTTTGAGGATTTGTTCTGCAAATTTTGTATTAACTTGCATTCTATTTTAGAAGTTGTTGACCAAGTTTCTGAAACTGGCTTCTCAAGCTCTCCTCCAGAAGTACCCCCGAGCAAATCACCATCAATGCCCTCACTAAACCAGACGTGGCCAGAACTGAACCAGGGCAGTGAGGTTAGCAATTGACTTCTATCATATAATATGCTTTCGCTGTGTTGCAGTTTGTGCTATTTTTGATATCAATCATCTTGTGTTCATTAATGGCTTCAAACCTGCATTGTTACCAAAGGAGACATGGTGTACAATAGTTTACTGTTTTTGTTTGCTCTTATTAATTCCCTCCATTGTTCGCTCTTCCTCTCGAGGCAATGTCTTTCTGTTTCAAAGTAGGGCACGGGCTCATTTTTGTGCACGGTTAAATAGTGTGTGTGAGAGGACAATTTGATTGTTGAGAGAATCACAGTTTGGTCTAATTGTGGGATGGAGCATTGGAACTGAACTACAAGATCATGTGCGTGAAATGTGGTGTTTGGGTTTTTTTTTAAGCCAGGGAACAATGAGGCTGGTTGTAGTGCCCAATCAATACTTTTATGAAAAAAATACTTTAATCTTTGCTAAGATGGGCTAACCACTTGTATAAAATAGATTGGCTCTGTCTGGAATCTGCTGGAATCTGAAACAAAAACAGAAGTTACTGGAAGAACTCAATCAGTCGAGCAGCATTGCTGGATAAAAACAGTTTATGTTTGAGGTTGTAGACCCTTCATCAGAACTAAGACATAAAGCAAGTTGGTCTAGGTGGCAAAGAAGATGGATGAGTACAACAAAGTGAATGATGTTAATAGGGTGAAGTGATGTGGCCATTAAATGATCAGTTCAGCTCCTTTGTGTAACCTGTTAGTAATATTGAAGTCTGAGTGCCGTTTTATAGTCTGGCCTGCTGGTAGGTGCTGAGTAAGTGGGGAAGGAGGAATGGCAAGTATGGATGGCAAGTTCTGATACAAACAGAAAGCAAGAGCAAGTTATCCAAGGTTGGAGAATTTCATATTGAGCTCTGTAGGTTACAAAGTGTTCAAACAGAAGATGAGATGTTGTTCCTTAAGCTTGCATTGGGCCTCATTTTAAAACAGTACAGGAGACCACAGACATTGGATCGAGTGGGATTGTGAATTAAAATGACAGACAAATAGAAGGTCAGGATCATTCCTGCTGCCTGAGCTTGGGTGATCTGCAAGGCAAACACTCAACCTACATTTGCATGGGAAGATGATGTGGTTTGGGTGGACGTTGATGAGGACGGACTGAAATGAGTGATCCCTGTAAAATGCCGAAAGGGGAGGAATGGGGAAGATGAGGTGGTGGTGGTGTGATCACATTCGCGCAGAATCTGCAGAGGATAATAGGATGAATGTAAAGGCTGGCAGGGTGGAAAGATTCCTATACGCCCGCTGTTCATGTCATTCCCACAAACCTTTCATGTTAATTGTAGTTTTGTTCCAAGTTTTAATAATTTTTCAGTTATTATGTTACCCTTAAACCCTGGGACTGTTGTTTTGATATTTGGTTGGCGTGCAATTGGATTTCTTAAACATTGGCCACAAGCGGCAGTTTAGAGGTTGATTTTGGGATGGTTTTGAATCTTGTTAAGGATTGAGTAAGAAGGTGAAACAGGGTAGGGGCGGGAACAAAGATCATTGTAGGTATTGGGAGCTTTGAGAATATCGTGGGAATGCCAGGAGATGAGGGTATTTTGGTGGCAGAAATTAAAAAATTAAAATTTACCTGGGTGGACTCTGGCTAGAAATAATTGTGACGATTGATGACATCAAGCTGGCAGTTTTTTAATACATTGTGTAAAGTAAAATAAAGGAGGCAACATTAAGTAAAATGTAGAATCTTCTTTTCATTTTAGAAAAGCAGCCTTGTCCTTCAAAGGTTTAACGATTCCTTAAAAAGAACATTAGGTAGAATAGATAGAAACTGTTAAGTCCAGATATGAGCCAGTGATGTTTTAGGTGCTTACAGAGAATATAGGTTGCCATTGAATGAGCACGTTGACATTTGCTGATTGCAGATAATTTGATCACTTGCCCAACGTGCACTGGTTTATAATTCTGGTCTCTGCACATATTAAAATCTCAATTGTCTTTTGGACTTCATGTCTTTGATTCTTACTTGAACCAGTTTTGCTGTCCAAATTCCTAGTGTCCTCTGCCATAGTCAATCTCACTGTAATAATGCAAAACTTTATCTGAAGCTGCTGGGACTTAATCACATGGAACTACCTGTTCATGGACGCAAGTCTTCCTTCTCCCAGTTCACCATCTCCACGACCATTCCTTTTTGTGTTGTAAATTGCAGAATTGATTTGTATCTAAATGCCTAAAAGAAGCTGGTAAGAAGAGATGCCACCTCAAACAGTTAAATGCACATGTGCATCTCTTATGTGATTTATAATGCTTGACTATGAAACTTTTTTTTACTCCTCTGCAAAATTACCTTTATGAAAGCTTTTGTGATGTGCCTTTTTTCATTCTGATTGGTCTCTACTCTGTCTGTCCAGCAGTGGGAGACTTTTAGTGAACGTTCTTCCAGCTCGCAAACTCTGACCCAGTTTGATTCTAACATTGCACCAGCTGATCCTGTAAGTGAATCACATAGTGGGCTTTCTGATGTTATGCTTTTGTTAACCCTGAACGTTTTTATAATAGCTCACTGGTTTTGCATGTGCTGTAATCGGAAATTCAGTGTTTGTACATACTAATCAACCCTGTTGAAAATAACTGGTGAAATTGTTACATTTTGAAGATCTTATTGCTATCTATGCTGCATTTGAATCATCAGCATGCGCTTAGTATTGTTCTGTCTCTTACCTAAAATCTACCATAATTAAAAGGGCTTCCTTTTGCTATAATGTTTCAATTGCCATAATAAAAAAAACTTACACAATAATTTTCTTCATGTTCAATGATTGGATATTTCCTCTATGCCTTTCTTCAGTGTCCCAGTTTCTTTATGTTCTCTCCCTCTTGTGTATGCTCTCATCATTGTCCCTCTCCATCCTGAGATGCACTGGCATTTTTTAATGTTGCTCACTTAGCTCGCTTCAGTTATTTGTGAGAGTAGACTGAGTGACTGTGGGCTGCTTGACTAGAACGACGAAGCCTAGTCTCATCTGCCCAGCTAGGTCGCTGGTTGGTATTTAAGATCAGATGGGCTTTGACTTTCCAATTTAATTATTGCACCCCTTTGCTGACCTGTACACATTCACTGTTTGGGCATCATCTATATGATGTTTTCTGCTTTCAGTGGGTTGATTTCAGATGATACCAAGCAATTAGGACACTCAAAACGTTGTTACTTCAAAGCTAGGCAGGCGTGGTGAGCTAACAGGTTAATCAGATTAACTGGGAGGTTAAAAGTTAATCGATTCAGTCAGTTTTGCTCAATTTTCTTAGCTGTACAGTTTGAAAACACAGCCTGAGTTTCATGATTATATACTGACAATGTGGGAGGAGTACATTTTGTGCAGCAACTTTTGGTTTTGCAGAAGGATTTATCAGATCTGGTGCTTTTTTAGTTTTTAAGCAGGAGTGAGCTTAGTGCTTGTAGAGTCAGTTATGCAACACGAAAACAGGGCCCTTTGGCCTAACTTTCATCCATAACGACTATGATGTCTATTCAAGCCGGTTCCATTTACCCATGTTTGGCCCAATCCTTGTAAATCTTTTCTATCCATCTACCTGTCCAAATGCATATAATTATAGTCATACAGCATGGAAAAAAGACATTTTGCTTTAAATAAATGTGATATTTTGCGACACCATAGGTGGTCCACAATCTGCTTCAGTTGTTTGTTCTTCTGATGAAGTTTCAATAGACAATAGGTGCAGGAGTAGGCCATTCGGCCCTTCGAGCCAGCACCGCCATTCAATGTGATCATGGCTGATCATCCCTAATCAGTACCCCGTTCCTGCCTTCTCCCCATATCCCCTGACTCCGCTATTTTTAAGAGCCCTAACTAGCTCTCTCTTGAAAGCATCCAGAGAACCTGCCTCCACTACCCTCCGAGGCAGAGAATTCCACAGACTCACCACTCTCTTTGAGAAAAAGTGTTTTCTCATCTCCGTTCTAAATGGCTTATTCTTAAACTGTGGCCCCTGGTTCTGGACTCCCCCAACATCGGGAACATGTTTCCTGCCTCTAGCGTGTCCAAACCCTTAACAATCTTATAGGTTTCAATGAGATACCCTCTCATCCTTCTAAACTCCAGAGTGTACAAGCCCAGCTGCTCCATTCTCTCAGCATATGACAGTCCCGCCATCCCGGGAATTAACCTTGTAAACCTACGCTGCACTCCCTCAATAAGCAAGAATGTCCTTCCTCAAATTAGGGGACCAAAACTGCACACAATACTCCAGGTGTGGTCTCACTAGGGCTCTGTACAACTGCAGAAGGACCTCTTTGCTCCTATATTCGATTCCTCTTGTTATAAAGGCCAACATGCCATTCGCTTTCTTCACTGCCTGCTGTACCTGCATGCTTACTTTCATAGACTGATGTACAAGGACCCCCAGATCCCGTTGTACTTCCTCCTTTTCCCAACTTGACGCCATTTAGATAGTAATCTGCATTCCTGTTTTTGTTACCAAAGTGGATAACCTCACATTTATCTGCATTAAACTTCATCTGCCATGCATCTGCCCATTCACCCAACATGTCCAAGTCACCCTGCACTCTCATAGCATCCTCCTCACAGTTCACACTGCCACCTAGCTTTGTGTCATCTGCAAATTTCACAGTTGGTACATTGGTACAGTTACCTGGGTATCAAGGATTTACTTGGAGAACCAGGTACAGTGTTGGTCCTCTTATTTAAGAAAAGAGATAGCAGCGTTAGAAGTCCAGAAGAGATTTTCCAGTCTGGACATCAGGAATAAAACAGAAAATGCTGAAAGCATCCAACAAATTGTGGGAAAAGTTGGTGTTTTGCGTCGGGTTGATTCTGGTAGCAATCTCCAAATTGGTACTCTTTTAGATGCTGTTTGACTTGCTGAGTGTCTTCAGCATCTTTTTAATTTCAAATTTTAATTACATTCCTGGGCAGGAAGTAAAAGTATTAAAGTTACTTAAGTAAAAGTGGTTACATGGGAGAATGACTGTCATATCATTGCAAAATCATGAGACTTTTGATTAACCCAGTTTAAAAACTAATTTAAGAAAGCTTCTCGCACAAGATTGTGAGGAATTTTAATGTTTGGTTAAAGTAATGGTAGAATTACAAATCATTAGTGTTTAAAGGGCACATAAAAACAGGAACGGAATTGGCTCTTTTTCTTAACTTCTAACAAGCTCATTGATTGGCATTTTACATGGGAAGTCAACAGTGAAAGTTAAGAACATTCACCGATAAAGCAGTCAGCTAATTTGGTGTGCATTTGATTTCCACCCAAATAGTTCCTTGGGTATTATGAAAGTAGGATCATAAAACTAAAGTGAAGGATTTATTAGTGAAATGAGGATCAATTTCGGCTGCTTTTTCTTCCCCAATCTCCCACAATGTGACATTAACTAAATTTTTATGATGCAATATGAGACCTTTTGCTCCATGAGGTATGAGATGTCCCCGCAGAACAATCTTATCAGTTCCATTCCTCCAACTCATTTCCCTGTGCCCAGCAACTCGTCCTTTCCAATCAACTCCCTTTGATTCTTTTGGCACTCACCAATACTAAGGGTTAAATTAGGATCACCATTTAATCTACTAGATTATCTTTTGGGCAATTCTATGTTTCTTTGGATTTACCTTATATTGGCTTAATAACAGAAAATACTATAGCTTTGTTTCTATGATAGATTACGTCTGAAAGCAATCTTTTAAAGTAATAGATGCGATGGAACTATCTGTTCAAATATGTTTTTTTGTTAATTTGAACTATACTGTTGAATTTCGCAACTGCTTTTGAAAATTTGTGGAAATACCAAGCCCTATTATATCTGTAGCTTTGGTGTAGTAATTGGGTTCAAAGATTGGAGAGGTAATGAAAATGGTTTGTCATCTTGAGTCGTGGGGTCTGGAACACTCTTCCTTAAAAGGTGATAGAGGCAGAAATGGGTATCACATTTACAACAGTTATTGAAATGTGCATTAAAGAGGTGTAAGTTACAGTGATACAGATGTAGTGCTGGAAAGTAAGACTAGATTCATAAGAGATAGGGATAGAATAGCCCATCAAATCTACTCCGCCATTCAATCCCCATAACCGCTGACACCTGTTTCGCTAGTTCTTTTTGGATTGGCTGAAATGCTACACAGCCAGCAGTTGTAAAGTTTTTGATTCTATGAAATTAAGAACCTCCTGGCAATATAGCAGTAGTGTTCTTACGGGAAGGCCTTGACAGTAGGTTTGCTTACTTCCCAAGGCAGGCACCATGTGAAAGCCATAGGCTGAGCTCTAATGGCTCAGTTCTCCTGCATTCAATGGACAGAGAATGCAGGAGTTAGCAGACTTTATTCAGCTTACTAGATAGATTTATTTCCAGGGATTGATGTTTACTGCTGGTCTAATGGTCTTGTTTAAAAAAGGTTGCAAGGGTTTTGTTTCATTTATTTAGCTTTTAGGATGTGGGCATAGCTATAGTTTACTGCCCAACCCCATGTGGCGATGCGTCATTTTAAAGCACTCTGAAGGTAATTGCATTGTGTTAGTAAGTAGGGAGTTCTAGAATTTGCAGTCGGGGACAGTAACAGTATAGAAGTAATTTTCAAATGGTGATGGTATGTTTTGGATGGGCTTTGTAGGTTGTAATGTTCCCATGCACCTGTTGTCCTTGTCCTTGGTGGTAGAGATCATGAGCTTTTGGGAGGGGCTGTCAAAGTATATTTTCTTGACAGTTTGTCAGCCTGATGTCTACGCTTGCATTGAAGTTTTAATTGAAATCATCAATCAATTAGAGCACATATGCCACTAGAATTTTGTGAATGCGATTTCCTTTTTGCTGCAGTTCAGTTGGAAAGTAAATATCAGAGAGATTCATAAAATCCTTGATAGACACAGTGCTGGAGTAACTCAGCGGGGTCAGGCAGCATCTCTGGAGAGAAGGAATGGGTGACGTTTCGGTCCTGCTGAGTTACTCCAGCACTTGGTGTCTATCTTCGGTTTAAAACAGCATCTGCAGTTCCTTCCTACACCTATCCATAAAATCCTCGTTATTGTTGGACATCCTATTTGGATAAAGAGCATCTGAGTCCTGCAGATTTGTCGACCCATCCTGTAGCAAAGAAACCTTCACCATTTCTGGGGAAGCTGAAATAAATAATGTTTAAGAACGTATAGCTATCTGGAGAGAATATCTTGGCTGTCTTAAAAAGAGAAACAGCACACATTGCTGAGAAGAGGATGTATTTCAATGAGACACATCATTGTAGTTGCAATGAATGCCTATTCCTGGATATTAGTTTCATAATTAGCCTAGTTTAATAATGACCTGTTGTCATGGTAATTTATTATTCTGTAAGTTATTAAGAAAAATTGTTCAACATAAATAACGTAATTATTTTTGATTAAATGTTTTCTCGAATTGTCAGTAGTAATGTCTTTTTTCTTTTCTCTCCTCCATCCGTTTTCCAAAATTAACTCTCAGGACACAGCTATCGTTCACCCTGTGCCAATCCGCATGACTCCAAGTAAAATTCACATGCAAGAGATGGAGCTGAAAAGAATTGGAAGTGGTAACTAAAATGTCTGCTCCCATGTCTGTCTGTCTAATTCAGCATTTACCTTAACTTTCTTTTGCTGTAATCTTGCTTTCCAGAGAAGGTGTTTTGTTTTTATTCATGAATCTGACTTTTTATCTTAAAGAACCTTTCAAACACACAACTGATTTGTTACTCTGCTCAGGGCCATGAAGTAAAGTTGCCTATGCTGCTTTGGCTCTAATGAGAATGCGTTTTGAAGTTCTTGTATGTCCCAGGTGCAGTCTCTTTCCTGAATGAGAGGTTTGACAAAAGTTGATGTCTGGCCAGACTTACAGTACAAGCCAGGTTACAATCGCTCAACCTATGGATGACCTCACATGCAATTTGACCTCCCGTATATTAAATTCAAAAGGCTGGTGCACATACTAGCTTTCATTCCTACAAATGGCAGAACAAGTTTCCTTTCACTCTCCACTTTTAGTTCTTTTTTGCTTTTGATGCTGTTCATTATAATACTGTGGAAATATGGTTACCATATCTATTTTTTGTGTATTTTCTGATGTAAATTATATAATTGACATGTACATATTTGTAAAATGGAACCCATTCTTTACATGGAGATGGCAGGTATCCTTAATGGATTAATCGTTAGTTCCTGAGGCTTCATTGGTGAAAGCACTGCCTTGACTGTGCATGTTGCAAAGACATCCATCTCTGTACTTTGTCAACTCCATCTGAGAGTAGAGCAGTGTGCTTGATTTTGGGAAGTGGCATTAGCCAGAGGTTTGTTGAAGTCATGCTCCTTTTCAGAATTTTATATGGGCAGTTTTGGGCAGAGTTGCATTCACCCATGTAGCAACTTTTTTTGTTGGTGTCTCTATAACTGATTCAAATTCATTTTGCAGTAGAAAAAAGTACCAAAGTTGATGGTTTATTGTGTTGTATGGATGTGCTTGCTATTAGAATTCTTTTTATAATGGAAGTGAACATATCTTCCCACTATTGAACTAATGCACATCCCCATTGCCCACTCCGATGTATATATTTTTAGTTGAGCCATAAGACTACAGATGCAGGAATCTGGAGCAATAATCATTCTGCTGGAGGAACGCAGTGAGTTTACCTGCATTTGTGGAGGGCAATGGACAGTAAATATATCGGTCATGACTCTTTATACAGACTGAAAGAGTAGAGGTGAAATAGCTAGCATAAAGAGTTGATGGGAAGGATGGGGCTACAACTGGCAAAGCAGTAGGTGAATCAAGGTATCATGAGGGCAAGGCTTTGAGGCTCTAATTTCTTTCCAGAACATGGATCCAGCCAGTTCCACTCTACTAGCGTGCACCTCCACCTAGTGGAACTTGTACTTGCCTTAAATGACTATTCTTTTGATTCCTCCCAATGTCGACAAATCAATGGGGTAACTACAAACCCTAGTTATGCCTGCCTTTTTGTTGACTACTTGGAATGGCTTTGTTCCAAACCTACTCCGGCACCACTCCCAACTCTGCTCCACATAACTACATTGACAGTGGCATTGGTCTTGCTTCCTGCACCTGTGCAGAACTTGGGTATTTCATCATCTTCACTGCTAATTTCTGCCCTATCCTCAAAGTCACGGACAATATTCAATCCCTCTTTTCATGAACATTTCTGCCAGCTGCAATGTGATCCCACAACCAGAGGTATCTTCCCCTTTCTGCTTTCCACAGGGACCACCACATGACTCCTTGGATTGCCCGCCCCCCTGGCACTTTACCCTGTGAAGGTTGAAAGTGTAGCACATCTCAAAACCTTCTTGACTACCATCCATGGGCCTAACTGTCCTTCTAGATGAGACAGATTCACGTGCACCTCCTCCAACATCGTCAAGGGCATTCAGTGTTCTCGATGTACCAAGGACAAAGGACATTTATTTGTCACGTACACCAATTGGTGTAGTGAAATTTGTCTTGCCATGCAGCACACAGATAAAGCTAAGACACAACATTAAAGAATTTAACAATAAACATAAAAAACATCCCCCCACAATGGTTCCCATTATGAGGGAAGGCACAGAGTCCAGTCCCCATCCCCTTGTCCACCCATAGTCGGGCTTATTGAGGCCTCCGCAGTCGCCGCTACGGGGCCTGATGTTTCAGGCCCTTCTTCGCCGGGTGATGGTGCTCCGGCGTCGGGAGAATCCTCTCAGCGGCTTGGGACACCTGGAGCGGCCGCTTCCCAACTGGAGACCGCGGCTTCCGAAGCCGACACGCGCTCGATGGAGCTTCACCACTGGCGATCTCGGCGAGAGATCCCAGGCTCCCGGTGAAAAGTTCAGCGCCGCAGCTGGCCGCTCCACAGTCCCACAGCTCCGCGATGTTCACCTGTGGTCTCAGCATTCCGAAGCTCCAGCGCGGCGACCGCTCTGCTCCGCATCGCCCGCTCCGCGATAGCGCTCCAGCGCTGTGCCGCCGCCGAAGCCGAGGTTCTGGGTAGTCCCCGACAGGAATCGCCGCTCCAGGCCCGCTGGTACGCCGCGAGGACGGGTCGACGGTGCAGCCCGGAGAAAAGCTGCCTCTCCGACCAGGTAGGGACCCTAGAAAACAGTTTCCCCCTTCCCCCCCCCCCCCCTCCCCCACATAAAAAAGGCTAGAACTCTGAAAACAAAAAAACTCAACTAACTAAAAATAAAAAAAAAGAGAGAGAAAACGGACAGCTGCAGGCTGGGCAGCCATACCCGTACAGGACGAAAGCACTTTGTAGCTTTCTACATCGGTGAGACCGAACAAACACTTGGCAACTGGTTTGCCGAGAACCTGCACTTTGTCTGCCATGGCCACCTGGACCTCCTAGTTACAAACCTTACTAATTCCTCTTTCCAATCTCACACTGATCTGTCTGTCCTTGGCCGCCTCCACTGTTAGGACGAGGCCAAACCCAAACAAGAGGGATAGCACTTTGTATGCTGTCCGGGTAGTGTACAGCCCAATGGAGTGAACATTGGAGTCTCCAATTTTAAGTAACTTGCTCCTCCTTTGTCCTCTTCTCTCTATGATCTATCTAGGTCCTCATGCATACCCCCTTCTTTCCAACCCCCATCCATTCTATCTGTCCATCTCTCACACATTCCATCTTCTGCAGCCCTTTGCTACCTTCATCAGGCACCTCCAGCCTCTGTTGATAGTTCCACCCCTCCTTCTGCCCTCTTCACCTGGATCCATACATTGTTTGTCAGCTCTTGCCCCAGCCCTCCCACTCACTTTTTTTACTGGCTATTTTCCCCCTGCTCTTTCAGTTCAGAAGGAGGGTGCTGACCCAAAATGTTGACTATCCATTTCCCTCCATAGATGCTGCTGCACCAATGTTCTTACTGCAGATTTTGTTGCTGAAATTCTTGTTCATTGAGTCACAGATTTTCTAAATTAACTTTGTACCCAATTACTGCTGCATTGTTGTAAATTTCACTTTTCGCCTTTTTGTTTGTGGGAGCCGTCCAGATTGGGTGTTCCCCTCATGATCCTTCTCTTGAGCTGGAGCCAGAGGACTGGGGAGGTGGAGTAATTTTGTTTAGAGATACAGCGTGGAAACAGATCCTTCGGCCCACTGAGTCTGTGCCGACCAGCTATCCTCTGCTCATTAACACTATCCTACACACAAGGGACAATTTGCAATTTATACCAAGCCAATTAACCTACAAACTTGTACGTCTTTGGAGTAGCTTGCCCAAGGAAAAAGCAATGTTGAACAATGCATTTTGGGAATCATCTGATCAAATATTCATGGCCATCAGTTTGTTATCGATCACTGCATAATGTAAGGCATACAGTGTTTAATGTGAGCATTTATGCTGCTGCATACGCTTTGGTGCTCAGTTCTGATGCAGGATAGCACATTTATCGCTCAGATGAATGCCTTGGGTCTGCCTTTAAAAATTGTTTAATTCTCTATTCCCAACTGGCATTTGGGAAGGTTCTGGCTTGTACGTACAGATGAGACTGGATGGAATATCTATGTTTCATAACTGGCACAGAGAGAAGAGGTCGGGGGTGGGGAGAAATATTTTAATCTATTTGGTCTGGTAGTATGCTGAGATCCCAGAAATGAACTTGCATTTGCTTCATCTCTCTGCCCAACCATATTTATGGATGCGGAAATCATATTTTGTCATTTGAATAGCCTACAACAGATTGTTAAACTGAGGCTTCCCAGGCTAAAAAATGAAACCTAATAGACTTGCCAGTTTGTGGTAACAGGTTCAACAGTAAAAACATAAGGAATAAAAGCAAGAGTCGGCCTTGAGCTTGCTCTGCTGTTCAATGAGATTTTGGCTGAATTTATTTGAACTTCGGTTCTACTTTTCAGCGGTAACTCCCATATCCCTTGATTTCTCTGGTATCTAAACAATTGTGCACTCAATATTTCATTAATGGATATTGTGTCATGCAGTCACAAAATGTAGACCGCACTTAGACTTTGTGTGCAGTTTTGGCCGCCACACTACAGGAAGGATGTGGCAGAGGTAGAGTGCAAAAGCAATTCACCAGGATGTTGTCTAGAATGGAGGGCTGTAGTTCTAAGGGGATTTTGTTGACACTGTAACATAATAGGCTGAGGGGTGATCTTACTGAGGTGTATATAGAAGTGGTGCAGTGATAGAGCTGCTGCCTCCCAGCGCCAGACACCTGACTACGGGTGCTGTTTGTGCGGAGTTGGTGCGTTCTCCCTGTGACTGCGTGGGTTTTCAATGCGTGCTCTGGTTTCTCCACATTACAAAGTTGTACAAGTTTATAGATTAATTATGAAAGTCCTGCCCTGGTTTGAAAAAACAAACTGCTACACCTCACACTTGACAGAGTTAAATTCCATTTGCCATTCAAGATCAAGATCATTAGTATATAGATATCCTTCCTCACTCTCTACTGTGCCACTAATTCTGATGTCATCTGCAAATTTACTAACAATGTTAACTACATTGTTATCCAAATTGCTAAAAACAAAAAATAGTGGACCCAGCACCCGCCTCTGCAGCACACCACAGAAAGCAACTTAGCTATTGCCAGGTTAGTTGACTGGAGATGGAAGAATAGTTTGTGATAATGTATTGAGCAATAGGTAAGGTTATTGAAATAAAATGTACTTGAGGTACAGTAAGGATTATTGGCTACTATGTTTAAAAAAAACTCATGCAGACAAACCATAGAGGAGTTGATTGGTACGTTGGAGGGGGGGGGGGGGGAATGGGACTGGTAAGAGAGTTTTGCTGGAAGTGGCTCGTGGCTGCCTTCTGTGTCGTAATAAGCAAGCAAATAGTGGACTGGTGCATTTTTCCACATGCCCATAAATATCCTGCCTGGGACACTTGTACTGAATGTATTCACAGGTCTGATGTGAAAAGTGCAGTAGCGGTACTGGAAAATGTACCCTGATTTATAAGTGGTGTTGTTTTCATATTTTGAACTGTCATTGATGAAGTGCAAATGACCTATCTCAATATATTGCAGAACTAACACACCCAACTAGTCCTTCGCTTACAAACTCGCCGGATCTTTCAGAAGAAACCAAGCTCGCTACCACTGTGAAATTTGTTGCAGGAAACACTGTAGGTAAGGGAAATAAATGTTTGGCACCACATACAGCCAACTGTTTGATTTCTGTTTGCACTCTGTATTGGGGAAAATGCACTTGTTTTTGTCATAACTCTGGTGTTCAGCTTGGTAACAAATATAGTATATGGATATTCCTAAGCTGCACAAGCTTGATTTTATTTCCCCTGGATTCTGAATGGATCATTTAAGATTGCATGATGATTCAAAATGTGATTCTTTTTCCCTCGACAGATGGCTACAGCAGTTCAGATTCATTTGTTTCTGAATCTGAGCAGATTGGAAACAGCATAACCCGGCAACGGTGAGTGGTTGCTTCTCTTGGGAGTTTCTAGATTTGAAGCTTCATAAAATTGAATTACTGCACGGAGAAGAGTGTATTATGATTGATGGTTTTTGAAGAGAGAGTGTAATGGAATTAATTCTGTGGAAATGCGACTGATGACGAGGCTGAAAGCATACATTACTGTCTCAGAGTTGTTCTTTTTACAGTTCGCATTCGGGCACTTCTCCAGACAACACACTCAAAACTGCACCTCCTCCACCTCCACCTCGACCACAGCCATCACATTCAAGGTCGTCTTCACTAGATATGAACAGAACCTTTTCCGCAAGCAACGCAGGTGGGGAGCCTTATTGGAAAGGTTTTCTTTATCACAATATTCAAAAAACTCTGACCGCAAGGATGTATGCAGTCATTAAATTATGTATCGGTTTCTATCGTACCAATTCCAAATGGCACATCAAGGGAAGTGGCTGCTGGTGTGAAACTGGGCCAGCTTGTGTAATTAGCAAGGCAGGCATGATGTTTGAGAATATTCAGTCATTGCATTTTTATTCCTCTTCTATATTGCTCCTCTACAGGGCAACCACAGGCTGGAGCTGTTGCCTGTCCCCCTGCTGTGCCTCCAAGACCACAGCCTACACAGGTAACTGAATTAACTTTTTGAGACTGAGTCTTGACAATGTAATTGTGGGTGAGGAATGCATGCTGAAATAGCCGGAATATCTCAGTAATATGTATCAGAATGTTATAGATGTAGAAACTGTAAATCTTTGAAAACGAGCAGGACTCGTAGGATTTGCATCATATTACTTCAATTTCGCTTCTATTCTATGGTTGTGAAAGATGTGGACACATGGGGGTTGGGGTTTGCTTCTGACTTGATTCCTTGAAAGTGGATAGAACAGAATTCTAGAAATGTAGTTCAACGTGTGACTCATCTTTTGTTTAATCCAAGCAATGGAATATTTTTTGCCCGAGCATTTGGAGGCTTTCAAAGTTTGTACAAATAATTTTGGTGCCAACAAGTTATTTTTGCACTACAAAAAGTACTCTTGGAATATCTTGTCTGTTATCAATCTGTTGTGACTGTTTTAAGACTGCCATGGAAATGAAATGCTTCTCTGAACACTGCTGCTTTTCACCTAGGTGACTGCGCCTCCATTACATCGGCCAGTGGACGTTGATGGTCACGTGACGCACGGCAACACCTCGCCACACCAGATGCCAGAACAGCCAAACTTTGCTGATTTTCGCCAGTTTGAAGCATTTGTATCGAAGGCCACAGAGCAGCAAGTAGATGACTCAGATAGGCATTCTGAAACTATTCCGGTGAGCATGATTGCATCGTGGTGTTGGGGAACTTATGTATCATTGCTCTGCATATCTGGTTTAAGGCAGCTTTTAATCAACTTCGTTTTTTGTGTAGCCAGAGAAGCCTTCAGATTCAACAGTGACGTTGAGAACGGCAAAGCTAGCTGGTTCTAGTGATGAAAAGCCAACTGGAAACACAGTACGTTATCTATTTGATTCAACATTATAAACAGCATTTAATAGGCAGCATTATAACAGCATTTAATAAGAAGGATGGTCACTTTTTTTCACATGTTAGGGAAATCTAAAACTAGAGGGTATAAGTGTACAGTGTGAGAAGGTTGAACAGGTTCAATTACAATGTTTGAAGACATTTGTATGGTACATGGCTAAAAGCAGGGAAGAAGCCATCCTGGAATCTGTTTGCACGTGCTTGAAAGCTTTCGCATCCTCTGCCCAAGGGAAAAAGAAAGAATTACTGGGATGTAAGTGGTCCTTCATAATGTTAGCTGTTTTCCCAAGGCAGCATGAATTGTACATCGAATCGATGAGGGTGATTGGTTTGCATAATAGATGGGACTACATCCATAACTCGGTAATTTCTTGATGACTTAGCCAGGTAATTGTGACACCTAACTGTGATAATTCTGAAATTAGGCTTTCTGTGGGACATCCTCATGACCCTTTTTTTATTTCAGCTTACTAAAGCTTACATATGTTTCCCTTCTCTCCCTTGACTAAACTTGCAATATCTCTTTTGTCATCCAAGGTTCCTGAACTTTGCTATCCTAATGAATGAATTGATTAATTAATAAGTTTATTGGCCAAGTATGTACACATACAAGGAATTTGTCTTAGTGCTCCGCTCGCAAGTAACAACATGACATACAGTAAACCATTAAGAATAAAACAAACATTAAAACATTAAGAATAAAACATTATAGTTTAAACATGTGAATGAAATAAAATACCAGAGCAGAAGGAGGCTACAGACTTTTGGTTATTGAGTAGAGCTACTGCTCATGGAAAAAGCTGTTTTTATGTCTGGCTGTGACGGAGTTGACGGTCCGGAGTCTCCTTCCAGAGGGAAGTGCTTCAAAAAGTTTGTGGCCAGGGTGAGAGGGGTCCGAGATGATCTTACCCACTCGCTTCCTGGCCCTAACAGTGTACAGTTTGTCAATGGGGGAAGGTTGCAGCCAACAACCTTCTTAGCTGATCGAACTATTCGCTGCAGCCTCCGGATGTCATGCTTGGTGGCTGAGCCAAACCAGACCATGATGGAGAAGGTGAGGACAGACTCTACGATGGCAGTCTAGAATTGGACCATCATTGCCTGTGGCAGATTGTGTTTCCTCAGCTGCTGCAGGAAGTACATCCTCTGTTGGGCCTTTTTGACTGTGGTCGATGGTGGCCCCCCATTTAAGGTCCTTGGAGATGATGGTTCCAAGGAACTTAAAGGACTCCACAGATGTGACTGTGGTGGTGTTGATGGTGAGTGGGGGGAGCGGAGGGGGATCTTTCATCTTCACATGAACACACTGTCCTGAACTCTAAGCAGCTGACCTTTCAAAGACTTCCATGTGTCAGATGTGAATTTACTCCCTAAGAACTATTCCCACTATACTTTCCTCAGTTCCTGCCTAATACTGCATATTCAGCAAGGAGACTTCTGAGCTCTGAAGTTTGTACATTAAACATCAACTAGATACTATCACATGCTTCTTCCTGCTTCAGAATTGCTTTCAAGAACCAAGCATGAATTTGAGCTTGGTTCCATGTTTGCTGTACCCTTTTCAGTCCCTGGCAGTTCCTTTGCTTTTGAAGTGATCCAGCAGTCTTATGGGTTCCGAATCATTTAAAATATTCAGTATGTACTTGTTTTCAATCCCTTGCATTTATTAAGCATATTTAAAATAGTTAAATATACCAAGGCATTCTACCGGAGTGAAATACATGACAGTGAGCCACATAAAGGGCACAGTGGGACTGGTGAACAAAACACCTAGGTGAGGATATAGATTTTAAGGATCATCTCAGAGCACGGCTGGAATTTAAGGGGTAAATACCAAAGCTTTAGTTCTAGGTTACTCTAAGTATGGTTGATTGTGATAATTACAGGTGTACATAACCGCCAGAGTTAAAACGATGTGGAGATCTGAGACAAATCTGATGATTATGTATACGAAGGAACTGCAGATGCTGGTTTAAACCGTGGATAGACACAAAATGCTGGAGTAACTCAGCATCTCTGGGGAGTAGGAATGGGTGACATTTCGGGTCGAGACCCTTCTTCAGACTGATGTCGGGTGTGAAAACAGGACAAAGGGAGCTCGTCGGAGAGAGGAGAACTTCTTCAAAGTAGGCATACCTTGAGGGGATTTTGCAGTGGAGTAGACGAAATATGTAGGAAGGAACTGCAGGTTATGGATATGATTGGGGATTAATAAAGTGGTTGATCAAGGTTTTGCTGGACCAAAATACTGGATAAATTGGCACATCAAATGAGACAGTACAAGTTCGGACATGAGAAGCAGAGTTTGGTTATTGAAAATCTGGGGCGGCTTCCCCATATTTTCACATTGTAAAAGTTTTTTTGGGGTGGTGTAAAAAGATTGGAAGACATCTTCAACACAGCGCTCTTGGTTCAATTGGTGAGGAAAATTAAATTCACGATGTGCTTATCCAAATTGAACTGCAATTGTAATTCAGTGGGAAATGTTAATCTGGAATTTTGAATTAATCCTGCATTTTCCAAATTACAGGTTAAAAGTACAACGTGTCTTGTTCCTCCTCCAAAACCCATTCGGCGAAGACTGCAATCTGAAGAAGAACTTCGGGGCGATGCAGAGGAGCCTACCCCAAAACCCAGCATCAATGCCGTATTAGTCTCGCACTCCTCGGTTTCAAGGTGGATTGGATTCTCTTTAATTCCCTTTTAGAAACATAGAAACATAGAAAATAGGTGCAGGAGTAGGCCATTCGGCCCTTCGAGCCTGCACCGCCATTCAATATGATCATGGCTGATCATCCAACTCAGTATCCCGTACCTGCCTTCTCTCCATACCCCCTGATCCCTTTAGCCACAAGGGCCACATCTAACTCCCTCTTAAATATAGCCAATGAACTGGCGTCAACTACCCTCTGTGGCAGAGAGTTCCAGAGATTCACCACTCTCTGTGTGAAAAAGTTTTTCCTCATCTCGGTCTTAAAGGATTTCCCCCTTATCCTTAAGCTGTGACCCCTTGTCCTGGACTTCCCCAACATCGGGAACAATCTTCCTGCATCTAGCCTGTCCAACCCCATAAGAATTTTGTACGTTTCTATAAGATCCCCTCTCAATCTCCTAAATTCTAGCGAGTATAAGCCAAGTCTATCCAGTCTTTCTTCATATGAAAGTCCTGACATCCCAGGAATCAGTCTGGTGAACCTTCTCTGCACTCCCTCTATGGCTATAATGTCCTTCCTCAGATTTGGAGACCAAAACTGTACGCAATACTCCAGGTGTGGTCTCACCAAGACCCTGTACAACTGCAGTAGAACCTCCCTGCTCCTATACTCAAATCCTCTTGCTATGAAGGCCAACATACCATTCGCTTTCTTCACTGCCTGTTGCACCTGCATGCCTACTTTCAATGACTGGTGTACCATGACACCCAGGTCTCGCTGCACCTCCCCATTTCCTAATCGGCCACCATTTAGATAATAGTCTGCCTTCCCGTTTTTGCCACCAAAGTGGATAACCTCACATTTATCCACATTATACTGCATCTGCCAAACATTTGCCCACTCACCCAGCCTATCCAAGTCACCTTGCAGTCTCCTAGCATCCTCCTCACAGTTAACACTGCCCCCCAGCTTAGTGTCATCCGCAAACTTGGAGATGTTGCTTTCAATTCCCTCGTCCAGATCATTAATATAAATTGTAAATAGCTGGGGTCCCAGCACTGAGCCTTGCGGTACCCCACTAGTCACTGCCTGCCATTGTGAAAAGGACCCGTTTACTCCTACTCTCTGCTTCCTGTTTGCCAGCCAGTTCTCTATCCACATCAACACTGAACCCCAATACCATGTGATTTAAGTTTGTATCCTAATCTCTTATGTGGTACCTTGTCGAAAGCCTTCTGAAAGTCCAGATACAACACATCCACTGGTTCTCCCCTATCCACTCTACTAGTTACATCCTCGAAAAATTCTATAAGATTCGTCAGACACGATTTACCTTTCGTAAATCCATGCTGACTTTGTCCAATGATTTCACCACTTTCCAAATGTGCTGCTATCCCATCTTTAATAACTGACTCTAGCAGTTTCCCCACTACCGATGTTAGACTAACTGGTCTGTAATTCCCCGTTTTCTCTCTCCCTCCCTTCTTAAAAAGTGGGGTTACGTTTGCTACCCTCCAATCCTCAGGAACTATTCCAGAATCTAAAGAATTTTGAAAAATTATCACTAATGCATCCACTATTTCTGGAGCTACTTCCTTAAGTACTCTGGGATGCAGCCTATCTGGCCCTGGTGATTTATCGGCCTTTAATCCATTCAATTTACCCAGCACCACTTCCCGACTAACCTGGATTTCACTCAGATTGCAATTTCTCTGTGGCTGATACACTGAGTGTGCACCATATTCGATCCTGCTGTATAAGAATGTGCTGTTGATGCCAAATAGGGTCATTTTGGATTCAATGCATGGTTATTTTGTTGCACCTGGTCATCTTTGCTGTTGATATGTTCACGCACTTATGGATGCATGCACCAAGAAAATTAGGCCCATGGTAGTTAACTGGATGTCTATTTGCAAGAGCAATGCCATACTGGAGCTGCTAGTGGCTATGTGGTTCCAAACCACTTGTGCCACATTATGGCACTACTCATTGCCAGTCTGTGGGCCAGCTACTATCCTTACTCATAATAAGAGTAACAGAAATAAGCTGCTTTAAACTTAAATGGATGGGCACACTAACATCTTATTTCATTTTAGGTCAATTGGAAAGGATAAAAAGTCCATTCAAGCTTCAATCAGAAGAAATAAGGAAACTAACACAGTGCTAGCCAGACTCAACAGTGAATTACAACAACAGCTGAAGGTGAGAGAATGGAAGTATCGGTAGTGAAAATTGAAAGCATTGATACTTGCAGATTTGATTTCCTGAACAGCACATTTCAATGTATTAGGTAATACTAGATGCCAGCATGGCCATCTTTACTAAGGGAGCTCATCCAAACAATTGGGCAAACTTTAAAGAGTTCAATAACTAAAGCATTCATTTAACAAAGGCTGCAGGAGTAGCACTGTTTTGCCAATCTATTATGTACTTCCTTGTATAGGTGTCTTGGTAGTATGGAGAAATCTGGGCGCTGTCTGATCAGCATGTATATGGTTTTCATATAGATAAAATTAGTTTACATTTTTATGCAAAATTTCATTCTGATGGTGTGACAAATGGCATCTTCTTCTTGCATATGGCGTGCACAGCCTAAAGTTGTAGGACAACTTGTTCTATTTGATCTTATTTGATTGTGCACGCCAGGTTGATTGCATTCGTCGAAACAGGGCGGACCACGTGAAGATTGCAATCTCCCACCCCAACAAATGGCACAATATATTGTATTTATGTTTAGCATGTGCTAGCTCACCACCATATTTGTTCAGCTTGCATTCATATGAACATTGCATTCAGTGAATGTATCCATAGTCAAAGGCTAACAATAAATCAGGATTTGGCCAGAAGATTTGCAATTGGTCATTAGCTTATGTCGTGGTTCAAAGGGCACGTGGGATCAGTTGATGGGTTGGGAGAATTGTAGGAAATTAATACATTCTGCTTTAGACTATGGAAAAAGTTCTGTGTGGCAGAAATCCATGTTTGACTGGAGGTCAGATTGCAATAAGGGATTTTGCAAATTTGAGTGCTACAATCGTTTTTTTCAGGACTCATTTTTAAATATGTCAGGAAAGAAAAAGAACCCTCATCCTGCAACATTTCCGTTCTGTTTGTCGTAGGCCCATTTTCAGACGCTCAATATTTGACTAGCATATATTTTAGAAAAATCCAGAACAGTTATTGACTACCCCAAGGCACGGACTGCCTGCTCAGTCCATGTAATGTGCATAATTTCTCCCGTACACGTGTGATGCATGTAGCCTTTGATGCTTCAATTTAAACTCCCAGAATGTGAGCTTTATCTAAGTGGAGTACATGCTCCAGTCAGCATCAATGGTGCCAAAGTGGAAATAGTTGAGAGCTGCAAGTATCTTGACGTCAATATTACCAACAATCTGTTGTGGACCAACCACATTGATGCAACAGCCAAGAAGGCACACCAATACCTCTACATTCTTAGGAGACTGAGACTCCATTGACCCGTACAAACTTCTACATATGTATCATAGAAAGCGTACTGTGGGTTACATCACAATTTGATTTGTGAACAGCTCTGCCCAAGACCGCAAAAAATTGCAGAGTTGTAGATGTAGTCCAGTCCAACTCACAGACCAGACTTCCCACCATTGACTCCATCTACATCTCACGCCCCTGAAAAACAGCATAATCAAATACTTGTCCCACCCCGGTCATTCCTCCTCCTCCCTGTTCTCGTCCGACAAAAGGGACAGAAGCTTTAAAGTGCGCACCACCAGATTCGGGAACAGCTTATTCTCTGCTGTTATTCTTTCATAAGCTAGGATACTGTCTGATTCACCTCTACCCTATTGCGGACATTGGACTTTGTCTATGGAACTGATGCACAACAATGCTGAGAACTATATTCTTTCCTCTGCATCTTTCCCTTTGCTCTATCTATTGTTCTTGAGTTTGACTTGTATTTATATATTGTATATCTGAACTGTTTGGATAGCATGCAAAACAAAGCTTTTCACTGTGCCCTGGTACACATGACAATAATAATCCTGTACCAATCCCTTGGATTGTGAGTTGGAGGGCAAAGGCAGGCCATTGTTACTTTGCTGCAGCAGGTAGAAAGACCACAGTGTGACCACAGTAAGTGAGATGAACTGAAATGAAACTGCATACACTGAGAAATAACTATTAACCAAGGCTCTTTGTTTCCTCTTATCTCTCCGCTGGCTGATCGTTGCAGGATGTACTTGAGGAAAGGATCTCGCTTGAGGTGCAGCTGGAGCAACTTCGGCCATTTTCGCACTTGTAGGGCAGGAGCTTCCTGGCCACGTGGGTGAAACTAAAGATCGTGTTGGTGCAGATGTGCCACTGGATCCTGACTACTCCCTGCAGGCAGCTTAACTCTGCTCAGCTTTGTGGGTCTATTATGCAGTGATAGTTTCCATGGTTAACTTCATAAAACTGCTCACTTGTCATGTGGGTGCCATTTGTTTAAAAAAAGGGAGAAATAAAATCAGGGAGCTGTGAAGCTGGTAAATATTCTGGTCCTGGAGGGCGGGGTGGGGGGGGGGGGGGGAGAGAGGAATGGAATATAGGCAATTACAATAGTTTTGATTATACAGAACAACAAATAATTTCATCTTCTCCCTGATTCCCTTCCCTTCAAATCAGTCCTCAGTTTAGACAAGAGAAATTACTTGCCAATAAGACGGTTCTTAAATAAGATGAGCAGGCCAGAGCAGTTCCTGTTGAATCCTCGAATCATTGTCATTGAAGGAGGATTGCTGCCAGTTTACTTCAACATTTGAAGCACTGTGTTCAGTAAGCCAATGTCAAGTGTTTTATAGTCTTGGGAAATATTTGGTAGAATTGTGAGATGGAATGGAAGAGCTCTGCTAGAGTGGGTGTATTTCCCGTATCAGTGTTCAAAGGGGTGTCTCAAAATGTTTCGCCCTACTCCTTAACTTGCATAGCTTTCTGTTTGGGTGAGGCCTGTGTTTGTGCAGCTTGAGTAAAAAGGACTTTTTGTGTTTCAATATTCAAAACTTTTTTGCATTGCATTACTGCAGCAGAAACACTAAGAAGAGTATCCCTAATCAATTGGAACAAGCTTGGTGGTGTTGTGAGGCTTGGTTGAAGATATGTAATGAAATATTTTGCACTACTGAAGTATAAGTGTATTCATGTATTGCTAGTTATGGTTCAAAACCACTTTTTAATTGGAGGGTGTAAAAGATAATATATGCTTGGAGTTGGGGTGAAAATGTAGAGACCACCACTAAGATTTTTTAATATAAATTGAAGCCATTGAATTGTTAAGGACCACCAGCCGGTGTATTTACACTGAAGCAATCAGTTGGTTTGAGCATGTCAAGAAGCTTGGGTGCTGGCTTTTTTAATACTGAGTGCACTGGACTCGCTAATAAAGTTGCTCTGTGGCCGTATCCCAGTAGTTCTGTTGTAAACATTCACAGGGGAAATTATTGTAGCATGAACCACAAACGGGGTTGGATTTGGGAGGGATGCTGGGTGCAGTTGTATGTATATGGCATCTTGGGGTTGAGTAAAATATTACACAGCTAAATCTGTGCGCCATTTGTTTGGATAGTAAATTAAGCAGGTGAATCTATACTCTTTCCCCAGCCTCTGCACTCACTGGAAGTGACAGTGTGTGAAGTTTTTGTAGTATGGGTGTTTGTGGGGATACATTGTGACTTATGAAAGACAACTTAAGTGTGTGTGTGTGTATGTTATTGATCTGCAGTTGTGCGATTACTCAACGCCACCTCTGTCTGCATGCTGTTGAGCAACCTCTGCTCATTACCTTTTCATTTCACCCACATCACATTCTGAGTACTGATAGATGCTGTCCACCTCCCTGAAACAGCTAAAGATAATCCTCTTCACATTTAATACTCAAACTAATTGAAGATTGTACAAAACTAGAGAATTTTTCTTTAAATTATTATGCAAGGAACAACATTTTATAATTGTTTGACTTCATTGTTCAGTATTCTAAGGATTAGTGTAATTTGCAGTTTCTTATCTGTGTACTTTTTTAAAGAAAACAAGTTTCCGTTTGGGAATATTTTTGGTTTCTCTAACTTCAAGCCTTACTGTTACGGCTTTGTAGTTTAACAGAGAGGGATGTTTGGACAGACGGAGAGAAGAGGGGGAGGCCTTCCATTTTCACCCAATGAGAGCCACCTTGGTATTCAGGTCAATGTACTGTATAAGGAGTATGATGTAAATTGTATGATACACATTTTTGATCTTGTATGTAAATTTACATTAAATTGCTGACTAACAGCAAATCTATTTAATTGCTTATTTTGGCTCTGGGATCTTGGGTATTCAACTGCATGGATGTATCTTGGCAGAGCAAAGTAGCAACTGTGATTTTTACACAAATAAAACAGCACAATATTTTATCTTGACAACTTGCTCCATTCACCGTTCGTTCACTGTTTCCTTGAGTTCAGTCCCCACAGAGAATTGCTAATATCTGCAACTATGATATTGATGGATGAGACCTGTAAAAGCAGATAATTTTTTTGTGGAATTTACTTTAAAGAAAAATATACAAGGGACCTGTGAAACCTATTGTTTGAAGCCTGGAGCACATCACATGACTAATTCATCTTCTGTCATCAAATGGTGGACACAATGCTGGAGTAACTCAGCGGGACAAGCAGCATCTCTGGAGAGAAGGAATGGGTGATGTTTCGGATCGAGACTCTTCTTCAGACTGATGTCAGGGGAGTGGGCGGTACAGAGATAAAATGTAGTCGGAGACAGTAAGACTGGTGAGAGAACTGGGAAGGGGGAGGGAACGTAGAGAGAGGGAAAGCAAGGGGTACTTGAAGTTAAAGAAGTCAATGTTCATACCGCTGGGGTGTAAGTTACCCAAGTGAAATATGAGGTGCTGTTCCTCCAATTTGAGCTGGGCCTCACTCTGACAATGGAGGAGGCCCAGGACAGAATCTGTCATCAATTCCCTCCATAATATAAAGCAGTGATGTCATCATGCAAAGGTCATTTGGTAAACATCCTAACTTGGATGTGTATTGCTGTTCCTTCATTACCACTACCTCAAAATCCCAGAACTCTATCCGACAGTACCTTGGGAAACCTGCACACAACTACTTCAATTGAAGGTGGTTCACACTACCCAGCTGAGAACAATTTCAGTTCATCAATAAACTGGGTTTGTAAATAATGTCCACAACCAAAAATGTATAAGCGAAAGAAGTATTACCCAGTAAGTTGAAGAAAAGAGGAATCCTGAGCATTGCTTTTGAGCCAAACTGCAACTAAAGATGTATGAACTGACAAAATGCAACTGGTGCACTGCAGTCAGGAAAAACATCATCAAAAGTTGCAAACCAAAAAAAAGCTACTGTAAAGTTAGCAGTATCATCAAGGATGCTATGTTGCTGGGGCTTGTCTACAGTACCCCAGTATACATCACTGTAATATTGGTTAGTTCAAATGTCTTTGGGGGATAGACATTAAAATCAAGGTCCTTTATGCTGTCTGAGATACAAAACACGTGGCTCTTTTGAAGAGCAGAAGAATGTGCTGCATTATTATTTTTGATCTGGGTTTTTAGCATTTTCCAGCAAAACATGGGCAATGCATTTCTCAATCATTTTAAATCACTATGCAAAAATACACTTTGTTGCTTTATTCAAACTATTCTCTAAGTTGTTTATAATGTTGGAAGATGTTATCAACAGAATTATTTTGCTCATTGCAAAGATCTCTACTGCAGTCTAATTTTATTTTCTGAGTGGTATAAAATAATATTGCTCCCTAATTCTTAGACAATGGCTCTTTTGACAGAAGCAGTGATTTTAACTGGTGATGTGCCTTGTTTTGAATAAAATTGCACAATGTACCAATAATGTGAAATACAAGGCTTATTTTTATGTAGCAGCTTAAGAAAAATGCCAGATGCTCAGCATGATCAAACACAAATGGCATGTCAATAAGGTAAGCAGCGTGAATTAAAATCGTATTTATTTTTCAATTAAATATGTTGCAAATAATCAAAATTTAAAATTGGAAAACTTGAATAGTGAGAAGGCCCTTGGTGGGTATTGTGCTGAAAGCTTTTAGTGGTAATAACGAGCTGCCTGGGAGATCAGGTTTCCTCAACTGCAGCACAAATGGCACTTTCTAATATAGACAGCCAAGTGACTTTGTCTTCCTCTGTCTCTGTTGCACAAATCCATTGCCGTTTTGGCCCTTGCAGTACGAATGCATTTTGAATATCTGAAACTCAAGAAAAATATTTTTATGCCCCAAAACAAGCTTTGAAAACATGTAATACAAAATGTTTGTCCTATTTTGTGGTTGAAACAGTGTGCTCATCCGGAGCTCAATTTGACAATATTTAAAGGTATCACTTGGGTCCTGATTTCCAAAGGCATTGGATGAAAAGCTACTTTCAGGTAAACGCTTAACATGGCTGCACGGTGGCGCAGCAGTAGAGTTACAGCACCGAAGACCCGGGTTCAATCCTGACTGCGGGTGTTGTCTGTACAGTGTTTGTACATTCTTCCCGTGACCGCGTGGGTTTTGTCCAAGATCTTCGGTTTCCTCCCTCACTCCAAAGAATGTACAGGTTTGTAGGTTAATTTGCTTGGCGGAAGTGTAAATTATCCCTAGTATGTGTTGGATAGTGTTAATGTGCAGGGATCGCTGGTCGGTGCGGACTCATTGGTCCGAAGGACCTAAGCAGGACAGCTTCATGCTAAGCTTGCAACCTCTATGTTTGATGTGCCTCCCTCAATTCTGCTGCTATTTGATTGAATCTATAGAATGGAAGTCATGTCTCTGTCTTACTATGATTGAAGTAGAAGGTCTTGTGCTGGGGATGTATTGGAAAAGTGATGGCCATTTCTTTTGTACCCTTGCCAATTACATATAATTTACCTTAAGGTGGTCTGAGTTCATGCCAATCAAGTCATGTTTGCCAATCAAGATGCCCATCTACACTAGTTGCGTTGGTCTGTTTGACCTATATTCTCTAAAATGATCCTATCTGTTACTTATCCATATAACATGTCTTTCAAAATATTATTGTACCTGCTTTAACCACATCCTCGGGCAGTTTATTCCATATACATACTGTGTGAAAAGGGTGCACCTCTGTATCCTTTTAAATCTTTTCCCTCTCACCCTAAAACTATACCCTATAGTTCTTAATTCTGCAACCTGGGAAAATGATTGAAAATGAAAATGTGTAGGCCCCATGATTTTATATTCCTCAATCTCCTAAGCTCCAAGGAATAAAGTTCTAGCCTGCCAAACCACTCTGTTACTTTCTCCCTCATTCTGGCAGTATTCTCACAGCATTCTTAATTATTTTTCTTTCCAGCATAATGGCATCTTTCCTACAGCTGGAATATAAAAACAATGCAATACTACAAATGTGGTCTCATCAACATCATGTACAAGTGAAACATAATATTCCAACCTCTACACTTAATGCCCTAACTGCTGAAGGCCATTGTGCTAAATGTCTTCACCACTGTCTACTTGTGATGTGATGTCCCTCTCAGGGAACTGTGTACTTGGTATCTCTGTAATACAACACTCCCCAAGGCCCTACTTTTCACTGAAAATCTTAAACTGGTTGGACTTTGCAAAAGGCCACTCCTTGCACTTATATCCGAATAAAACTCTTATTTGCCATTCCACTTACCTAGCTGAACAAGATCCTACTGTAATTATCTTCACTGTTTACAAACCACCTATGTGGTGTCATCTGCAAACTTACTGAGTATTTATAATTCTGGATATTTCAACACTTGAATAAACAAACAATTGAAAATATGTGCTAACAGTCAAAGGAGTGCCTGGTTCTATCAGAGTAGCCAAGAGAAACAATGGGAGCAATAGGAAAATGAGTGTGATTGGACAGCAACTCGCCCTTGCTGTGATATGAAGACTCAATGGAGTGAAATGTTTGTCCCATGAGAGGAAAGCATAACCTTAGATAAGGAAATATACAAATAGCTGTACATTTGGAATCTGGAATGTCTTCAATAAGAAGTCTGGAGAGAGCCACGGATGCCAAAAACTGGAGCGATGACTTTAGATTTTGTTGAAAGGGCAGATGAGAAACTGTTCTTGAAGCGAAAAGAAGAACATCATTGAAAAGGAAGAGACTCAGGTCACTAATGTACTCGTAAATCCTGGGGAAAGAAACCAAACCTTTAACATCATGCACAAACAATCTTTTAACATTCACAATCAGACAAATGTTTTATGGGAGTGTGTTATATCCCATGCTCTCAGGATTGCCCCCAATCAGCAAGGTCTGGAATTGCAAGATATTTTACAACTTTTTTTATTCAAGCATTTTATCACTCCCTGTTTCATTCAGTCAATTTCTAAAGCATAAATGCAAGTTTTTATATAAACTTTTCTCAAGCTTGGATTATTCCACACTTAAGAAGAATCATTACCGCAATGAAAAATGACAACCAATTTGTGCACAAATAATTTTTGAGTCGTGATTGTTTGGATAAATATTGCCTCAACACCATGATATATTTCTCAGTCTTAAATAATGCGGTGGAATATTTAACATCCAGCAAAATAGGCCAATCTCAATAGTACCAACAGGGAAGCATTAATGCAGGAGAAATCATGCAATTCTCAAACCATCTTGGGTGGACTATTGTATGATGAGGGAATAGAATAAAGTTTGGAACCTCATACCTTAAGGTCGCACAAATCTTTTCATCAGGGCTGCTCATCTGAGCCACTTCTTGAACCCGGATCAGGTACCTGTTCGCCTCCAGAAGAATCTGTAAAGCAATCGCATATCCTATCAGTGCACCTGAAAGAGCAGTTCCAATGCACTGAGCCCAAATTCAATACCACCACCCTTCCTCACTGTCCCTGTACCAGCAGTAAGCCGCGGATGTATTAGGTATAGAGTGCCAATCTCACTCAAGTTAACTGATTTTTTTCTCCCTTGGCTGAAGTGGGCAATTGATACAAATAGGGTTGCCAACTTTCTCACTCCCAAATAAGGGACAAATTCCCGACAGCAATTCATTGACCGACTCGGCCGTGGCTGGGTGAATGATGCGTTGGGCCAGGTGCTGGACTGCACACAAAGCCCAGCAGGCGGGCCAGCTAAGGAGTTTTGGCCCGGGCCGAACCGATGATCGGCCATGAGAAGGAGGGGTGGTGGTGTCGGCGGTAAGTGAAGGTCCGCTGGCCGGGCTGCTGACTGACTGGGCCACGGACGAGGCGCTGCTGCTGCACCACGTCGGGACGGGTGAGGCAAGCTCGGATGCGGCGCTCGGACCCCACAGTCCTCTCGACCCGAGTTGCAGCAATCAAATACGGGACAAACCAATTTAGCCCAAAATACGGGATGTCCCGGCTAATACAGGACAGTTGGCAACCCTAGTTACAAAGCACATCTATCATGATCCTCAGAAAAAATGGCCAACATATCCAACTAGGAATTAGTATTATACAGGGCTGTACACAGAGTGGAAAGATTCTTTGTGGGACTAATAATGATCTCACTTTGGAGGGAGAAATGATTTGTTTAAATCATTGTAATTGCGGTTTAGAAAAAGCCCATTTTCCCCATTTTGGCAGTGCTGGTACTTTGCATTTTGTTGTCCCTATTAAACGGACCGTTAAGAGAACTTTATGCGCTTTATAGACAAAGTAAGCCCACTCCACATTGCCAGCACATCAGTCACGGCACTGCATGTACATGCTGAATGCTTTCAGCATTGTTTGTTTTTATTCTTAATTGGCTCAGTTGCCTGCATTTAGCTATTTCTTTGAGGCTGCCCATCAAAGAGGTGGCTTTCCCATTTTGGAGGAGAGCAAACACGTTTGACGTATAGATAAAATGAACCATTGCACAGGGCATGTGCTGCTGCAGAGAGATGATATTTGGCCTTGTACGCAAAATGGCTGTAATATTTGCCTTGTAGTGCATTGTATATTACTGATATGGGTATACTACTCAATGCCGATCTTAGTAACAGCAAATTGGTACAATTCTGAGGTTATTGTTAATGTATTATTAAATGCCCATTTACAATGTGCATTGTAACATGTGCCAAGGTTCTTAAGTGACTTGTCAAATGAAGTGACATTGTACCAGAGGGAGAACAGAACAGGTGATCAAAACTTAATCAAAATGGTCTATTTTAAAGGAGTGTTTGAAAAGAGCAATAATCGTTAAGGATGATTATAAACTGATTTCAAATAATGTATTCTGCTGCTGCACGGTGGACTGAACATACAACAACAGTCAACACAAGCCTATGAGTAAACGGAAAGAAGAATTGCAAACGATGGGAATTGAAATTGAATGGGGAGTGCTGGAGAAGTAATGGAACCATCTCTTAGAAACATTGCTAGAAAATCACTCACCATTACTTTGCTAGATACACCAGGGAAAAATCCATTCAACCTTGGTTATATATAAATGGAAAGATAATTTGCATAATCTATTTGGCAATTAAAGAAAGTTAAGCAACATTAAATTTACAATGTTTTAGAAGGGTCTCGACCCGAAACGTCGCCTATTCCTTCGCTCCATAGATGCTGCCTCACCCGCTGAGTTTCTCCAGCATTTTTGTCTACCTTCGATTTTTCCAGCATCTGCAGTTCTTTCTTAAACATTAAATTTACAAAGATCATATAAGGCCAAATAATATGATTTTTGCAATAATGTGAAAATATATTCTGTACAGATACAGGTTTATTGGTTGAATTAGATGCATATCTATTCCTGGCCATCTTGCATAACATTCATTGGCTTACAGGACTGCCGCCTATGCTGTTTTGAGCTTCCACCATCTGCAGTTCTCTCTCCTTCTGCACTTTCAGCTGGAACAGAAAATAACAGCATCAAATCCTGACAGAAAATCTTGAAGTGCATGAAGTTAGGGACAGGTACAGAGAGACAGATCATTCTGACAAATGCAACACTAACCATATATTAATTCCATTTTATTCTGCCCATGTTCTCATCAGCTTCTAGTTTTACCAGTCACCAACATGCTAGGGACAGTTTACAGTGGTCAGTTAACCTACCAACCTTCATGACTTTGGGATATGGGGCAAAAAACAGGGGGACCCACAGCACAAGTGTGCAAAATCTATAGGGCGCACTTGCAAACTCCACACAGACATCAGGAATGAACTTGAGTCTCTTTCTACTACGCAGGATCCTGGTTCACATGCCCATTTTAAACTTAATTGATTCACTGAAAATAATATACTGTCAAAACATTTTTTTAAGAAAGTGAGTTGAGGTTTTAACAATAACATCCAATCATGTGGAAATCTGCCAGACTGTCACCACCAAAGTCCTGAGTGTGCCATATGGATGGGGTTTTATTGCTAACAACAAGCATATGCATTTCTACATGTGACAGTATATCTCTAAGTCAGGGTGGTGTGTGACAGCTAGTGGTCGTGCACCCATGTGAATGGGTCCCTTGTGCTTTTCTGTGACAGGTGTCATAAGTTGAGGTGGTGCTGCTACTGAATCAGTCTTGGTAAGTTTCCTTACTATACAGCCCAAGACTAAAGGAGCAGATGTGTATAAAGGTTGTAGCTAGCTACAAAATAATAAGGTGGGAGATTTTAACTTCCCTAATATTGTCTGAGCCACCCATAGCACAAAGGGCCTTGATGAGGTGGAATTTGTTAAATATCTCCAAGAAAGCTTCCTTAATCCACATATAGAAATCCCAACTGGAGAAGACGCAACACTGGACCTCCTTGTTGAGTTCGAGGTAGGCCAAGTGATTGGAATGTCAGTGGGGAAGCACATTTTGATCAGTGACCATAACCCTATTAGTTTTAAAGTAGTTATGGAGAAAAATAAGACTGGCTCACAAATCAAGATCCTACACTGGGGCAAGGCCTGATTTTGGAAGTATTAGGCAGAATCTTGCAGAGGTTTGAAAATAGATGTCTGGTAAATGGGAGACTTCTAAAAGTGCTCTAGCACGTGCTCAGGGAATGCATGTTCCTGCTAGAGTGAAGGGCAAGGCTGACAGGTTTAGGGAATTTGGGTTCATCAGGATGTTGCCAAGACTCAAGGGCATGAGCTACAGGGAGAGGTTGGGCAGCTGGGACTTTATTCCTCAGAAGGCAGGAGACTGAATGTTGATCTTATAGAGGTGTATAAAATCATGAGAATAATAAACAGAGTGAATGCATATACTCTTTTACCCAGGGTGGGAGAATCAAGAACTAGAGGATATAGGTTTAAGATGCGAGGAGCAAGCTTTAAAAGGAATCTGAGGGGTAATTTTTATCACAGAGGATAGTGGGTATATGGAACGAGCTAACAGATGATGTAGTTGAGGCAGGTGCAATAACATCAAAAGATATATGGGCAGGCACATGGATAGGACAGGTTCAGTGGGGTATGGGCCAAACACAGGCAAATAGGACTAGCTTAGATGGGGCATCTTGGTAAGCATAGATGAGTTGAACCAAATAACCTGATTCCACGCTATGTGACATGAGAGATTTTGAGGCTCTGATTAGGAAAAGGAGGAGGCATAATCAGGTTTGGGTTGTTTGATTCAACCAAATCACTTGACGAGTATATGTGTAGGAATACATTTGAGAGCAAAATCAGGAGCGCACAAAAGAGGGCATGAGATGATACTGGCAGAAAAGGTAAAGGAAATTCTTAAGATATTCTTCAGGTATATTAAGAGTAAATGAGTAGCTTGGGAGAGAATAGGTCACCTTAAAGATCATTATAGCCGTCTCTGAGTGGAGCCACGAGAGGGTAAGATTTGTAATGAATATTAGTTTCTACAGTGGAGAAGATCCTGAAAGCTAGGAATTCAGGCAAGTGAGTTGTAGTTTATTGGACAACATACAAATTGCCAAAGTAAAGGTAACATGATGATCTTATAGCACGTTAAGGTAGCTAAATGCCCAGGGCCTGACCAAGTGGGGACTAGGGACAGAATTAAAGAGGCCCTTGCAGAGATACTTGCTTTATCTTAAACCACTGGTGAAGTTCCAGAAGACTGGAGGGTGGATAATGTACCATTATATATGGACAAGCCAGATGAAAATATAAATGCAAGGAGGTAGTTCTGAGGCTGTACAAGGTGCTGGTCTGGCTGCATTTGGAATATTGAGAACAATCTTGGACTCCATATCTGAGGAAGGATGTGCTGGCATTGGAGAGTCCAGAGGAAGTTTACATGAATGATCCTGGGGATGATTGGCTTAACATATGAGGAGTGTTTGACAGCACTGGGCCTGTGCTCGCTCGAGTTAGAAGGATGAGGGGGATGGAAGATTGCCACCCTGTTTCGACGAATGCAATCAACCTGGCGTGCACAATCAAATAAGATCAAGTTGTCCTACAACTTTAAGCTGTGCACGCCATACGCAAGAAGAAGAAGAAGGATGAGGGGTGGGGGGGAGAGGGAGGTGGAGATCTCATTGAAACCTACTAGATAATGAAAGGCCTAGATAGAATGGATGTTTCCGGTATTGGGAGAGTCTAGGACCAGAGGGTACAGCCTCAGAATAAAAGGTTGCGTCTTAGGATGAAGATGAGGAGGAATTTCTTTCGTCAGAAGGTGGTGAATCTGTGGAATTCAATGCTGGAGACGGAGGTGGAGGCCAAGTCATTGGGCATTTTTAAAGCAGAGATTGACAGGTTTGTGATAAGTAAGGGTATCAAAGGTTACAGGGATAAGGCAGAAGAATGGGTTTGAGAGGGAAATATACATCAACCACGATCGAATGGCAGAGCAGACTCGATGGGCCAAATGGCCTAATTCTGCTCCTGTGCATTAGTGTGTATGGAACTACAGGCCAGTGAGTCTAACTTCAATGGTGGTTAAGTTACTGGAGGAAATTCTGAGGGGCAGGATCTATCAGGTGGGGACTGATTAGGGGTAGTCATCGCGGCTTTGATGCGTGGGAAATTGTGTCACACAAGTCTATTCGTTTTTTGAAGAAGTAACCAAGAGGATTAATGAGGCCGGGGGGGTGGATGTTGTCAAAATGGACCAGCAAAGCCTTTGACAAAAGCTGAGCATGGTAGGCTGGAAGGTTAGATCACATAGGATCCAGGAGAGCTGGCTAATTGGATATATAATGGAATTGTGGATAGTGAAAAAGAACCCATGTTTTGAGTTACCTTACTCAAAAGCTAAGGTGCTAACTACGGCAGTCTTAGACTCCCATTCCCAGGGGAAAGAGCTTGCTTAAAATTTGAATTTCTCACAGTATAGATGTCCATGATGAAAACAGAAAGGCTCTGACAAACATTGACAGACGATTAATGAGAGGATGTTTAATTTCCTTCCTCACTTAAGGAAATGAGGAATTTCTTGTCTTAGAAGCTCAGGAATCTTTGGAATTCTCTTTCCCACAGTGTTTTGGAGAGAGCCAGTATATTGCACGCCAAGGCAGATTTTTAGACTCGGGAAGCTTTGGGGGTTTGGGGGGGGGGGGGGGATAGCAGAGAGTGATTATTGTGATTACCAAGAAAATAGTTGACCCAAGGTCAGATCAGCGGTGACCTCATTTAATGGTGGAATAGACTCCAGAGGCTAAATGGTCTTCATCTCCTCCTAATGCCCTTCAAATCCAACAAATACACTCACCTAAGAGACACAAAATGCTGGAGCAACTCAGTGGGCAGCATCTCTGGAGAGAAGGAATGGATAACGTTTTGGGTCGAGACCCTTTTTTAGACCGCAAAGTCCAGTCTGAAGAAGGGTCTGGACCTGAAACCCATTCATTCTCTCCAGAGATGCTGCCTGACCCGCTGAGTTACTCCAGTGTTTTGTGTCTATCTTCGGTGTAAACCAACATCTGCAGTTCCTTCCTACACAATACACTCACCTGTCGGATATAATCCCGAAAGCATTTCAAACTGCCGATAGCGGTGGTGAGGTCATGGTGATCTACATGCTCTGCTGGAGTATGCAGTCGTAAAGTATGCAACAGTGATGTATACTCATCAAACCGCATGGAGGGGGCCAGAAGGATTTCATGAAGGCTGCAATGACAACACACGGGACCGCTGAGGAAAATGCACTGCAATGCAAGCTCGCCTCCTGATGAATGAATGTTGACGAGTGGTTACCTCAGCATTTTGGTTATGGGTGTTCGGTCGTGCCTAGTCAGGAAGGCACGGAAGCTTGGGATTGTGTTTCGACACTGAAAGAAACGGTAAAACAAGCCTTTGGTTAATCAGGGAAGATGTACAGAGTTTCCCCCGTTCTTGACTCCTGCCCTTTCACTGAATTTGGCTTTTTCCTGCTTGCTGTGAGGAAAGAATACCAAAGGGGACCTTAGCCCATGATGTTTGGACCAGGATCCATCAGTTCATCTCACCAATCGTACAATCCATAAACCTTTTTTGACCTTTTCTTTTCAAAATACTTTTCCAACCCATTTTAATTGAATCAACTTCACAGCCTGTAAATGACAGTTCATAAGTGCTCAATGTTTAAAAATAAGTCCTCAGTGCCTGTTTTTTAACCAGTAATGTTAAAATGTCTCCATATGATCTTCCCTGCGTTACAGAGAACAATCACACCATTAACTCTTCAACTGATCATGCATTTTTTGTATTCATTCATTGGATGTGTCACAGGTAGAGGAAGCGTATAGACACAAGAGTGTACAGAAGCTGGAATCTTGAGCTAAAAAACAATCTGCTGGAAGAACTCAGTGGGTCCTGAAGAAGGGTTCCAATCCAAAACATGTCTATTAATTTCCCTCCACAGATGCTGCTGGACCCTCCAGTGCTTTGTTCTTTTTGCTGGAGAGAGCATGTATTGGCTTCCCTGAATTGCTTTCAAAGATTTGTGTGCAGATACAACAGGGTACCATTCCTGAGAATTCTTCATAACCCAAACAGATTGCAAATTGGTAATGCGGCCACCCAGCAATATGTTTTTAAATATAAAAACATAGGCTAACCAAATGCGACATAGTGAAACCAGGGTGTTTAACTCAACCAGATATTGCCTCTAACCAAACTCCCACACAACAGAAGATGCCTGCTGCCTAACAGCAGTCACCAGATCCATTTGCGTAGAAAGGAACTGCAGATGCTGGTTTAAACTGAAGATAGACACGAAATGCTGGAGTAACTCAGCGGGACAGGTAGCATCTCTGGGTGACGTTTCGGGTTGAGACCCTTTTTCAGACTTACATTCATTGTATCCAGAGATGCTGTCTGCTCCGCTGAGTTACTCCAGCATTTTGTGTCTATCATCAGATCCATCTACTGGGCTTCCAGATTTGTGTGTACAGGTTAACCATAAGTCGTAAACTCGGGAGACTTTGTATGTGATCCCAACACTAGCTATCTCTGTTCCTGCAACCAGTAAATGTTATATGTTAGATTACATTGCCTCTCCTTTTCATACACCACATAGTTATGCTCAAGCATTTAAAATTGTGAAAATTTTTGAGATGTGAGTGCATCCACCCATCATTCACCAGGCTTTGTCCTGCCCTTCCTATCTTCCAGCTTTCCACCACAATCAGTCTGAAGAAAGGTCCCGACCCAAAATATCACCTATTCATTTTCTCCAGAGATGCTGCCTAACTGCTGAGTTACTCCAGCATTTTGTGTCTTTCTTTATAAACCAGCATCTGCAGTTCCTTGTATTTACAGCTGAAGCCTTGCCTGAAATGACTGGGGATTAATAATAGGACTGCTTAAGAGGACACAAATGAAGAAAGCCGAGTTCTCGGAAGGAAGAGATGACAGAGAGAGGGAGGGGTGAGGCCTTGTAGGGATTTGGGAACAAGCGTGAGAATTTTAAGGACAGCTGGATTGACCTTCGACTCCGGCCCATGTTGCTGAGGTCCACCATTTGGTTTTGGGTCATGGGCACTGGGATGATTCTGGTTGTGGAACTATTTCGGTGAAAGGAGACAAAAGATTTTGGTAGCACTTTGGTCTAACTCATGGCGGCACAGTGGTGCAGTGATAGTGTTGCTGCTTTACAGCACCAGAGACCCCGGTTCGATCCTGACTGTGGATGCTGTCTGCACGGAGTTTGCAAATTCTCCCTGTGACTGCATTAGTTTTCTCCTAGTGCTCCAGTTTCCTCCCACACTGCAAAGACATGCAGGCTTCTAGGTTAATTGGCCTCTGTAAAATTGCCCCCAGTGTGTAGTGAACGGTGATAGTTGGTTGGTGCGGATTCGGTGGGTCGAAAGACCCGTTTCCACGCTGTATCTATAAACTAAACAAAACAGTTCTGGTTAACTGTGTCTAACCTGATGACTAAGTTCCAGTTCAAAAGTTTGCAGCTTTGCATTTACTGAGTATTTTCATAAATTCATCTTAAAATAACTAACTCGAGGTGAACTAACCAAATCTGTTCACTGAAATCTGTAAATGATCTCGTACCTTATCGAGGGCCTTCAGGATGGCACCGTAGTTGTTGAAATAGTTTGTGTAAACGCTAAGTTTGTTGCTGAACTTGATGAAGACATCTCCTAGGCATTGCGGAGGGCCCCACTCCTGGAGACGGTCAGTCAAGTCCTTCAATAAATTCCTACATGGTTCAGTACAACCATAATTTGTTATTGGAGTGAGAAATGTAACCGGCAAACAGCATATGAATAATCAGATTTGTATACATTTGAAAGGCTCAGATGTTTTATATATAAGATTATATATAACATAATAACAATAACTGACCTGCTAAACCCTAAGCCTACCTCAACAACGGAACACTAAGGACCACCTCTTGCACTATCATTGCCTTGTTTTCTTCTAATTGAGTTTGCAATAATGTCTTTTGTTTTTTGCAGTTATATTTTCTTTTTACTGTCTTGCTGAATTTCTGTGTAATTTGTTTTTGTGCGTTTGTCTAAGTCTGTGAGTCTGTAATGCTGCTGACAATAGACAATAGGTGCAGGAGTAGGCCATTTAGCCCTTCGAGCCAGCACCGCCATTCAATGTGATCATGGCTGATCATCCCCAATCAGTACCCCGTTCCTGCCTTCTCCCCATATCCCCTGACTCCGCTATTTTTAAGAGCCCAAGAGCCCAAGCACAATTTTCATTATCTCTGTACTTCACTGCACATGTGCAAATGTCAATGAACAACTTGATTACATACTGAAAGCTAAACAAGAATAACAAATAGTTTTGTATCGAATAATGGAAAGATTGGAGGGGATTACGTGCTGGTATCTAATCAAGGGTTTTGGAAAACATTGTATCTACAATCTCTCCAGCGAATCGAATGGGGAAGATGGTTCATTTGTTGAAATTAATATAGGTTCATTATTGTCATGTGTGTCAAGATGCAGTGAAAAGCTTTGGTTGCATGGCATTCAGTGAAAAATTATACACGTATATGAGTACAATCAAGCCATACACAAGTACAACAGACAGTGTAAAGAGCAAATACCAGAGTGCAGGATTTAGAGATACAGCATTGTAGCATAACAGTTACAGAGAAAGTGCAGATAAAATTACAAAAAGTGCAATAACCACAATGAGGTAGGTTGGAAGTTTGGGACTGCACCTTAGATTATGAGAGGACCATTCAGTACTGTCATAGTCATAACAGCATGGAAACAGGCCCTTCGGCCCAACTTGCCCACACCAACCAACATGTCCCATCTACACCAGTCCCACCTGCCTGCGTTTTGCCCATATTGCTCTAAACCTGTCCTATCCTTTACCTGTCCAAATGTTTCTTAAACATTGCAATACTACCTGCTTCAACTACCTCCAGCAACTTGTCCCATACACCCACTACTCTCTGTGTGAAAAAGCTACCCCTCAGGTTCTTATTAAATATTTCCCCTCTCACCTTAAGCCTATGTCCTCTGGTTTTTGATTTCTCAAAACCTATGTACTTTGGTTTCTGGGCAAGAGACTCTGTGCGTCTACCCGATCTATTCCTCTCATGATTTTGTACACCTCTATAAGATCAGTTGTCTGATAACAGCAGGGAAGAAGCTGATCCTGAATCTGATGGTTCGCGCCTTCAAGCTTTTATATCTTTTGCCGAAAGGTAGAGGAAAGAAGTGGGAATGGCCAGGGTGAATATGGTCCTTGATTAGGTTGGTTGTTTCCCCAAGGCAGCCTGCAGTGTAGATGGAGTCGAATGAGGGGGAATGGGGGGGAGATATTAATACATGGAGTTAATGAATGCCTGTGTACCCTGTTCACCACCTTCTACCTTTCACAGTGCACTGTGCGTGTGAGAGCACTACCCTCTCTCACTAAAGTGTCAGATAGAAACCTGTTGAGCTCCAGGATGGCCAGAATGTCGGCAAAGATGCAGTGGATGTTGGCGATGCTCAGGATGGCTCGGTTGGAGGCCAAAGCTGCTTTGAGCGGAGCCCAGTAAATGCTCTTCACAATCTCCAGGGTCTGCGTGTACCCTCGCTCGCTGGTCAAAGCCTCCTTGGCAACCCGTGTCCGCTTCTCCACAAAGCCACCAAGTAATTTTCTGTTCTACAAAAAGAATGGAAAATATAAAAGTTCTTTGTTTGGATTAAAGGCAACTTTTCAATTCCCTGAATGTGGGCCTGAGCAATTGGTCATTCCTCATTGTCCCCGTGAACCACCTCCTTGAAATTCTCACACCTCACGTGGAGAAGGTGTTTTCACATGAGGGAATTGATCCAATGATAATAAGAGACTTGGATATGATATTCCCTTGTTCCTCCCCTCCAAGCAGTCAAGGCTGCTGTCGTCTCTGCTGTGCATTTTGTAGATGGTATAACGACTGCAGTGGACTAATATTTAGAGGTTAAATATTGGAGGCAAAAGGTAAGCTGATCACATGGGCTGGATGGAGTTGAACTTCTTGAGTGTGGGTCACCAGTCAAATGATTTGGTGATAAATTGTATTGTGTTTAGTTTAGAGATACAGTGCAGAAACAGGCTCTTAGGCCCACCAAGTCCGCACTGACCAGAGATCACCGCACATTAACACAAACTAGGAACAATTTAATATTTATACCAAGTAAATTAACTTACAAAACTGTATGTCTTTGGAGGGTGGGACGAAACCGAAGATCTTGGAAAAAAAACAAGCGGTCATGGGGATAACGTGCAAACTCCGTACAGACAGCAGGATTGTCGGGATTGAACCCGGGTCTCCGGCATTGTAAGGCAGCAACTCGACCACTGTGCTGCCCATATTTACTGACATCCCTAAGAATCATAGTCATAGTGTAGAGACAGGCCCTTCGGCCCAACATCCACGCTGACCCCCACATCCCATCTGCACTAGTCCCACCCGTTTGTGGCATTTGGCCCATTTCCCTCTAAACCTGTCCTATCCATGTACCTGTCTAATTGTTAAACGTTGCTGCCTCAACTACCTCCTCTGGCAGCCTGTTCTGCCAAAGCTACAAAGCTAAAAAATCACTTTGGATGTTTCATTGTGTTAAAGGCGTCTGGTAGTTGAATCCAACTCATCAAGGTTTGTGTATGAAACACATATATATCAAGGTGTCGCAGAATTGTGAGGAGTCACCAGGTGGGTCAGCCCCTCAAATATTTCCTCATGACATGGAAGTTTCCCGGAGGTATGGTCCCCACCTCTGATTACTGCCACAACATTTTCCTTCAGAAAAAGAGATAAATAATTGTGGTTAGGTGCACGGTATTGGGACGCTTGGAGAAACTCCATCTGCCATTGCTCAGCCCATTGGCCCACTTGATCAAGATCCTGTTGTAATTGGGGTGGCATAGTGGTACAGTGATAGGGTTGCTGCCTAACAGCGCCAGGAACTCAGGTTAGATCCTGACCACCGGTGCTGTCTGTACGGAGTTTGTACGTTCCACTTTGACCGCGTGAGTTTTTCTCTGGATGCTCCAGTTTCCTTTCACACTCTAAAGACATACAGGATTGTAGGTTAATTGGCTTCTGTAAATGGTAAATTGCCCCTAGTGTGTAGGTAGGATAGTATTAGCAGTGATCTGCTCGGCACGGACCTGGTGGACCGAAGGGTCTGTTTCCACGCTGTACCTCTAAAGTCTAAAATCTAAAGTCTTAGTTAACCTACATTGTCCACCATACCAACAATGTTGGCATCATCCACAAACGTACTAACATGCCATTCTCATCCAAATCATTTGTATAAACACCAAACAAGAGTGGAGCCGACACCAACCCTTGTGGCACACCATTTGTTACAGGCCTCCAATCTGAATAATAACCCTCTACCACCAGCCTCCACCTCCTTCCTTCAAGCCAACTTAGCATCCAATTGGCTAGATGGCCCTGGATTTTGTGCCTTCCAGACCAGCCTACCCCAATGGTACCTTGTCAAAGGTCTTGCTAATTTTCATGAAGACATCTACCACAATGCCCTAATCAATCTTCTTGCACCTCTGCAAAAAACTCAAGCAAGTTTGTGAGACACGAGTTCCCACTTATGTACTTATCCATACCTTGAGTTTATCTCCCTTATCTGCCAGGCCTTTTTGCATTTAAATAAATGCCGTTCAATCCATCAGTCTTTCCCTTGCACCTTGCCATGCTCCAGTCTGAGCTGTCTACTGGTGCAGGGTGGCAGTGAATAAGCTTGCTGGGCTCCCTCATGTCTTGCCACCACTGAATGTGTCCTGATTTGAACGACGCTTAGAAACAGAGAATTGACAGGAGCAGGCAATTCAGCCCTTCGAGTCTGCCCCGACATTCAATATGATCATGGCTAATCATCCAAATTTGGTACCATGTTCCTGCTTCCTCCCCACATGTCAAGTTCTCTTCTCAGCTTTTAGAGAGAAGATACCAGCTTGCGTTCTGGTATATCTGCTGATCCCAGCAAGTATATTCCTCTTCCCATCTGATATCATTCCATGGAGCTTCATCCATGTTTGATTGCTGACCAAGTAAGTAAGTGATAAGGTGGGTGACACTTGGCATCTGCTCAGCTGGTGTCTGTGGATCTTTCAGTAGGAGCCCCATCTCAGAAAGTTGTGGATTTAAGTTCTACTGTCTGGGCCTTGCTGCAAGTAGCATGGACTGCTTTGGTAGCTGAGGAGTTGCGAATGGAATTGAACACTTTGCAATCATTAGCAAACATTCTCACTTCTAACCATACGATAGAAAGGTTATTCGTGAAGCAGTTTAGTTTAGAGATACAACATGGAAACAGGCCCTTCGGCCCACCGAATCCGTGCCGACCAGCGATTCCCACACACTAATAATAATAATAATAACTTTATTTATAAAGCACTTTAAACAACCACAGTTGCCACAAAGTGCTGTACATGAGAAATCACGAACAAAAAGCTATTACAAACAATTAAAAACCATTAAAAACCGTAAAACGAAGGACTATAAAAAACACACTAAAAATTAAAGACATTAAAAGCACTAAAAACAGGGGCAATGCCTCAGCCAGTGTCGAAAGCCAAAGAATAAAAATATGTTTTTAGGGAGGATTTGAAGATGGACAGTGAGGGGGCCTGTCTGATGTGCAGCGGCAAGGTGTTCCAGAGTGCTGGAGCAGCAACAGAAAAAGCTCTATCCCCTCTGAGCTTCCGCTTAGACCTTGGTACCTCAAGGAGCAGCTGATCAGCTGACCTGAGGCACCGGGCAGGAGCATATAGGTGGAGCAGCTCAGAGAGGTAAGGCGGGGCGAGCCCATTCAAGGATTTAAAAACAAATAAAAGAATTTTGAAATGAACTCGAAAGTGCACTGGGAGCCAGTGTAGGGAGGCCAAAATTGGCGTAATGTGCTCCCTCTTTCGAGTTCCAGTCAAAAGGCGAGCGGCAGCATTTTGAACAAGCTGGAGGCGAGCCAATGAAGCTCGTGCGACTCCAGAGTAGAGTGCGTTACAGTAATCCAGCCTAGATGTAATAAAGGCATGGATTACTGTTTCAAAATGCTCCCGCTCGAGAATGGGCTTCACCTTTGCCAGCTTCCTTAGGTGAAAGAAGCTGGACTTAACCACCGCGCCTATTTGTTTGTCTAGTTTAAAATCACCGTCCATCCTAAAACCCAGGTTCAAGACGGTTGGCTTTACAGACAATGCCAGTGGACCCAAATCAACAAAGGGAGGTTCACGGCAGCCATTGGGGCCAAACAAAATCACCTCTGTCTTCTCTTCATTAAGTCCCAGAAAGTTTAAGGCCATCCAGGACTTAATGTCCTCAAGACAAGACAGAAGTGATTTTAACACTATCCTACACACAGTAAGGACAATTTACAATTTTACCAAGCCAATTAGCCTACAAACCTGTATGTCTTTCACAAGTTCACAAGTGATAGGAGTAGAATTAGGCCATTCAGCCCATCGAGTCTCCTCCGCCATTCAATCATGGCTGATCTCTGCCTCCTAATCCCATTTTCCTGCTTCCTCCCCATAAAACTTGACACCCGTTCTAATCGAGAATTTGTCTATCTCTGCCTTAAAAATATCCACTGACTTGGCCTCCACAGCCCTCTTTGGCAATGAGTTCCACAGATTAACTACCATCCGACTAAAGAAGTTCCTCCTCGCCTCCTTTCTAAAAGAGCACCCTTTAATTCTGAGACTATGACCTCTGGTCCTAGACTCTCCCACCAGTGGAAACATCCTTTCCACATCCACTCTATCTATGCCTTTCATTATTCTGTAAGTTTCAATGAGGTCCCCCCTCAACCTTCAAAACTCTTTGGAGTTGTGGATGCGGGAGGAAAGCGGAGCTTCTGGTGAAAATCCACGCAGGCCACAGGGAGAGCGTACAAACTCCATACAGATAGCACCCATTGTCAGGATCAAACCTGGGTCTCTGGCGCTGTAAAACAGCAATTCTACTGCTGCGCCACCGTGCTGCCCAGTTGAAGGTGGCTGGGCCCAGGGCATGGGCCTGAGGAATTCCAGGCAACACAACGGGGAATAAATTAAGGGTAGGGGAAAGGAGCAGGTGGGTGGACTAACCTTAGCAAAGAACTAGCACAAGCACAGTGTACCCATTGATCTACCTCTCAACTATGACTCTCTGGTTTATGAATGAAATAGAACAAATAGACCTTCAGTGGGGCCATCCCTCCATCAACCTCTGTCAGGAAAGTTTCACCAGGTTTTAATAACGTGTTCTTAGATCTGCTCATCAAGAAGTTGGAGAGAAATCCTAGAGGGTCCTCCTGAAAACAGAGAGAAAGAAATTGACTCTAGTCCCATCTGCTCATCTCAGGTCTCCACTAGCCCAAGACAGCCAAGCATAATTAACACATCCTACACTGAAATATGCTTCGAAAATAGAACTAAAAAATGGCTGAAACTTAGTAAGTTCAGCAACATCTGTGGAGAGAGAAACGGAGTCAATATTGCAGGTCGGACACCATTCATCAGAACGGGGGAAGAGTTTCTAAAAAAAGAATAGGCTTGGTTTGAAGTACTTAGAATGTAGAACATTACAGCATAGGATCATGCTCTTTGGTGCACGATGTCCATGTCCAGGTTAAACCAATCCTCTCTGCCAGCACATGATCCATATCCCTCGCATCTGAATGCCTCTTAAATGGCACTGATGTATCTGCCTCCACCATGTTTGACCTCTGACCAAGTTAGTCAGTGATATGGTGGGTGACAATTGGCATCTGCCCTGGTGGTGTCCGTGGATCTTTTAGAAGGAGCCCCATCTCAGAAAGTTGTGGATTTAAGTTCTACTATCTGGTAGCATGTTCCAGGCACCCACTGTGTACAAAAACATGGCCCGAATATATCCTCTAAACTTTGCCCCTCTCACCTTAAAACTATGCCCTCCAGTCTTTGACTTTAGCCCCCTATGAAAAAGTAAGCATGGGAAACCACATTTGAAATTATATAGTACCGCCACATGATTAAACATTGCAGGAGCAATACCAGACTACAAGCTGAATCTCATCAGGAGATGTGAGCATAGGTGGCCAGAGACTAAGTGAAAGAGTTTGAAATCAAGGAGGATCTTAGAAGTGTTGCAAAGGTTCATCAGGGTTTAATTCTTCGAATGAAACGATCGACGTGTGGTGAGAATGAATGAATGCATACTTTATTGTCTCATGTGACAAGTCACAGTGAAATTCATTCCCTGCATACACAAGGTATGGATTGGATGCATTCCAACAACGCTGTTTGAGGAAGATCCTGAAGACTAGCTACAGCGACCACATCACAAACGAGGAGATCTACCGGAAAACTGCAAAAAGCCTCTCAACCAGGACATAAATATACGTAGGATGAAATTTGCAGGACATGTACTCAGAATGTCACCAGAACGTGCACCTAAGATAGCAATGACATGGCAACCTGGCGGAAGAAGGAAAAGAGGTCGACCAAAGCTCACATGGAGGCGAACATTCCAGAAGGATTTGGAAGCCCAGGACACTAACCTATCGAGGGTGGAAGACATTGCACATGACCGAACAGAATAGCGAAAGCTTGCTGCCCAATGCACTCAGCAGTGTGGGAGGAACTAAGTCTAAGTCTAATACCCAAGGTATGCAAATAGTCTCCACATAAGGGTGCCGACAAAGTTACAAAGCAACCTGTGCGAGGTCCACTTTTGTTCTCCCTCACGGCGATCTCCCCACGACGGGTCCTCCTTTGTTGAGGTTGAGCAAATTGGCTGATACTCACTGGAGTTTAAAAGAACAAGAGGTGACCTTATTGAAACATGTCAAATTCTGAGATAGTTTGCCAGGGGGACTGCTGAGAGTATGTTTCCCTAAGTTGGGGTATTTAAAGCCAGGCAGAAAGAGGGATCGCCCCATTAACACAGAATTTATTCTCTCAGAGGGTTGTGACCCTTTCGCTGACAGAGATTTCCTCAAGGCAGAACTTAACACACATTTTAGGGAAACAAAACATATCTGAGGAAAGATGTTACAGCGTTGGAGAGGGTCCAGAGGCGGTTTAAAAGGTCCCAAAAAGTTCATCTGCAAGTCGATTCGGTAGTAAAGAAGGCAAATGCAATGTTAGCATTTATTTCAAGAGGGCTAGAATACAAAAACAGGGATGTAATGTCAGACCGCATTTGGAGTATTGTGAGCAATTTTGGGCACCATATCTGAGGAAATGATGTGCTAGCCCTGGAGAGGGTCCAGAGGAGGTTTACAAGAATAATCCCAGAAATGATTGGGTTAACATATGATGAGCGTTTGGCTGCACTGGGTCTGGAGAAGGATGAGGGGACACCTCATTGAAACTTACCGAATAGTGAAAGGCCTGGATAGAGTGGATGTGGAGAGGGTGTTTCCACTGGTTGGAGAGTCTAGGACCAAAGGCCATAGCCTCAGAATAAAAAGACGTACCTTCAGAAAAGAGATGAGGAGGAATTTCTTTAGTCAGAGGGTGGTGAATCTGTGGAATTCATTGCCACAGATGGCTGTGGAGGCCGTCAATAGATATATTTATGCCAGAGATTGACAGATTATTGATTAGTATGGGTATCAGGAGTTATGGGGCGAAGGCAGGTTGAGAAGGAAAGATTGATCAGCCATGATTGAATGGTGGAGTAGACTTGATGGGCCAAATGGCCTAATTCTGCTCCTAGAACATGAACTTATGTGGTGATTGTAAAGATGACCACCCGCCCGTACCGGGTACGCATTTCGCCATTCCCCCCCTTCTGCAGGCGGAGCATGAGCAGGAGCCGGCGCGGGGGAGAGAACCGGGGAACCGGGTGGAGAACGAGAAAACGGAAAAGGAGCAGGGGAAGCGGGAGCAGTAGCGGGAAGACGGTCAGGCGAGGGTGGAATGGCCGGAGGGGCAGGCAGTGTTGTCGACAATGGGGGGGAGAAGGGATCCGCAGGCGGCGGTGGTGGCTCGTTAACAAGCCGCAGATGTTGCCGGGACCGGCGGTAAATGGTGCCTTCATGGTCGACAAGGTAGGGCCGCGGCGAACCAGCAGTACCGTCGACGATGGCAAGCCTGGGGTGACCGGAGGGGGATTGCATTCGGACGACTTGGCCTGAGAGCAGAGGCGGGAGAGGACGACAAGATTTGTCGTGGGAGCGCCGTTGGATTTCTTGTTTGAGGGCAATGCGCTCCTGGATGGCAGCGGGACGGAGGACAGAGGGACCGCTGGGTCACCGGGATCGGAGGTCTCGTAGTGCGAGACATCAGCCGTTGAGCTGGAGAGCCCAAGGCAGTGTCGCGGCAAATGTTTCAGAGATTGAGGAGGGCCAAGTAAAAATCAGAATGGGACAGTCTACAATGTTCCAGCAAGTCCTTAGCACTGCGGACAACGCGCTCTGCCAACCCATTGCTTTGAGGGTACTCTGGGCTGCTGGTGTAGTGTCGGAAGTTCCAACTGGCAGCGAAACTCCGAAATTCTGCGCTCGAGAACTGGCCGCCGTTGTCCGATTGAAGACTTGCCGGGGTGCCATGAGTTCCGAAGTGGCAGCGCAGCTTGCCGATAACGGCCGAAGAGGTTAGGGAGTGCAGCTGGTCCACCTCGAACCAGCTGGAGTATGAGTCCACAAGAACCAGGAAATGCTTTCCACGCCACTCAAAAATGTCAGCGGCGACGGTCATCCAGGGCAGCTCGGGGGCAGGCTGTTGCCAGTAGAACAAACTCTGGGCCTGAGACAGGGTGGCATCAGCCCCAGGATGACCGCCGTGGGCGGTATGAAAGTATTGGTCCCGCAGGGCAGCAGGCACAACCACCTTGTGTCCCTTCACGACCACGCCGTCGTGCAGCACGAGCTCGTCACGGACCAGGAAGTAGGGCGTGACCCCAGGCGGTAAGGATGAATGACGGTCTGGCCAACCCTGCCTGATGACGTCGGCAAGCTGCTGCAGGGCAGGGTCCCTGGCAGTGTTGCTGATCAGGGACTGCATTTGCTGGGAAGGCACGATGTTGACGTTAAGCACCATCAGGTCGGATGATTCATATGGGTGGTGATCAGTGGACGTTAGTGGCGCGCGGGACAGCGTGTCGGCCACGAACATGTCCTTGCCCTTGCGATACACAATTTTAAACGTAAAGCGTTGGAGTTGTAGCATCATGCGCTGCAACCGGGAAGCGGCAACGTGGATGGGCTTGTTGAGGATAGAGACCAGCGGTTGATGGTCGGTTTCGATCGTGAAAGTGTTGCCCAGGATATAGTCCTTGAACTTGGAGCAGGCAAACACCACAGCAAGCAGCTCCTTCTCTATCTGAGCATAGCGCTGCTCGGCAGGGGTCATGGTGCGGGACGCGTAGGAAACAGGCAGCTGCAGGCCATCGCAGAGCTGCAGACAGGCAGCACCCAGACCGAACTTGGAGGCGTCGCAGGTAAGAACAATGGGGCGGTGCAGATCGAAGAATTGGAGAGTGGGGGCACTGGCCAGCCTGGACTTCAGGACGTCAAAAGCTGTCTGGTGATGCAGGAACCAAACCCAGGCAGTGTCCTTCTTGATCAACTCCCTCAGGAGCGCGCTCAGCTCGCTGAGGTCGGCGATAAACTTCCCCAAGTAATTAACCATGCCCAGGAAACGTTGTAGGCTGGCCACGTCGGTGGGCGAAGGCATATCGGAGACCTTCTGTGGGTCGGGCTTTAGCCCCGATGCGGTAAAAACGTGGCCCACATAGGTGACCTCCGGGACGCGGAACCGGCACTTCTTTGGGTTTAGTTTGAGGTTGATTTCGCGGGCCCGGTTCAGGACTCGACGGAGGTGGAGATCATGCTCAGTAACGTCTTTACCGTAGACCAGGATGTCGTCAACGATGATGGCACACGGCAGACCGATGAACAGCTGCTCCATCGTCCGCTGGAAGACCTCGCTGGCAGAGTTGATCCCGAATGGCTTGCGGAGGAATCGGTACCTGCCGAAAGGTGTGCCGAAGGTAGTCAAGTAGAAGGACCGCTCGTCCAGCGGTATCTGCCAGAAGGAGCTCTTGGCATCGAGAACCGAGAAGACAGTGGCCGGGCCAACCTGCGCAGCGACGTCCTCCACTGTTCGCATGGGGTAGTGAGGGCGTCGGATGGCAAGGTTCAGGTCTTTGGGGTTGATGCAAATGCGAATTTCACTCTTGTCCTTTTTCGACGCAACAACCATGGTTGAGACCCACTGGGTGGGTTCGCTCACCTCCTTCAGGATGCCCATGGTAACCATGTCGAGCAGCGTTGACTCCACCTTGTCCTTCATGGCGAAGGAGACGCGGTGTGGTGGACGGACCACGGGTTCAACACCGGGGTCGACAACGATGTTGTAGCAGCAGGGCAGCTTGCCCAGCTTGTCATCAAAACGGTCCGGGTATTCGTGCAGGGGGTCCATAAGGGTCCGCACCTGGTGGATATCGCGGTGGAAAGAGACCAAGCCGAGGTCCTGGCACGCCTGGGCACCCAAAAGGGTGATGTCGTTGGTATCCAGTATATAAAAAGTGAGGGGCTGAGCGGCATGCAGTACCTTGCAGTGCAGGGTAGCCCTCCCCACTGGAATGAGCTCAGCTCCCCCATAGGCATGCAAAAGGGAGTGATCAGGAGTGATTTTCTCACCAGACCTTATCTTCTTGAAGAGGCCTATTGACATAACATTGGTCGCGGCCCCCGTGTCGAGCTTGGCAGTGAAGGTCGAGCCGTTGACAGTAACGTGAACTGAGGGGTTCGTTATCTGAGCAGGTGCATCCAACACCGAAAATATGCTGTTCTCCCCCTGGGAGGAACTCAAATCAGACAAAGGTAGTTCGTCACACTCTGAACGAAGTGCGCTATCAGGTCGAGCAAGGTTGTTTAACATTCGGCGAGGAGCAGGAATTGGCTTCCCACGGGAGCGACAGACTGCAGAGAAATGGTTTAATTTCCTGCAAAAGTTACACGTTTTCCCCAGTGCAGGGCACACATTAGACTGGTGGTAGGTAAAGTTACAGTTGGGGCACCTCTGTGGGCTGCTACCCCATGACGCGGGGGGGCCCCGTTGTCGTTGCGGGCCAGCGTTTCGCCGGCAACCAGCAACACTGGCAAAGTTCATGTCAAGATCAGCAGACGACACCGCCGAGGCGACAGCCTCAGCCATGCGGGAGGCGTGTAGAGCATCGGCTAAAGACAGGTCGTGCTTCCGCAGAAGTTCAGCCCTCAGTTTTTCATCTTGAAGACCATACACTAAAATGTCCCGGGTCAGTTGATCGGGGGTCAGCGTGTCCAGGCTGCAACGCCTGGCCAGGTGACGCAGCGCAGCGATGTAGCTACCGATTGATTCTCCTGGGAGCTGACGCCAGGTGAACATTTTAAAACGCTCTAGGATGCAGTTAGTGGGGATGTCGCACATCGCGGTAAACTTAGCCATAAGACATTCCGGGTCCCGAGCATCTTCACCAACAGCATAGACAAATGACTCAGACCGTTCCAGGGCTTCAGCACCTGCCAGGTTGAGAATCAGGGAAGCCTGAGTAGCAGCGTTGGCAGCAGGGTGGGCGATCGTAACATAGTGTTGAAAGTCACGTCTAAAGACACCCCACCGATGGACAATGTCCGAGTCGAAAACGAGCATATCGGGCTTACGGCAAGAAGTGGCCATGGCACGGGAGATAAAAAACGAACTAGGAAAACGGTTCAAAAGAAAGAAAACTTGATAAACAGGAGGCGCATAGGTACCAGGCAGACACCATGTAAAGATGTGTCATAACGCACTGTTTCTTTACTTCTGTTTATTCATACTACACATTATACACATAGGTTTCTGCCCTAGCTGTCCGTGGTCTGTCACCGGAACCAGAGAGAGAGAACTGGGTGGGAAGGTTGTAATTATACTGATGATGTGGGGTGTGGTTAGTAGTGGTGAGGTCACTGTTAAAGGTACATGCACATATCATCTACAGTGATAGCAGGAAATTAACAGTGTAGACAGAATTGGTTACACCTTGATCTTATTGATTGATGAAGCAGGCACAAGAGCTGAATGGCTTCTCCCCCTCTCCCCCTTCTTTAGTAGCGAGTGATTTGGAGAGCATGAGACCGCTGCACTGAAGCCCATCTCTTCTTCCTCATTACATGCACTGCTTAAGAACTACCTCTTAGGATAAGCCTTTGGTCATCTACCATTTCTGTGGCTCAGTATCAAAGATTAGTTTGATAATGCTGCCTCAAGCATTTCAATGCCTTACAGGAAAATAAATAATAGGAACCTGAGGGGCAACTTTTTCCACAGAGAGTGTGGTCATGTATGGAACAATCTGCCAAAGTAAGTAGTTGTGGCAGTTGGACAGGTACATGGATACTTGGACAGGTACATGGATAGGAAATCTTCAGAGCGATATGGGCCAATTGTGGGCAAATGGGACTAAAGTGAATGGGGCATCTTGGTTGGCATGGATGAATTGTGCCGAATTCCCGTGCTGTATTGCTCTATGATTCTAATTTATCCTAAAGCAAATCAGTGGGTTTATTTGGCTTAGTTACCTGTTTTTCCCTTGACATTAAGGTAAGTCCATCAGTTAAGGCTTGTGCAACATCTTGCTTTTGCTGGGCCTCAGCTGCGCTCATTGAGTCAAACATTAGCTGTCCTGCAGATCAGTAAATGAACAGATTATCTCACCTGTGGCGGTGCGCAAGACACTGAAGCTCAACGTTACTTCTGGTGCCAAAGGAAATTGAGCATAGGCAGAAATAGAAGCAGTGAGAATAGAGGAAAGGGGTCCAGGAGAGCGAAATAACAGAAGGAAGCAGATTAAATGCAAAGAAATCCCGAACATAAAATAGGCTTGTTACAAATTAAATGCGAGAAATTACATTTGCAAATATGCAGCATCTCCGCATGGTTACATATTGCAAGGAGCGTTACCAGACTACAAGATGAATCACATTAGGGGATGCAAAGACAAGAACAGATTGCCTAAGTGTTGGTCAAAGTGTGTGGATGAAAGAGCACCTGTTGAGTAGTTCACCAGAGAACAGCACAGGGAACAGGAGGAGAGAGGGTGAACGTTGAAGACCAGGAAGATGCTGCAGGGAAATGAGAAGAAAGTGGACAAGGAACTGAACAGGAGTGGAGGGGGTGGGGAGGGTGCGAGGAGATGAAGGATGGAGTTAAGTCCCTGCAGTGCCGGCAGCCCCCAGGGCAAGAATGGGATCCATTTTAACATTAGTAGATTTTGTTCATGTCGGACAATAAATCCCTCAACGTGGTAACCCTACCTCCATGGTAATGTAATGGATGGCTTCAAAAGCACATCAGACTGATAAGAAAATAATTACTCGAAGTGAAGGGAGAGAGGAAACAAGTTCTACTGTTCACAGGAACAAACATAGGACGCATGTTGGACTTTTTAATTTGGTAACATTATGGGAGCTCGTTCATATGTAGGGGTGTCTGTAAGTCGGGCGTTCGTATCCTGGGATAGCCTGTATGTATTCACAATTTCAGGAGCTCTGTAGGATTTAAGGGGTTCTGTACGATATATAAAAGCTCTGTGGGATTTAAGGAGGGTTGGAAACATGGAGAGAGGAACAGAAGCCAGTGCCCATATATAAAGGCCCTGGGGAGGTTTTTCACTGGGTCAATGGAACAGTCTGCTTGTCAGGATTTGCTAACAGTGCCCCTTGCCCCTGTGGCATTCAAACATCTGGTTGGCAAAGTATTAATAATGCTTGGGGTCGTACCGATCATCCTCCCACAGACGTGCCGCTGCAGTTGTCTGAGGTGCGGTTCCATCTGCCCACGCACGTGACACAGGACCTCCTCCCTCGCTTCGGCCATCTTGGTCCACGCCTGCAGCTTCTTCTCATTGAAGTAGCGAGTCGGGGGAGACGGGTCCTCGGTTTCCCACAGCCACTCACTGAGGACTAAAATCCAACACAGCTGGAGAAACTATGCTTGAGAAGCATTCTACACTGACACTTAACACAGCCAAAGAAGGAGATGGTTCTAATGCAGGCAAATGAGATTAATACCAATGGTCAAAAAGGTTGGCATGGGCCGAAGGGCCCGTTACTGCATCGTACAACTCAATGACTACCTGGTTTTTGTAATAGTGAATGTTCTGAGTCACCTGCTGCTGATCCATCGCCACCACCAGCCAACCGCTGCCCTTTGAAAAACAATGCCAGCAAGGTGTTGAATTTGCATGCTGGTTTTCAAATCCTGGCAATGCATCGTCCCTCTACATCTCTTTAATCTTCTCCTATCCTTACTGCCCTCGGGGTCCCTGTATTCCCACAAACTCTTCCTCCTGTGCATCTCTATTCATTTTCCCATTCATTCACCAGAGCTTCAGCTGCTGAGGCACAAGGCTCTGGAATTCCTTCCATAGGCCTCCACTTCCTTCCCTTTGTTTTCTTGTAAATGTACTCATGAAAGAGATGTGAGCATTTATTACCAACCAAGTAAATGGGTATTTATGAAAATCCGGTGGTGTTGTGATATAATTTCAGCTGCCTATCCATGACGGATATTGCTACTAAGGATAGGACAACTCTGCATGTGACTACCCGCAGATTGGACCCCAGGAGAACATGCTTGTTCCCGGTTTCCTGTCACATACAGTCAAGGTTGGAAAGGATCTGTTGACCACCCTGACGGGCTCTCTTCCATCCAGTGCCATGAGCGACTGAGAGATCCCTCTGAGGCATCTGATCGAACATCTCCTCAATGATGTGCAGGAAGGAACTGCAGATGCAGGTTTAAATTCGAAGATGGACACAAAATGCTGGAGTAACTCAGTGGGACAGGCAGCATCTCTGGAGAGAATGGGTGACATTTTGAGTCAAGACCCTTTTACAGACTTCAGTCTGAAGAAGGATCTTGACCCGAAACTTCACCCCTTCCTTCTCTCCAGAGATGCTGCCTGTCCCACTGAGTTATTCCAGTATTTTGTGTCCATCTTCTCAATGATAACATTCTGCCTCATTTGGATCTAGAGATTCTTGGCCCTCAGTCCAATACCAATGCCAAATGCTCTCAATACTTTCGCATTTCCTGCATTTATTGTTTTTTGCTTTTCTATTCCTGCCTTCGGGTTCCAAACTCCAGATTCAGATTGGTGAGAAGGGTCTCAACCTGAAACGTCACCCATTCCTTCTCTCCAGAGATGCTGCTTGTCCCGCCAGAGTTACTCCAGCATTTTGTGTCTATCTCAGATTAGTTTATTGGTGTATTAAAGGGTGGCATAGTGGTACAGCTGATAGTGCTGCTGCCTCACACCGCCACAGACCCAGTTCAATGCTGACCTCGGGTGCTGTCTGTGTTGAGTTTGCATGTTCTCCCTGTGACCGCGTGCGTTTCCTCCGGGTGCTCCATAGGTTGTGGCCACTGTTTCCAAACTGTACGAGTTTTTGACTCTGTGATACATTTCCCTGACTATCCAATCAACTCTGAATATACACGAATGTTACAGTGAGATATAAAAAAAACATTGACAAGACAAAATAGACAAACTTCCATAGCATACATCGATAATATAAATTTAGATGGGCACACTAACGACATTCGCAGACAATACAAGTGGCTGATAGATTGGTCGGTATGGCAGGCAAATTAAGTTTAATCCAGAGCTGGAACATGGGATTAATACGAATGTGTGACATAGAAACATAGAAAATAGGTGCAGGAGTAGGCCATTCGGCCCTTCGAGCCTGCACCACCATTCAATATGATCATGGCTGATCATCCAACTCAGTATCCTGTACCTGCCTTCTCTCCATACCCCCTGATCCCTTTAGCCACAAGGGCCACATTTAACTCCCTCTTAAATATAGCCAATGAACTGGCCTCAACTACCTTCTGTGGCAGAGAGTTCCAGAGATTCACCACTCTCTGTGTGAAAAAGTGGTTAGCATGGATGTAGTGGGCCGAATGGCCTGTTTGGCCTCAATGATTACGTGAATATTTAACCAAGGTGCATAAAATTGTGAGGGAACAAGAAACACAGGAAGGACCCATTTCTCTTAGCTGAGTAGTCAAAAACCAGAGGGCGGTAGTTTGAAGTAATTGGTAGATGTATTAGGGAGGAAATAAGGAAAAACAATATCAGAGGATGGTGGAGGTTTTGGAAGCTTTAAAGCAAATGGTAGCACGGCAGTAGAGCTTCAGCTTATAGTGCCAGAGGCCCGGGTTCGATCCTGACTGCTGGTGCTGACTGTATGTAGTTTGTACGTTCTCCCCGTGACCTGCGTGGGTTTTCTCCGGGTGCTCTGGTTTCCTCCCACACTCCAAAGACATACAGGTTTATAGGCCGATTGGCTTGGTAAAATTGTAAATCGTCCCCAGTGTGTGTAGGATAGTATTGGTGTGCGGGGGCTCACTGATCACCGGCACGGGACTCGGTGGGTCGAATGGCCTGTTTTCCACGCTGTATCTCTAAACTCAATTCACTGCTGAAAGCGTAGTGGAGGACCTCTCATGGCATTTAAACAGTACTTGGATATGTATTAAAAGAAATGTGATTTGCAGGGCTATGGACTGAATCCTAAATGGGATTTTAGGATGGCTTGCTCCTCGATAACTAGCACAGATACACAGATATGATGGGCTGAATGCCTCTGTTGTGAATTTTCAATCTTTTACCTCTGTGAGGAAAGTGCACCTCTGTGCTTGTTAATGTGAAATCTACCAGGCTTTGCGAATTCTGATTCTCCATCCCTTGGAAGCTAATTTGGAGGAATTTCTAACGAGTGGCCCAGAAGTTACGCATTCGCAGTGAATGGAGGTAGGATCCACATTGCCATCTGCAAGCTAGGCCCCAACCCGGGCTAGTCGAGCAGTGATGAGATTCAGCTGGCTGAGTTAACAACTAGCTGGCGTAGTTACTGTAGTTCTTCCCAGAATCCATCAAGTGTGAAGCACTGTTTTAATGTCTGATTAAGCCTGGAAAAGGCAAAGTATTGTGCAACGTACCTCAGAAGCTAATCTGACTGAGGAGCGGACACTGTAGATGAAGCATGATACCACTTGTGTGTTTAACATAGATTGAACAGCAGATTCTACACCACACATAGGGAATCCAGTGAGGCATGACGTTATTTAAGAGCTCTAGTGGAGAAGTGGAGTGCCTACCGTGTTGATAGGATCCAGTCACCATCCCTGTAGGCGAATTATAACGCACACCAGTCAGTGAGGAGAGCTGGGACAGGAGTTCCATTCCCACCTCTGGCAATAGAGAAAGAACAGGTTAAAATAAAATCAACATGAAACAAGGATTGTGCCAGAAAATCAGTGGTGGACAGTGATGGATCTGTGACAGTTCCCACTACCAATAAGCCAATCTCACTCTGTTCTCTCCACATTCCATCAACTCCCCCCCTCCCCCCAGATTCTACCACTGACCTACACACTAGGGACGATTTACAGCCGCCATCTAACCTGCCAACCCACACGTCTTTGGCTTGTGGAAGGAAATTAAAGCACCCAGAGGAAACCCATGTGGGCACAGGGAGAACGTGCAAACACCACACATACAGCACCGATGGTCAAGATTGAACCCTGGGTCTCTGGATCTGGGAGGCATTGGGTCTACCGGCCGCACCACCCTGCCGCCCACTCTCAAGTGCAGAGAGCTAACCTGATGTAGCCAAAGGTGCAAAGATGTGAATGTGGCCCTCATCTTCTTGTGATAAGACACAGCCAGCGAGGTTCTCCCAGAAGTCTTGTATCTTAGCATCTGGCAGAGTCTTTGAGCTGATTTTGTAGCCTGAAAAGTGGATAAAATAATAAATAGATTAAAGAAGAAGAACCGAGCACCCGGCTTTGCTGATCGTTTTGAGTTTAGCCTTGCTTCTGGTAACCAAGCTGACGTTCCCCAGACACTGGGATGGAGATCTGGGACTTCTTCCATGCACCACGTCATGGGCCAGTGGAAAATGTTAAGAGCAATGGGATTTTGTTGGGTTATGGTTATTATTATGGGAGTTGGAGGAAAGTCTGGCAAAGTTGACATGCTCGCACGGTTTAATGTCTCGTGTACCGAGGTACAGTGCAAGGCTTTTGTTGCATGCTTACCAGTCAACGGAAAGACAATACAATGATTACAATCGAGCCATTCACAGGGTACTGATACATGATAGGGGAATATACGTGGAATGCGATCAGGAAAAGGAGGGCGATGCAGGCCAACCATGAGGTGGGCACTTGGGCTGGAGAGGCTGAGTGTCCTCTTGCCGCTCCTGTTATCAAACCGGAACAGGTTGACATTGGTCAACGGGCTGGAGAAGGCAGGAGAATGGGGTTAAGAGGGAAAGATAGTTCAGCCATGATTGAATGACAGAGTAGACTTGATGGGCCAAATGGCCTAATTTTGCTCCAATCGGTTACGAACATGAACCTCTCTCTGCTCTGCTGGTTCCGGCCTCTTAACGGCTCAGGATTTAATCCACCATCACCACCGTGTCTTCAGCCTGAAAGACTTGCCACATTCTCCACCCCCACCCTGGCCTAGAGTCATATCTGCTCTGATAATGCTCCTGAGTAACATCTTGGACTGTTTTGCTCTGTTTTACTGTGTGCTTGGACATGAAGAAAATCCCGAAGGAACAAGGATGGGAGAGGGAAGTGGAATGGAGAAGACCAGCAGTGATCATGTTGAATGACAGCATGGGTTCGACGGGCCAAATTGTCTATTCCTGCTATCTTTTAGTCTGCATTTTAAATGTGCTCTACCATACAGTCATAGAGTCACACAGGAAAGGAACAGAATATTTGGCCCAACTTGTCCATGCCGACCAAGATGTCCCATCTCAGCTATCGAGTTTCTGCAGCTCACAAGTTACCAGCAGCCAGACGGGTGTAGGGATCTTCAGTCTCTGGTTGGCAATGTTCCCCGAGCTAGACATGTTGCAGCTTCATAAACTTTTGTTTAGGCCACATTTGGGGTATTGCAGCTGGAGTCACAGAGTCAGTCATACAGCATGGAAACAAGCCCTTCGGACCAACATGTACCATCTAAACTAGTCTCACCTGCATGTGTCACCGATCTTTGTCATAGAGTCATATGGCGTAGAAACATGCCCTTCGGCCCAACCTGCCCTTGCTGACCAACATGCTCCATCTACACTAGTCACAATCTGCCTGCGTTTGGACCATATCCCACCAAACCTATCCTATCCATGTACCCATCCAAATGTTTCTTAAACATTGTGATAGTACCTGCCTCCTCCGGCAGTTCACTCCATATACCTACCACCTTTTGTGTAAACAAAGTTGCCCCTCTGGTTCCTATTCCATCTTTCCCCCCTCACTTTAAACCTATGTCCTCTGGTTCTTGATTCCCCTATTCTAGGTAAAATACTCAATGCATTCACCCTATCTATTCCTCTTATCTTGTACACCTCCATAAGATCTCCGCTCATCCTCTTGCACTACAAGGAATACAGTCCAAGCCCGTTCAACCTCTTCGTATAGCCCAGGCCCTCGAGTCCTGGCAACATCCTTGTAAATCTTCTCTGCACCCTTTCCAGCTTAACAACATCTTACTTATAACAGCATGACCAAAACTCTAAATATTGGCCTCATCAATGTCTTGTGCAACTGTAACATGACCTCCCAACTTCTATACTCAATACTTTCTCTGATGAAGACTAACGTGCCGAAAGCCTTCTTGACCACCATGTATACTTGTGACGCCACTTTCAAGGAACTATGTACCGACACTCCTTGATTCCTCTGCTCTACAACACTCCCCAGAGCCCTTCCATTCACTGTGTAGGTCCTGCCCTGGTTTGACTTCCCAAAATCCGACAGCTCGCATTTCTTTGCATTAAACTCCATTAACCATTCCTCAGCCCACCTGCCTAACTGTTCAAGTTTTAACAACCATCTCAGCTATGTACAATACCACCCCCCCCCCCCCCCCTTGAGTGTCATCTGCAAAGTTGCTAATCATGCCATGTATGTTCTCATTCAAATCATTGATATAGATGACAAACAACAACGAACCCTGAGGCGCACTAGTCACAGACCTCCAGTCTGAAAAACAACCTTCCACCATCACCCTCTGCTACCTTCCATGAAGGCAATTTTTGATCCGGTCAACTAGCTCACCTTGGATCCCATGCGATCTAACTTTCCAGAGCAGCCTACCATGTGGAAGCTGATCGAATGCCTTGCAGTTCTGGTCACTGCATAACAGGAAGGGTGTGTATGCTTTGGAGAGGGTGCAGAAGAGGTTTAGCAGGATGATGCCTGTATTATAGGGTATTAGCTATCAGGAGAAGTTCGACAAATTTGGATTGTTTTCTTTGGAGTGTCAGAGGTTAGGGGGAGGCCTGATAGACGTTTACAAGTTATAAGAGGCATTTTTAGGACAGACAGTCAGAGTCTTTTCCTCAGGGTAGAAATGAAAAGAAATTAGAGGGCATGGGTTTAAGATGAGAGGGGCAAAGTTTAAAGGAGATTTATGAGGCAAGCATTTTTTTTTACACAGAGATTGATAGTGTAGTTGCCTGAAACATACTGCCAGGGGAAGTGATAGAAGCAAACACAATGGTGAAATGTTAGAAGCATTTAGACAAACACGAACAGGCAGTGAATAGAGGAATACAGGTAGATGGTGTTAGTTTAATTTGGCATCATGGCCAGTACAGACAACTTGGGCTGAAGGGCCTGTACCCATGCTGTACTGTTCTCTGCTCTGGACCTTGTTCAACCAGTGGTATCTCATCAATCCTGCGACTTGGAATGAGTGGGCACTGGGCCTCTACTAGCAGGAGTTTAGAAGGTTGAGGGGGAACGTCATTGAAACTTACAGAATAATGAAAGGCATAAATAGAGTGGATGTGGAAAGGATGTTTCCACAGGTGGGAGAGTCTAGGACCAGAGGTCAAAGCCTCAGAATTAAAGGGTGCTCTTTTAGAAAGGAGGCGAGGAGGAACTTCTTTAGTCAGAGGGTAGTTAACATTGCCACAGAGGGCTGTGAAGGCCAAGTCAGTGGATATTTTTAATGCAGAAATAGACAAATTCTTGATTAGAACGGGTGACAAGGTTTATGGGGAGAAGGCGGGGAAAATGGGATTAGGAGGCAGAAATCAGCCATGATTGAATGGCGAAGTAGACTCGATGGGCCGAATGGCCTAATATTACTCCTAAAATTTGTATGAATTTGTGTGAACTTGCCTTGGACCAAGTCCACCTCTGTCGGGTCTCCCTCAGCGAGTATTCCAATGCTCCTCGCTCTCCGGCCTCTCAGAACGCGCTCGACTCGAAACAGGAGGCTGTCCAGTGTTGTTCCGCAGTGCTCATACACAACGGGGATCACATCAATCCTCACACAGTCCAGGGCCATCTGTACAGAGAACAGCACCTCAAATCTCCACATGTGGGCGATCTCACTCCTTTGTGTCAGAAGGGTCAGAGTTCCAGTCCTACCCAAGAAAATGAGTGCAGTATTGCAGGGACAGATTGCTGGTGGTGGGTTGGAGATAAAGCAAAACCTCATCTGCCTGGGTGGACTGCGATGGAAGACAAAATGCTGGGGTAACTCGATGGGTCGGGAAGAGACTTGAACTATATTTCACCTTCCATCGCAGTGAGGAATGTGTAGGTCACTGTGGTGGATGTTCATGTTAAAATGTGTTTTGGGTGATCTGTTGCTTTTTATTTGTATGACTGACTTGGCAAATGAAATTCCTCGTATATTGCAAAACATACTTGGCAAATAAAGTACTATTCTGACTCTGATTCTGATCTCCAAAGAAAAGGAATAGGTGACGTTTTGGGTCAAGACCCGACCCGAAACATCACCTATTCCTTTTCTCCAGAGATGCTGCCTGACCCGCTGAGTTAGTCCAGCATTTTGTGTCTATCTTCGCTGCTAGCCAGCATCTGCAGTTCCTTCCTACACCTTTGTACTCTGAAGGGATAATTTAGAAAGAGGTGTCAGATTTTCTCCATTACGAGTACAGAGGGGTGGGTGGTAGTTGGTAGCTTACTGTGAATCCTTGAATCATAGATGGAATCAGCATGGAAACAAACCCTTCGGCCCACCAAATCCATGCCAACCATCTACACAAATCCTACATTAATCCATAGAGACACAAGCAACTGTAGATGCTGGAATCCTGAACAAAAACCGAACAGCTGGAGGAACGCAATGAGTCAGGCAGCATCAGTGGAGGAAATGGATAGATGATGTTTTGGGTTGGGACCTTTCTTCGTACTCTCTCCACTCCATAGATGTACAGGTTTGCAGGTTGATTGCTTTCAGTAAAATTGTAAAATATCCCTAGTGTATAGGATAGTGCTAGTATACGGGGTGATCACTGGTCAGCGTGGACTTGGTGGGCCAAAGAGTCTGTTTCCACACTCTAAAGTCTCTGCCTCCAAAGTATCTCGAAAGTCTAAGGTCTAAAGTGTGAAGAGTTGTGTGAGACTGTTCCCCCTCTGTGATTCCTGAGGGTTTCATACATTAATCCCACTTGTTGCACATTGCAGATAGCAACCATTCTTGGTGCAAAGACTTACCCCTTTTAAAACTCCTTCCTCTCATCTTAAAACCATGTCCTCCTGTTTCTGAATACCCCTTCAATGGGAAATTCCTATTAACTACCCTCTCTATGCCTCTCATAATGTTAAACGCTTCCTTCGGGTGACCCCTCAGCCTCCTTTGCTCCATGGATAACATAGAATTGTACAGCAAAGAAACAGGCTGAAAGCACCGCTCTCCATGTAAAGTAATTTGCCTGCACTTCTTTCAACTTTCCCTCTCTCACAAAGGCTACGCCCTTTAGTATTTGACATTTCCAGTCTGGGTAAAAGAGACAATCTACATCTCTGTACCTCTCTGTCTTATAAACTTCTCTCAGGTCACCCCTCCGCCTCCTTTGCTTCAGAGTGGACAAGCCCAGCCTGTCCAATCTCTCCCCATGTGAAGCTCTTCAATCCAGACAACATCATTGGGAAACTCCTCTGCACTCTCATAGTGCTACCACATTATGCCTATAGTGTGGCAATCAACTGCACACAATACTCCTAACCAATGTTATGTAAAATTGCGATGCAAGGCCCCAATTCTTATACTCTCTATGCCTCGACCTATGAAGGCAAGCATGTATTATGCCACCATTCTATCCATTTGTTTTTCCAGTCAAATATTAAGATTATATCTATTCAACAATCCTCAGGCAGATCTTCTCATATCCCCAGCCTCCCAACATACAGTCCATTCATGCCACCTCACCACTGCCACTGGGGTAGGGGACTGCAGGAGCCTACCTCCCACGCCGGAATCCTGGACGAAATGAGAAGCACCCGTGGGTGGTTAGAGCCACCCTCCTCTTGCAAGGCAGCATTGGTCTGGGGCAAGGTGGGGTAGGGACTGCCCCCCGTGAGGTTCTTCCTGCAATCAATAGAGAAAAATAGCATAAATCCAGACATACTTAGGAGGTATGGAGATGGGGAAGGGTCAGATACGGGATCGTGGAGCAGGATTGGGGAGCTGATTTTTATTCTTTGAATTTCATGGTCTGAAGATCTCTTTATATCTCCATGTGGAACCCAGTGGCATTGGGGCACCATGGAGAACAGGCCCCCAGCCTGATTAACCAATGTTTCAAATCAACAAGCATTGGTAGTTGGCTGAAGCCCACGTACAGTAAATCCGCGATCTCCACAGGGTTGTCTACGCAGGTGGGTCACTGGCCACCTGCTACCTCAACCTGCCTTCCCACAGTGAGAGCAGGGATATTGATATTGACCATGTCATCCAGAATAATTCCTCTGCTCTTCTTCGAATTAGGCCCTTGGGAATTAATTTACAAACTCAGATGGGTTTTTTTCAAACTTTCTGCAGATTTTACTATCTCTCTGCTGGTTTTCACCAGATGTTTCACTCTATGCAGATGTTTTTTGCTGCTGATGTTTCTTTCACTCTGTCTGCTGATGTTTCTGTCTCTGCAGATGTTGACTGACCTACTGAACATTTTGAGCACTTTATATTTTAGTTTGGACAACAGAAGGATGACATTTAACAATTTTGTCTAGCAGAATATTTTCCCCATCTCCAATATTGTTGCTATTAGCAACAAATGTTCAAAGAAACATTATAAACATTTTTTAATAATGCAATTTATTTTTGGGAGGAAAATCCATATATTTACAGAAAAAATGTGTAAACTCGATGCAGACTGCTCTGGAGGTCAGGGTCATACCCATGTCTCCGGTGCAGTGAGGCAGCAGCTCTACCAGTTACGCCAATGGGGAACCCTAATTTTAAACCTGAGGCTTGCTAGCTAGGTAAAGTAACATGGATGGAGCACCCTCTTGCAGTGACGCATCTTAAAGGCACATCTTACAGTGTGGGAGAGGTCAATATTCTCAGAGCTTCATCACTGACCCAGTCCCCAGTGTTCTCAATGATTCCAACATGCGCTGCTTCTCCAGAACTCGGCCGCACGAGACGAAGGACGTGGCCTCTTCACTCAGCAAGTGGGAGAGGGGGACACCGGCATGGGTTTGATCATCCTGCAACAAGTCAACACAAAACAGATCGTCAGTTACTTCAACAGTGCAAATGGTTATCAATACAGAAAAGAATGAGGTGATTTATTTCGCCAAAAGAGGGAGAGAGGCTACAAAGAGTTAGTGGCTCAGTTCGACAGAATCTGCAGGAATAGAGGGACTTGGAGATTCACGTGCATACTTCATCGAGTGAGTGGGAAAGTCAAGTTTATTGTCATATACAGAAGTGCAGAAAGGTACAGGCACAGTGAAAATATTGCTTGTTGCATCATCACAAGCACATAGACTGAACAACACACAAAACATAAATTATACATACATTTCAATAAAACAGTGAAAAGACAAAGATTGTGCAAAGAACAAGACATTAGTGCATAAATAGACTGTTAGTAAACAAGTCCATGGCAGTGCAAGAATCAGTAGTGATGAACACTGCCCAGTCTTTCACGGGTACTGGCCACCCCAACATCGATTGGAGCCACTGCCTCAAAAAGGCAGCCAGTATCATTAAAGACCCACATCACCCTGGCCACACTCTCATTTCATACCTGCCATCTCCTGAAGAAGATATAATCTTCTTCAGGAAGATGTATCATCCAGTTTCAGGAACAGCTTCTTCCCTACTGACCATGAGGCTATTAAACACTACAATCTCCAAATAAGCTCTGAATTACATAGGGCATTGGTTTGTCTTTTTGCACTATTATTGTTTGTTTGTTCGTTTTATGTGTCGATCTGTCTGTCTGTCTGCATGCACGCGTGTACGTGTGTACACACAGAATTATTTTATGTGTCGATCTGTCTGTGCATGCACGCGTGTACGTGTGTACACACAGAATTATTTTATGTGTCGATCTGTCTGTCTGCATGCACGCGTGTACGTGTGTACACACAGAATTATTTTATGTGTCGATCTGTCTGTCTGCATGCACGCGTGTACGTGTGTACACACAGAATTATTTTTTCATTTATTATATTGTTTATACAGGACCATGTTTACAGATTCTGTTGTGCTGCTGCAATTCAGAATTCTATTCTTCCACTCACTTATCCTGGGGAAGAAGACTATGGCTATTCATCCTATTTATGTCCCACATGGTTTTATAAACCTCTGCAAACATCCCTCGGCCTTCTTCACTTTAGGGGAAATAGTCTCTCCTTATAGCAGTGGTAGAGTTGTTGCCTTACAGCGCTAAATACCTGGGTTCGATCCTGACTACAGATGCAGTCTGTACAGAGTTTGTACGTTCTCCCTGTGACCACATGGGCTTTCTTCGTGTGCTCCTGTTTCCTCGCACTTGCAGGTTTGTAGGTTAATTGGCTCCTGTAAATTATCCCTAGTGTGTAGGACATATAACTAGTGCGTGTGTGATTACTGGTCAGAGCGGGCTCGGTGGGCCAAAGGACCTGTTTCCACTGTATCTCTAAACTAAACTAAACGAAACACAAGTCTCCAGTTTCGGCAACATCCTTGTGAATCTTTTCAGCACTCTCTCCTGCTTAACTACATCTTCTTATCGCAATAGAAAACATAACTGCACACAATATTTCAAGTGCAGTGTCACCTATGTTCTATATGTTTGCAGCATGATATCTCAATTCTTGTTCTCAGTGCCATGTCTGAGAAAGGGCTTTTAAGCTGAAAATGTACTAATCGCTGGTTGGTGACAGCTGGAATATGGCATTCAGTCTGGTCACCACACCTGAGGAAGGAGAGACGTACAGGAATGAGGATGTACCAGGAGGTGGGGTTTTCATTATAAGATTGAAGGAGGAGTAGACCGAGGGTAGATTGAGTGGAGGGGGAGTGGGTTTAGATAAGGTTTAGTTTAGAGATACAGTGCAGAATCGTGCCCTTCGGTCCACGGAGTCCGCACCGACCAGTGATTCCCGCACATTAACACTATCCTACACACACAATTTACACTTATACCAAGCCAATTAACCTACAAACCTGCACGTCTTTGGAGTGTGGGAGGAAACCGAAGATCTCAGAGAAAACCCACACGTACACGGGGAAAACGTACAAACTCCATACGGTCAGCACCCGTAGTTGGGATTGAACCCGGGTCTCTGGCGCTGCAAGTGCTGTCAGGCAGAAACTCTGCTTCTTGCGTATGGCGTGCACAACCTAAAGTTGTAGGTCAACTTGTTCTATTTGATCTATTTGTTTGTGCACGTCGGGTTGATTGCCTTAGTCGAAACAGGGTGGACCACGTGAAGGTTGCAATCTCCCACCCCAGAAACTCTAACGCTGAGCCACCATGCCACCCAAGGTATACAAAGAAAAGCTCTTGCCATTAGCTGATGGATCAAGGTTTAGGTTTGGGGCAAGAGTTACTGGGGTTGGGGGGGGGAGAGTGAGAAGGAATGATGCCATATAGTGGGAGTAGTGACTGAGCGGATGGTGGAGGCAGAGATGATCAATGACAGGCAGAGATAGACAAATTCTTGATTAGAACTGGTGTCAAGGGTTATGGGGAGAAGTCAGAAAAATGGGATTAAGAGGCAAAGATCTGCCATGATAGAATGGCGAAGTAGACTCGATGGGCCGAATGGCCTAATTCTACTATAACTTGTGAACTTGTAAACTCCCCTTATTCAAGCAGGTACTATCGAGTTAGCCTCCTGAATGGGGGACCACAATATGTAATGGAGCTTCCTTTATTAAGGGTGACAAAGTGGTGCAGCTAACAGAACTGCTGCTCCACAACTTCAACCATTCTGCTGCTTAACAACCTCAACCATTCTGGCTTGCTCCTGACTACTGGTGCTGCCTGTGTGGAGTTTGCACGTTCTGCCTATGACAACATAGGTCTCCCCTGGGTGCTCCGGGTTCCTCCCACATTCCAATCAGCCGCTGTAAATTGTCCCCAGGTATAGGTGATTGGTGTATGTGATGTGTTGCGAATAGGAAATGGGGAAAGTTAGTGGGGGAACGGGATTGTTCCATGGATCAGCAGATACACAATGGGCTGAGTAGTCTCATTCTATGTCCTGGGGATAGGGAAAGGTTCTGAAGCATTACCATCAGACGCAGTGACATGCCGCTCACTCTGGGCTGCTCCAAGCTTGTGAAGATCAGACTGTGATGTGGTCGTGTGTTGAACCAGCGGGCATTCAACTTCCCACTCAGCCAGGGTGGTCGGGAGCACAGCAATTCCTCTGAAGGGTTAACAGATGCAGTGGTTTAGTTAGAAACATGGAAAAATAGGTGCAGAAGGAGGCCATTCGGCCTTTCAAGCCAGCATCGCCATTCAATATCATGTCTGATTGTGTAAAATCAGTACTCCGTTCCTGCTTTTTCCCTATATCCCTTGATTCCTTTTGTTTAGAGATACAGCGCGGAAACAGGCTTCAGCCCACTGAGTCACTAGGGGCCATTTACACTTATGCCAAGCCAAATAACCTACAAATCTGTACGTCTTTGAAGTGTGGGAGGAAACCGGAACACCCGGAGAAAACCCATGCAGGTCACAGGAGAACATACCGACCATACAGACAGCAACCGTAGTCAGGATTGAACCCGGGTCTCTGGCGCTGTAAGGCAGCAACTCTGCCGCGGCGCAACTGTGCAGCCCGTGCATGAGAATGCATGAGACGCCATGAGCTATGAACTACTGAATCAACAGCAACTTCCATTTGTGTAGCATATTTTACTGTTGAGTAATCAGTGAATCACATAAGGAGATACTCAAATAGGTGAGCAGTGGCTTGGTTTTAAAGGGGCGGCAGAGTGGTACAGTTGGCTGACCTTCGGCATCATAGCACCAGAAACCCATGTTTTACCCCAATCTCATGCGCTGTTTGTACGGAGTCTGCTCGATTTCCCAGTGACTGCGTTGGTTTCCTCCAGGTGCTTCGGTTTCCTCCAATGTTGCAAAGAAGTGCGATTTTGTAGGTGAATTGGACTCTGTAAATTGCCCTTTATGTGTATGTATTGGATGAGAAAATGAGATAGAACTAGCATGAACGGGTGGTCAATGGTCATTGTGGATTCGGTGGGCCAAAGGCTACATCTATGTCCAGGCTACATCTCTAGATTGTAACAAAAACTAAAAGGGGATAGAGTGGCCTCAACTTCCTACTTTCTATACAATCCTTACACCCTGCGATTCCCTTGAAGTGCTCAGTGATAATAGACAATAGACAATAGGTGCAGGAGTAGGCCATTCAGCCCTTCGAGCCAGCCCTTCGAGTCATTCAATGTGATCATGGCTGATCATCCCCAATCAGTACCCCGTTCCTGCCTTCTCCCCATATCCCCTGACTCCGCTATCTTTAAGAGCCCTATCTAGCTCTCTCTTGAAAGTATCCAGAGAACCGGCCTCCACCGCCCTCTGAGGCAGAGAATTCCACAGACTCACAATGCTCTGTGTGAAAAAGTGTTTCCTCATCTCCATTCTAAATGGCTTACCCCTTATTCTTAAACTGTGGCCCCTGGTTCTGGACTCCCTCAACATCGGGAACATGTTTCCTGCCTCTAACGTGTCCAAACCTTTAATAATCTTATATGTTTTAATAAGATTCCCTCTCATCCTTCTAAACTCCAGAGTATACAAGCGCAGCCACTCCATTCTCTCAGCACATGACAGTCCCGCCATCCCGGGAATTAACCTTGTAAACCTACGCTGCACTCCCTCAATAGCAAGAATGTCCTTCCTCAAATTAGGGGACCAAAACTGCACACAATACTCCAGGTGTAATCTCACTAGGGCCCCATACAACTGCAGAAGGAGGTCTTTGCTCCTATACTCAACTCCTCTTGTTATGAAGGCCAACATGCCATTCGCTTTCTTCACTGCCTGCTGTACCTGCATGCTTACTTTTATTGACTGATGAACAAGGACCCCCAGATCCTGTTGTACTTCCCCTTTTCCCAACTTGATACCATTTAGATAATAATCTGCCTTCCTGTTTTTGCTACCAAAGTGGATAACCTCACATTTATCCACATTAAACTGCATCTGCCATGCATCTGCCCACTCACCCAACCTGTCCAAGTCACCCTGCATTCTCATAGCATCCTCCTCACAGTTCACACTGCCACCCAGCTTTGTGTCATCTGCAAATTTGCTAATGTTACTTTGAACCCCTTCATCTAAATCATTGATGTATATTGTAAATAGCTGCGGTCCCAGCACCAAGCCACTAGTCACTGCCTGCCATTCTGAAAGGGACCCGTTAATCCCAACTCTTTGTTTCCTGTCTGCCAACCAATTTTCTATCCATGTCAGCACTGTACCCCCAATACCATGTGCCCTAATTTTGCCCACTAAAATCCTATGCGGGACCTTATCAAATGCTTTCTGAAAGTCCAGGTACACTACATCCACTGGCTCTCCCTTGTCCATTTTCCTAGTTACATCCTCAAAAAATTCCAGAATATTAGTCAAGCATGATTTCCCCTTCGTAAATCCATGCCGACTCGGACCGATCCTGTTACTGCTATCCAAATGTGCTGCTATTTCATCTTTTATGATTGACTCCAGCATCTTCCCCACCACCGATGTCAGACTAACTGGTCTATAATTCCCTGTTTTCTCTCTCCCGCCTTTCTTAAAATGTGGGATAACATTAGCTACACTCCAATCCACAGGAACTGATCCTGAATCTATAGATCATTGGAAAATGATCACCAATATGTCCACGATTTCTAGAGCCACTTCCTTAAGTACCCTGGGATGCAGACAATCAGGCCCTGGGGATTTATCAGCCTTCAGTCCCATCAGTCTACCCAACACCATTTCCTGCCTAATGTGGATTTCCTTCAGTTCCTCCGTCACCCCAGGTCCTCTGGCCACTAGTACATCAGGAAGATAGTTTGTGTCCACCTTATTGAAGACGGATCCAAAGTACCTGTTCAACTCATTGCCATTTCCTTGTTCCCCATAATAAATTCACCTTTTTCAGTCTTCAAGGGTCCAACTTTGGTCTTAACTAATTTTTTCCTCTTCACATACCTAAAGAAGCTTTTACTATCCTCCTTTATATTCTTGGCTAGCTTACCTTCGTACCTCATTATTTCTCCCTGTATTGCCTTTTTAGTTATCTTCTGTTGCTCTTTAAACATTACCCAATCCTCTTGCTTCCCGCCTTTCATCGCCCGGCGCGGCTTAAAATAGGCCGGCGGGGACTTCAACATCGGGAGCCTCGATTGCCTCGATGCAGCAGTTTGATTTTAATCTGCACCGGGTGATGAAAAGCCGTGCAAACGGGCCGATTCAGCCCTTAGAAAGCATCTGATACCCGCTTGAATCTATCAAAAGCTAACATGTGATAAATAACACTTAAACAAATAAAACAGAAGCAAATAAAGGCAAACAGAAGAACCAACCTTGGAGGGAGGAGAGATGGGGAAAAAATACTAAATAACGTGAGTGGCTAAATGAGGGACTTACCTGCAAGCCAGCCAGGAAACCCGTTTGACCGGAGCCCTTAATGACCTGACCATTTAAATCTGATACCTGTTTAAATCTTTCCCATCCACCAATACATCAAATTAGTTCAAATGGTAATTGTACCCGCATCAGACAACTTTAAGTAATTCTCCGTGAATACCTTCAGTTACACTTGAAGGTCAAAACACAATTGGTGACACATCGTGTTAATACGATGTTAATAGTGACATTTAACAAACGCTTAACAGTGACACCCCCACTGTCTCGTGGAAAGCAGAGATTTTAATACATTTTGTTTTACCGAATTTCAAAATCCGGATTACAAAACATGGGGGGGGGACGTGCCTCCCCCATCCCCCCCCATCCCCCCCAATCCCTCCCCCCAGGATTTCCACCCATGGTTCCTTCCTATCACACCAGTGCATTTCTTCACATTGAGGGTAATGGAAGAAGACCAAAATGGGCAATCGAGGATCACCATTGGGCTTCAGTTGTCCTTACTTTTCCGTTGGGTCAGTCGCTCCTGGATCTGCCGCCTCAGCCACCTCTCGTTCCGCCTCTCCTCCATGACCTCTTTGGGTTCAGTGACGACACCGTACACATTGGCCGCCTCCCCTGGCGTGAGGTAGTCCAGGCTGCGGACGCAGGCGACATAGTGACGTTTCCATGCCCCGTACTCGTATGCCGTTGGGCTGTAAGGCAGGAACCAGCCCTGCTTCACACACTTGGGCATCCACAGGCAATCCTGGCAGTGAGACACTGAATCACATTGCAGCTCACTGGGAAAGAGCATGTCAAGGCCAAGGGCACAGGTCAATGCACCGTTTGGGGAGCGAGGGAGAGGGCATCTCCGAAGGGAAGATGGACCCAGGGGCAGAGTGAGTGAGGCCGAGGACTTTGGGGAACTGACACTGGTGAGGACTGGAGACCTGGGGCAGATCAGCCACGATCACATTGAAAGGTGGGGCTGACTTGAAGGGCCCACACCTATTCCTGTTTTCCTGCATTCTTGTGATAGAAAACCCAAAGGTGAAGAATTGTGCAGAATGAAGAGCACAGAAAAGGTCAAAGGGAACCATTTAGAATTATCTCCAACCCACAGGTTTGGGCCTTAAATCTTATGTCCGTGTTTGATCTAATGATTCAAAGAAAAGAAGAGTGTTCCTTGCCCAGAGTGTGCGCAGGGATGGTTCACCAGAGATTCCTGGGAGGGGTGCACGAGGAGAGATTAGGTCAACTAGCTTTGCATATGCAAGAATTCAGAACATGTTGACATCGGCAGACAGAATGGATATGAGGAGAGTCTTTCTCCAGGCTGGGAGGGGGGGTGAGGGATGCGGGTGGGTAAGAACAAGGAACCACAGTCTCAGGTTACAGGGATAGAGATTTTGAACTGAGATCATAGAATCATGGAGCCAAGCAGCCCAGTAATGCGGACTTCGATGCCTATTTACCTGCATTAGGTCCATAACCCTCTACTCTTTTCCATTCCCACTACTTGTCCAAGCACATTTTTAAATATTGCCATTGTATCTGCCTCTACCATCTCCCCTGGAGCTCATCCCAGATAACCACCATTCACTGTGTGGAAAAACTTACCCCTCTCATCCCTTTTAATTTTCTCCACTCTCACCTTAAACCTTGTTTCCAGACTCCCTTAATCTGGGTAAAAAGATTCTATTTATCCTGCTCAGTGCCTTGCATGGCCTTGGTGAAGCAACTCTTCAGAAAGATGGCACCCCTGAGAGTGCGGCACTCCCTCCACCGTGCTGTTGTGTCGGCTTAGATTCCTGCACTCAAGCCCCTGGACCTGCCCAACCCAACGTGTCGCCTCATAACTGAAACACTTCATCCCAGACAACATCCTGGTGAATCTCCCTTATATAAACCTATCCTCATAGAGCCATAAGAGAGGTACCTTTCAGCCCTACATGTCCATGCTGACCATCAATCACTCATCAACACTGACCCTATTTTATTCTCCCCATATTCCCATCAACTACCATCCCCACCCCCCCCCCCCCCCCCCCCCAATTCTACCACTCCCACGGAGCAATTTACAGAGACTAATTAACATGCCAACCTGCATGTCTCTGGGAAGCAGGAGGAACCGGGAGGAAACCCACATTTGTCATAGGGACGTAGACAAAAAATGCTGGAGAAACTCAGTGGGTGAGGCAGCATCTATGGAGGGAAGGAATTCTCTCAGGGAGAATATGCAAACTCTACTCAGAGAACACCCAAGGTCAGGATTGTTCCTGGGCCTCTGGAGGTGTGAGACAGCAGCTCTACTAGCTGTGCCACCATACCACACTCTATGACTGTCTACCCTTCCTTGAGTTCAATGCATGTACCTGACAGGGGGTAGTACCAAGTGACCAGCCAGGTTCACAATCACCTATTGGTAAAAACCTTACCACATGCCAGGGGAAACTTGGATATGGAGTAACTGGAATGGCAAACCTGTTCCGTCAGGAATCTCCAGTGCCAATTGACTTGAGAGGATGAGGACAGGAGCCTGGGACTCAGGAACGAGAAGATATATAGTGACAGGAAGCGTGGCAGGACAGTGGTGAAGTCCAGCTTGTCTATCGGCACAGTCTCTGTGAACCAATCCCGGGTAAACCTGAAATAAAAACAGGAAATGCTGGAAAAGACTCAGCGGTTCAGGAAGCCCTTGTAGAGAAAGAAACAGGGTCAATGTTTCAATGACCTCTCATTCTAGGTGAATCTGTAAGCACCTCATTGCCTCTCAATCAACAGAGACACAAATGTGATAGCAGTGTAGTAACATTCATAAGAGCACAAGGCCACTCAGTCCCTCGGGTACAGTCCACCATTGAAATTTAGTTTTGTTTAGTTTAATAGGGCAGGCAGCATCTCTAGATAGAGGGAATGGGTGACGTTTCGGGGCGAGACCCTTCTTCAGACCCGAAATGTCACCCATTTCTTCTATCTAGAGATGCTGTTTGTCCTGCAGAGTTACTCCAGCATTTTGGGTCTATCTTCGATGTAAACCAGCATTTACAATTCCTTCCTACACATTTAGTTTAATTTAGTTTAGTTTAGAGATACAGCGCAGAAACAGGCCCTTCGTCCCACCGAGTCTGCGCCGACAGGTGATCCCATACCAATTGTTGCTGCAAAAAATGATAAAATTATATTTCAAGTTAATGCAAACATTTATTTTCAACTAGCTGTGGGAAGGATGTCATTAAACTAGAAATGTTGCAGAAAAGATTCACAAAGATGTTCAGTCTCTTCCCACATCCTAAAGATGTGCTGGTTGGCAGGTTACTTGGACACTGTAAGCTTCTCCTAGTGTATAGATGAGTGGCAGAAGAATCAGTGGGAACTGATGTGCCTGTGAGAAAGATTGGGCAACAGGGTAGTAAGTTGTGGAAATGGACTGATGGGACATAGAGTTGATGGGCTGAATGGCAACTATGTCAGAAGAAAATAAGATAATTTCATATCAATCTATCCAAGCTGACCATCAGTTGGGCACATAGTTTAAGGGTGTGGTAGCATAGAGCTACTTTACTGAATGTGTAGCCAAGGATGAGTTCATGTCCAATCATACACTGGGGAATTTAAATTCAATCCATTAAATAAATTGGGAATTAAAATGTCAGCAATAGTAATAAAGGACATCAAATTACCCGATTGCTGCAAGATCTAGCTGGTTCATAGGCAAAGTATTCTGCTGGCTGTGTGAATATCTGGTTTACTAGGCTGAAAATCCTTCTATTCCTTTAGATGATTAGACATGATCATATTGAATGGCGGTGCTGGCTCGAATGGCCGAATGGGTTACTCCTGCACCTATTTTTCCATGTTTCCATGTTTAGTGACCTTCTTCTCACTGCTACCGTTGGACAAGAGGTACAAAAGTCCCACACCACCAGGTTCAGGAACAGCTGCTTCTCTACAACAACCATGTTCTTGAACCAACCTGTGCAACCCTAATCCTACCTGAGCAATGGAACACTAAGGACCACCTTTTGCACTACTATGGATTTGTTTTCTAATTATGTTGTGCACTAATGTCTCTTTTGCAAGAAAAGTTTTTTCTTTTTAGTTTAGTTTATTGTCACGTGTAGCTAGGTACAGTGAGAAGCTTTACAGTCTTTTTATGAGTAATTTATGAATGATTTATGTTTTAGTAGGTTTGTCTAAGTGTCTGTGGTACTGCTGCAAGCAGGATTTTCATGGTTGTTGTACCTCACCATACTTGTGCAGATGACAATAAACTTGAAAGTGCCTTGAAAGTAACGTCGCAGTTAGATAGGGTGGTCGAGGTTTTCAGCACATTACCCTTCATCAGTCAGAGTATTGAGTATAGAAGTTGGGAGATCACGTTACAGTTGTACAAGACATTGGTGAGGCCACATTTAAAGTATTGTGTTATTGTGTTAAAGGCAACTATAATTGATCACCCTGGTAAAGGAAAGATGTTGCTAAGCTGGAAAGGGTGGAGAGGAGAGTTACAAGGACGTTGCCAGGACTCGAGGGATAGAGCTATCGGGAGAGGTTGAGCAGGCGAGGGTTTTATTCCTTGGAGCACAGAAGGATGAGTGGCGATCTTATAGAAGTGTATAAAATCATGAGAGGAATAGAGTCTTTTACCCCCAGTAGAGGAATGAAGAACCAGAGGACATAAGTTTAAGGTGAGGGAGGGAAAGATTTAATAGGAACCCGAGGCAACTTTTTTTTACATCAAGGGTAGTAGGTATATGGACTGAGGTGCCAGGGGAGTTAGTTGAGGCAGGTACTATCACAACATTTAAAAAGCATTTGGACAGGTACATGGATAGAATAGGCTTAGAGGGATAGGGCCAAACACAGGCAGGTAGGACTAGTATAAATGGGGCTCATTGGTCGACATAAGGAAGTTGGGTCGAAGAGCCTGTTTCCACGCTGTATGACCATGATGACTTATCTCTGCCTGTTTTTTTGGAGTTCTGAGGTGGAACCTTGCACAGATATACACAGGGGCTGATGTTCTCTGCTTCTCTGACAACATCAGCCACCAAGACCCAGGGGAAATAAACCCGGCAAAGGAGAATACTCGTTAGAACCATCAAAATGCAATTTCCAATACACCACTGTTTCGTTAAGACTTACTTGAGCTGTGATTTGCTGCAGCGCGTTAAAATACGGTGTATAAACAATTTCCTCTGTTTGTCAGTCCACAGGTCAAACCAATGACCCACAAGCGTCATTCTCTCATCAAATAGCTGCAAGAGAAGAATGTAGTTAAAGGTACACAAAATGCTGGAGAAACTCAGCAGGTGCAGCAGCATCTATGGAGCGATGGAAATAGGCAATGTAGTTAATCCGTGGAGGCCAGTCAGTGTCCCCCAAAGTGTTCCCCACGTTCAGACAGCGGCGCAGTGGCATAGGGCACCAGTAGGAGGAGCATGCAGCATGGTGCAGCAATCTGCTGGCAGACCAGCAGGAGGAACCCACACCTTACATCTGGAGAAGATGGACATCACCTATCCATGCTCCAGAGATGCGGCCTGACCCGCCAAGTTACTCCAGCACTGTGTGCTTTACATTTACACAGTGGGAATCTTTCGTCACTTTCCCAGGAAGTAAAATGATGGAGGATTTTGTTCCCGATGCCAGGACACAGAAGTTTTTGGAAGCCCGCATGGATCCGATGAACTAAATGTCCTCCTTAACAAAGACGGTAAACCTGCAATAACCTGGCACACTCAGGACTTTGGTGGTTATGGCCTGGGTGATCTTTCACTCGTCCATTAAAATCACAACACACTTTGAATTCATTTTTTAGATGGTGCGCAGTATCATACTCAATTTTACAGTGAACCTGGTATATTTAGTAAAATATTTAGTCCAATATATTGATTATAATTCCAGCTTCAACACTATAATCCCAACCAAACATCTCCAAACTCCTGGACCTAGGACTCAGAACCCCTCTGCAACTGGTCCTTGACTTCCTGACCCATAGACAATAACTGGTAAAGACAGGTGACAACATATCTCCACGATAATTCCCAACACCCAGGTCCCATTAGGACACAGTCTCTGCCGCTTACTATTCTTCCTGTTCACTCATGATTGCATGGCCTAGTTCTTCTCTAATTCCATTTACAAGTTTGCAGATGACGCCACAGTAGTGTGCCGGATCTCGAACAATAACAAGACAGAGAACAGGAAGTGGACCATGGCATGGTGTCAAGGCAACAAAATCTCCCTCAAAATAAGCAAAACAAATGAGTTTGTCATCGGCTTCAGGAAGCAGGGTGGTGTCTTTAGCCCAGTCTGTATCAATGGTGCTGAAGTGGGGATGGTTGAGAGCCTCAAGTTCCTAGGTGTAGATATCACCAACAAATTGTCCTGGTCTAAACATAATAACACAATGTCCAAGAAAATACACCAACATTTCTACTTACTCAGAATACCAAGGAAATTTTGCATGTCCCCAATACTCTAGCCGATTTTCATGGATGCACCATAGAAGGAATCTTATCTTGATGCATCACAGTCTGGTGTGGCAACTGCTCTGCCCAAGACTGAAAGGAACAGTAGATTGTCATGGACACAGGCCAGTCCATCACACAGCCCAGTCCCCATCCCATTGACTCCATCTACATTTCACGCTACCCTTCAGGAAAGCAGCCAACATAATCAAGTCCTATTCACACCTCAGTCTTTCTCTCTTCTCCCCTCTCTTGTCGGGCAGAAAATATTAAAGTTTGCAAGCACATATCACCACATTCAAGAATATTTTCTTCCCCACTGTTATCAGACTCTTGAACAGGCTCTCTTATATGCCAAGGATATATTCCCGATCTACCTCATTGTGGCACTTGTTTGTCTGCACTTCCTCCGCAGCTGTAACCCAATATTCTGTTTATGTTCTCTTTTGTACTACCTGGTGTGCTCATGAATGGCATCACCTGCCTGAATAGTATGCAAACCCAAAGTGGGTCAGACATCATCTCGGGAGAAAAAGCATGGGTTACATTTTAGGGTTGGAACCCTTCTTCAGACTGAAAAGGAATTCCAACAGTCAGATAACGGATTGCACAGTAAGAAAATTATATTCAGCCTAATACCACTCCCCACCCTTTACCCACTTGCCCTGTAAGGTGACAACATTGGGACACGAATTGCAGACAGTATTTCTGCCTCCACCACCCTTCCAACCAACAGGTTCTGACCCCAACAATCTCTCTGGGAGAGAAATATTCTTCTAACCATCCCTGTAACACTCCCAATTGTTCTATGGATTATATTAAATCTCTGCTCCCTAGAAATTGGCATTTATCGTCACTGATAATGAGTGCAACATCAATCAGCTCACTATTTTTCTTCATATTTAGATTTAACTAGCAGTTTCTAGTTTGGTTTGGTTTGGTTTAGAGATAGAGCATGGAAATAGGTGCTTCGGCCCACCGAGCACACATCGACCATTGATCAGCTGTTTACACTCATTTCTATGTTATTCCCCTTTCTCATCCATTCCCTGCACCCTGGGGGTGATTTACTGAGGCCAATTAACTTACAGAATCTGCACCTTTTTGGGATATGAGGGGAAACCAGAGCACCCGGAAGAAACCCACACAGTCAAAGGGAGAATGTACAAACTCCACACAGGCAGCATCCTCATACTGACAATGCAGCAATCCCTCGATTCTGTACTGGTGTCAGAAATGGAAGATGGTTGAAAATTGCCTTATAGATGAAGCAAGTTTGATAAATGTTAGTTAGAAACCAAAGTTAAAAAAGCACCTGAGGAGAAATGGGAGAGTAAAGTATAAAGAGGCTAGGGAAAAACAAAATTATTTTTCATTTATTAGCTCTGATAACAATTGATAAACCAAAGACAATGCTTATTGCTAATTGTTTGCATGAACAGCCAGCTACAATTCACCTGCTGGTTGGCAGCCTTGTGTATTATGGGTGTCCATGTGCTGAATCGAGTGTGCTGGTTGATGATGGTTTGCTTTGGGATGGACATTCTAGCCAGTGTCTCTGAGTCTCGGGAGCACCGTGCTGGACTCTCCAGCTGCCAGTGTCTGAGGCCACGTTGTACGGACATTGAGCTGGTGAACACTGCTGCATTGACGCCGGCCACCTTCTGCGACGGCAAAGTTTCCATTGCAAGCCCAACCCTCTGTCGCACTTCAAGGTCCTGTGTTCAAACTGTGCTTGCCCTGCAAGAAAATTGTCATTGTTACTTTTATGACAGGATGGTGTCAAGAGACCAGTACGAGGCTAAAAGTACACTGCCAAGGTTAACAACTTCACTCCCCCACTAATAGGGGGAATAGTTACCTGAGGGTCAGTGCAAACTCAAAGGGGCTGTTCCTGTGCTGTACCTCCCTGTCATTCATACCAGATTGCCTCAAATGACCTTGTGGTGCAGCTAGTTGAGCTGCTGCCTCACAGAGCACCACAGACCCATGTTCAAGCCTGACCTCGAGTGCTGTGTGTGTGGAGTTTGCACGTTCTCCTTGTAACTGCATGGGATTCCTCCGAAAGATTTGTTGATTGAAAGGTTAATTGGCCCTAGTATTTAAATGAGTGCTAAATCTGTCAGATGTTATCAGGAGAATCAAAAAATATATAAAAGAGAAAAGAATAAAAATAGGTACATGGATAGGAAAATATTAAAGGAATATGGGCCAAATACAAACAAATAGGACTAGCTTAGATTGGCAAATTGGGTGGCTTGTATGTATTGGGCTGTGGGGCCTGTTTCCATTCTGCATGACTCATTGACTATACAAAAAGGGATTAATGCAGGATTAGTGTGAATGGGTGTTTGATGATCTATATGGACTCAGTGGGCCAAAGGACCTCTTTCTATGCTATATGTCTCTATGGGTTTCAGGCACTCTATCTCACCCCACACAAGGAGTGATACAAGAGCTGGTCTAGTTTAAGGTGCTTCAAGGATTTGTGAAGTCGTGGAAAGAACCTCTGATGGAAATTCTGCAGGATAGGGGAACTGGGTGTTCACAAAGTACTTCCCCAAAATAAGTAATGTTCTCCCTAAACGTTTGGGGCTAGGAGGGTAGGTGAAGGGGGTGGGGGATACAATTGAAATCTTAGAACAGAGACTGACAGCTTTTTGTTAGCTTTTTACAAGACTAGGCTTGTATTCACTGGAGTTTTGAAGGATGAGGGGGATCTTATAGAAACATATAAAATTATAAAAGGACTGGACAAGCTAGATGCAGGAAAAATGTTCCCAATGTTGGGCGAGTCCAGAACCAGGGGCCACAGTCTTAGAATAAAGGGGAGGCCATTTAAGCCTGAGGTGAGGAAAAACATTTTCAACCAGAGAGTTGTGAATTTGTGGAATTCCCTGCCACAGAGGGCAGTGGAGGCCAAATCACTGGATGGATTTAAGAGAGAGTTAGATAGAGCTCTAGGGGCTAGTGAAATCAAGGGATATGGGGAGAAGGCAGGCACGGGTTATTGATTGGGGATCAGCCCTGATCACAATGAATGGCGGTGCAGGCTCGAAGGGCCGAATGGCCCCCTCCTGCACCTATTTTCTATGTTTCTATGTTTCTATGAAGGGTAAAGAGGGAGCAGGCAGTGTATGTATTATTTCACAAGAATACAAAGGTCCATCTCCTATCCCTGTGGTTCACTCCTGGTGCACTGGAGGGAATTTGTCAGCTCACTTTCCCCAACAGATCCCTTCTTGAAGGTGTTTGAGGAGGAAAGCCTCATGATGCATCTTGGCACATTGGTGCATTAAAATCTCTGGTTAATCCCTTCATTAAATACAGAAAAGAGTGTGTTGGCTTATCAGACAACCCTGATGCATCTGGTGCAATGCACCAGTTGATTAGTAAAGGTGTCATTGATTAGTGCTAGTGTCAGGAGTTAGGGGAGAAGGCAGGAGAATGGGGTTGAGAGAGAAAGATAGATCAGCTATGATTGAATGGCAAAGTAGACCAGGTGGCTGAATGGCTTAATTCTGCTCCTAGAATTTATGAACTTATATATGCTTCTCAGCTTATTAACACCCACTGTCCTTTTAGTAGTTAGAAGACAGGAGACTGAGGTAGAAACTGGATGTCATTTTATAACACTGATTTCCACACATACTTTTGTAACATAAAGGTTCTGGTGTTTGAAGCTCATTCACTCACAACACAAACTCAAAATAAATGAGAACAGTGCAAAGAATTTGCTTTGTGTTCCCCGCCACTCTATCTTCTATTACAGGGACTTTTCTCTCTGCCTCTCTCACTCCACCTCTCCTGTTCTCATTCTGTTCATTATGTCATTGAAAGCTCCCAGAAGAATCTTAGCTCCCTTAACAGACTGAAGCAGAAAACCGAAGGTGTGTAAGTAAGATTTCCTACCTTTCCTTCTGAACCTGCGCTCCACTACTGTTTAAGCTGCGTGTGCTTGCACAAGTATCATAGCCATGGCAACAAGGTACACATGAAACTCAATTTGGCTGGTGTTTCTGCAGGTGAAGTTCCTCAGCAGACACTTGCATTGAACTTTCCTCTTTACTTCAGAGACGACGACCTCTCCACCAAATAAAAACAAAGAAATACTGCAATTTATTTTCTCTTGTTTTTTCCTGACTTGAGAGCTTTGCCCAAGAAGATTCACGCCTGATGCTTGAACGCAAAGTTAGCACTGATACACCAGTGCTTGGCCCCTTTTCCTATGAGATGTATGGTAGCGAGTTTACTGACTGGTTGCATAACAGCCTGGTTCAGCAACTTAAATGCCCAAGAACTAAGGAGTCAGCACACATTACCCAGTCCATCTCGTGTATTGACCTACCCACCATCATAGAGATCTCCAAGAAGCACTGCCTCAAGAAGGCAGGTAATAACATCAAAGGCTCATGAACCCAGTAAATGTCCAGCCGCCGAACCTTCTCTTCACGGAAAATCTGTTCAAACAGGAAACAAAAACTGTCGGACTAATCAAAGTACCAACGACAAGCAAAGCTTCATTGTGTCGGCGACAACACACCCTACGCCTTCATCGGCAGGAAGCGGTTCACGGAAGCTGGTGGCAGGTTGTAAGCTGAGCACAGGTCTTTTAGGCCAATGCCCAAAACCAGCCCTAAGGGGAATATGGGATCCACGTACCCCAGCAGTCCTACTCTCCAAATCAAGGACGGGAATAGAACCTGCATCAGGGGCCTTTGGGCTTACCATAAACCACCGATAACCATGAAGGTACGTGGGTCTGGTTCTTTCCGAATCATGGGGTATGTGGACCATTTACAAGTTGGTAATATTTACACTTGTTTTGTACAGATGACAATGATAACATAAGATTCAGATCTGTTTATAATTAAAATAATAACATGAGATTCGTTTATACTGCACAGTATACAAGCGAGACAGGCACAGAATTTGGCCAGAGTTCTCGGAAATATGGCTGGAATTGCCTTTCAAGGCAGGGTCGCAATTATGGCAGATGTGGCCTGTTCATTGTCAACAGGTTCAACTCACATGTGCAGTATAGACATTTCTGAATAGGAAACTTCGTGACTGTTTAAACTTCCATGGGATCAGTTTCCATTCACGGGGCACCGGAGGTATTTGAAATTTAGCTGGATGGGGCAATGATACAGTTAAAAGCGTTGCAAAATGGGCTAACTTCAGCTCCCAGGTTATTTACCAAATTACTAAAACCAGTGCTTCGACTGCTGGGATGACATTCTAAACGCTGTATTTTGCTAAATTAGCTGTATCAGCCACCAAACTATATTTGAGAAATTGGGTTTCTCACCCATCCAGTTACATTTAAGTTGATACCAACTGAAATTATTGATTATTGGGATTTACCCTTAACTCTATTAATTTGTCTGGAACTCTGCCCTGAGGCAAGAGATTGGAATTAATTGAAGCCTGTAACAACCTTGTTATCAAGCAGCCTTCTGTTCATCAATTGTAATTGGCAATATATTGGCTTTCAGCTGTGCTATTTGGGCCTTTGCATTATCACAACTATACAATGTGCAAAGGAGTAGCTCTCAAGTACCACGTAGGTCATTGTTACCACACCTATGCTATTCCAGCTGAAACTATCGAAGTCACCATGGTGGACATACAGTATTCAGCATTGCTCCACTAACTTTTCATCAGTAAATCTTCAGTGAATTACAAACTGATGCTATTGCTCAAAGATGGGAAATTACTAATACCATCTCTAGTTACGGAGGCAGATGGGATTGCATGAGTTGCCAATTCTTCAGTTATAAGGTATCAACTACCTATAGACACTAGGTGCATTTTATGGGTTAAAGGTTTTGTGCGGATATGCATGATCTACATGCTCAAGTCCAAGTTGATGCACTTTGGTGGTGGTATATGTTAATCACATGGGTGCAACCAAGTCAAAGTATCCGGTGAAAGTTTACCTAACCTCATTTGGCACTGGTGTATCATCATGTAAAATCAATGATAACACAGAATGTATGTTGGATCACAAAGTATTTAATGACATTATGGCTCGATGGAACACTAAAAGATCAAAATATTTGCATCCAGGCTCAATCACCAGTTGCAAAACATATGTGGCATATCAGTGGCGATGGATACATTCTCGCTACACTGGGGAGGAATGTTCTTTTATGTCTTCCTCCATTTTCCTCATCAGACGGGTCTTGCAAATAATTCAGCAAGTTCCCGCTTCAGGCATTTTCGTAGTGCCTGACTGGCATTTACAGCCATGGTTCCCGCTGATGTGGGGAATGATAATAGAACCTTATATGGTTATTTCTAGACACAAAAATTTGCAAGTTTAGCCATGACTCGGTAAACCATCCTCTGCATGATAAACATCAATTCATTGACTTGCAGACTCTGAGAAGACCGTTCCTGTGGCTCGGGTTGTTTAACCAAACTATGGACATGCTCACTGCAGATTGCAGGGATAGCACCAAATAAGCTGTACTTTCCTCATAAGGAGATGGGAAGTAATTGTTTTGCTAATATTACATATATTTCGGCACGGATGACTGACGTCTTGAAGTTCAGTTATATGGGTTTGACAAATATTAAATTAAAGTGCCATTTACTGTGCCGAACATGCCTTCTCATCATATTGGCTGTCGCTCTTTGATATCTAAATTATGAAGGGTATCTTCTAACTCAAAACCTCCCAGGCCGAGGTACGCAGAAATATGGGATGTTAACATTGTGCTATGCCGCTTCGCCGGTGGGATCCAGCTACATCCCTGCCCTTGGTCAAACTCACTTACAAAGTGGTTATGCTCATGGCGCTGAGTCCAGCGCAACAGGTCCAGTCATTGCATAAGCTAGGGACTGGACAGGATGATTATATCTGCAGGCAAAATAACATTTTATGGTTATGTCTTAGTCAAACAGAATAGACCAGGGGCATCAGGTCTTAACTAGACTTGTTGGCATATCCCATGGACCTTCGGTTGTTTGTGGTCACACATCTACACCAGTATGTTAAGGTCACTAAGAGCTTAAAGACTCTGAACTAGCAATGTTTGTTAGTTACATAAAGCCTCATAAGTAGGTATCACTACACACCATCTCCAGGTGGTTAACGGGTTCTGGCTTATAGAGGAGTGAACACTGACATTTCAAGTCTCACTCCACCATGGCTGCAACAACATCAGCAGCAGGGTTATGGACGTTTCGCGGGACCACATCCTAGCGGCTGCAGGATGGTCAAACGAACGATCTTTCCAAACATTTTATAACTAACGCAGACCAGGGGTATTTGCCAACTCTATGTTAGGTTCTGTTTTATAGTTTCCTCCCGGTTGAGGGAGGTTACTGTTATCATTATTTGTTCATTAAAAGCATCAACATGTCTATATCTATGTCATGTCTGAATGCATTATTAATGTTCACTCATCATTGGTCAACTGATGCAGTGTGTGACGCATGGACTCGTTTCCACGGCATGAAATCACAGAGCTTTGAAATCTTCACGTAGTCACTCACGTGACTCCGAAGTAAAATAGTAAGATTAAACGAGAACTTACCAGTTTGAAGTTTGAAGTTACGTTGAGGGATTACGTGCCCTCTGCTCCCAACCCTCTATCATAAAGATCAGCTGGTATTCTAGTCTTCTCTAATCTTACTATGTTTAGTTCAACTGTTATCTGTGATCTCACACCGCTGCTTTGAAGATTGACGCGCATGCGTACTGGTGGGTTCTTCACGTAATCCCTCAATGCAACGCCTCATAAAATAAAGATCAAATTTCAAACTGGTAAGATCTCGTTTAATCTTACTATTAATGTTCAGAGTTTTGTCTGAGCCAAGTTTAATAGCCTGATTGCTGTGGGGAAGTAGCTATTCCTGAACCTGGTCATTGCAGTCTTCAGGCTCCTGTACCTTCTACCTTAAGGTAGCAGGGAGATGAGTGTGTGGCCAGGATGGTGTGGGTCCTTGATGATACTGCCAGCCTTTTTGAGGCAGCGACTGCGATAGATCCCCTGGATGGAAGGGAGGTCAGAGCCGATGATGGACTGGGCAGTGTTTACTGCTTTTTGTAGTCTTTTCTGCTCCAGGGCGCTCAAGTTGCCGAACCAAGCCACGATGCAACCGGTCAGCATGCTCTCTATTGTGCACCTGTAGAAGTTAGAGAGAGTCCTCCTTGACAAACCAACTCTCCGTAATCTTCTCAGGAAGTAGAGGCACTGATGTGCTTTCTTAATAATTACATCAGTGTTCTCGGACCAGGAAAGATCTTCAGAGATGTGCACACCCAGGAATTTGAAGCTCTTGACCCTTTCAACCATCGACCCGTTGATATAAACGGGACTGTGGGTCCCCATTCTACTCCTTCCAAAGTCAACAATCAGTTCCTTGGTTTTGCTGGTGTTGAGGGCCAGGTTATTGTGCTGGCACCATATGGACAGTCGCTCGATCTCTCTTCTATACTCTGACTCATCCCCATCAGTGATACGTCCCACAACAGTGGTGTCGTCAGCGAACTTGATGATGGAGTTCGCACTATGACCGGCTACAGTCATGAGTATAGAATGAGTACAGTAGGGGGCTGAGCACGCAGCCTTGAGGAGCTCCCGTGCTGATTGTTATCTAGGCTGACACATTTCCACCAATACGAACAGACTGTGGTCTGTGAATGAGGAAGTCGAGGATCCAATTGCAGAGGGATGCGCAGAGACCCAGTTCTGCGAGTTTGGTAACCAGCTTGGAGGGGATGATTGTATTAAATGTCGAGCTGTAATCAATGAATAACAGCCCGACATATGGAGGGATGGAGGGATATGGATTATGTGCAGGTAGATAAGAGATGTCATTATGATTGGCACAGACATTATGGGCTGAAGGGCCTGTTCTTGTGCTGTAATGTAATTATCCCTCTATCATTACCAATGATGACATTGTTAGTGTGTGATATTACTGTGTACACAATGGCTGCTTCAACATTGCAGAATTAATCAAATGCTTATGAGGGAAGAGACCAGTGCAGCATATCAACATAATGGATACCCTTACCTGGCAGTGATGAGCAGTGAAATAAATATGAATTCAGTATAACATTCACAACATTGTCCTGCATTATGGTGAGTGGGTGCAAAATCAGTCGAAAAGAGTGTAAGTCAGTGGACTAAATCAGTATTCTACAGGCTTAAAACAAGATGGGAGGCAGTCACAATGTCAGAGTGGAGACGCAGGAACTCTGTTGGAGGATCTTTCTCCACATTCTGTAATTCATAATATTCACAAATCACAACAGCACAGAAACAGGCCATTTGGCCTAGCAGTTCCATGCTGTATTTCTGTTCCACACAAGCCTCCTTCCCCCAAATCATTAAGACATAGATTTTTATTCCTTACTCTGTTTACCCAGCTTTGCTTTTCTCATCATCTCTCTGCTCTCTATAACATATCTTAGACCAAGTGCTTCCCGCAATATCTACCTTCATGGGTTGATAATAAATTACAGTACTGCCCAATTAAACTTCTGTCTGTGGATGGTTCAATGTGTTAAGTGAACAAGCTTTTCTTATTCTCTGAACCTTTTTACTGCATCCAGTTGGAGGATATCAAAGTCTTTGATAGCTTCCAACTAGGTGCAGTAATTAAAGTGAAGATTCAGTCTGTGAATGGGGGAAAAGGGTCAGAGAACAAAATCAAGAGGAACAAACTCAAAAGAGAGTCAGATAATATTTTGATTTTATTATGAGCACAGAGACAAAGAGAGTGCACACCAATACTCAGCAGAGACATTGCTGCATGCATTTAACAACAGTCTCTGTCCTTCATTCAGTAAACCACTATAACCTCTACCCACCATGAGAAGCAGGATTGGGAGTATATATGATTAACTGTGGAATAATTAGCAGTAGTGTAATTATAAATCGCTATTCTAGCTTTTGGCTTGAAGGGACAGAATCTCTCACTGGCCTGTGCGAATACTGGATAAAAAGCCATGGTGCCAGGCGACACTGTTCCCAACTTCAGAGGAACGGGTTTTAATCAGACAACCCTCTCCCTGCAGAAGAGAATTAAAACTGGTACACAATACAAAATGGCAGCACACATGAAAGTTAATGCAATAGATCAGTGAAGACTGCTGTACACAGAAAATCACATTCATTCTTTTATACAGTCTAAGCAATGTGTTGAATGGGAGTCTTCTGCAATTGCACTAATATGAATTGTAAACACAAGAACATTGCCAGTAATGTGCAATAAAGCTTGGATTAAACTGCAGCACCCAAATAAAAGCCCAACATTCTCCCCACCCCATCTCTACTCCCTTAACCTGACTAATAAAGTGCTGTGATATCACAGAGAGGGACAGGACATATATAGTGGGCTGGGAAACTCCCTAGCAGCAATAGGATTCATACAGTTGGTTCAACAAGCACCGGCAAACAATGCACCAGCTCACTCAGGGCACCACGCTCCTGCACACACACCCCCCCCCCCGCAGAAAATGAGATAAAACAGAAAGCTTGGGAAATGCTCCCTGCCTTCACCTCCATATGGATCACTGATCCAGAGGATTTTCTGTTGAGCAGATACAAACCAGATGAAGTACCCATGGTTCACTGGTTGCTGTCACTTCAATTCGGGATGTCAGGATTTCAAATCCGTTTTTTTTCAGCACTCTTTCCCCAGATTCACTGTACTAAAATAGCAGACATCAATATAAGCTACAGACTGATAATCAATACGGCTAATTATTTGGTCTGCTAATTGTGGTGGAGATCAGGGAACTAGTTCAACCTGCAACCATTAGTTCAATTATCCGAGGATCAGAATGTCCTTTCTTTCCCCTCTCCATGCAGGTCCCAGCCTGCCTCTTGAGACACTGAATGATACAACTGCTCCCTCTCCAGACAGGAACTCTGAAGCTACAGACTATGACCATAGAACAAGCAGGAAAGCCCATGTTTCCCTGGCCAGAGACCCCTTCCTACACCCATCCTCTCACCCTTTAGACAAGAAATACAGGGCAGAAACAGCCCCTTCGGCCCACCGAGTCCGCGCTGACCAGCGATCACCCCGTACACTAGTACTATGCTACACACTAGGGACAATTTACAATTTCACCAAAGCCAATTAGCCAACAAATCTGTAGGTCTTTGGAGTGTGGGAGGAAACTGGAGTAGCCGGCGAAAACACATGCGGTCACAGGGAGAACGTACTGACAGTGTCCGTAGTCAGGATCGAACCTGGGTCTCTGGCACTGTAAGGCAGCAATACTACCGGCTGCACCACTGTGCTGAAAAAGCAGCAACCCTGCGGCCATCTTAAGGTCGTGACTCATAGGAGTCACAAGAAGCTACAGATGCTGGAATCTTAAGCAACAAACAAGCTTCTGGGGGAATTCAGCAGGTTGAGAAGCATCCGTAGAAGGAGGGGACGAAGGAATTGGTGACGTTTGGGGATCTTTCACCCCCACATATGCTGATTGACCTACCGAGTTCGTCCAGCAGATTGTTTATTGGCCATGACTCTTAGCCTGACTACCACCACCTGATGTGGGCAGGGCATGTGGGTTCAACAGTCACCTTGGGACCAATGGACGTGTAGCACTGAGGAACCTCCTGAGGTTAGGTGATGGGAGCAAAGAGCATTGTACCAAATCAGAAGCTTGCAAAGTCAGAAAATCTTATCACCTTCATCCTCAGCGAGAACCAAATTTCCACTAATGGCAAAATAAAAGATGCAAATTGTGTAAAGAAGCCGACTCTTGACATGCTGAGAGCAAGCTGGCAGAACGTGGTCTGATTACAACCACATGCTTGTACCCCAGCAGTACTAGGCCCTTTCATACAATGGACAAGGAACATCATGAAAGGCAGCTGATTGTTGGACCACTGGTTCATCCCATTCCTCTGAAACTGGCCGCGGTGGTGAGCAGAGTTGTGAAGACCAGTTAGCAGTTAGTTGTGGGTACTCTCTGATCTTCACGGCAGAGCCTGTTGGAAATTCCAGCGAGAAGCAGTGCAAGGGCAAGAGAACAATGTCTGTAATATAAACACCCCACACCATTACTTTATCAAGTACAACTGTCAATTGGTATTTCGATGATGCCGAAAATGTAGACTTCCCTCAGGAGGTGGATGCTCTCGGGACATCTTGATTATCAGCCAGGTTCAGTTTCTGACTGGTATACATGGTGGATTAAGGGTGAATAACAAACGGCTCACGCAGTTGATACTCTGTCCTTGCCTGACCTTCTATCTGCTGGTGCTAACATGTTGCATCACCTGAGGGGAGGACAACTGGAGCAAGGGAACAGGGCAGTCGGTACTCTCAGGTGCTCTGTCATTTGCTGCTGATGTGAACTTCCATGAGTCACAAGAGTAGAAGCAACAGGAGGCTCCAGTGCCTGGACATGTTATTTTATTCTTTTGTGGGATATGGGAACGGTCACAAGGGCATCACTCATCGGCGATCCTCAATTTCCCACAGAATTGAGTGGCATTTTAATTGGCAGTTTAGAGTTAGCCACAGGCTGCAGTTAAAGCCAAAACAGATAAAGATATTAATGATGTAGGAAGGAACTGCAGATGCTGGTTTACACCAAAGATATAGACACAAAATGCTGAAGTAATTTGTCAGGCAGCATCTCTGGAGAAAAGGAATAGGCTGCAGATGCTGGTTTACACAGACGTTGGGCACAAAATGCTGAAGTAACTCAGTCCGAAGAAGGTTCGCGAAACGTCACCTATTCCTTTTCTCCAGAGATGCTGCCTAGCCCGCTGAGTTACTCCAGCATTTTGTATCAATCAAAGATATTTTTGAACCAGATGTCTTTCACTTCATAGAAATCCCTATCAGGGGCACGTTTTAATTAATTGTATTTGGTGTGGTGGCATTCAAACGCATGCCACTGGATCCTTAGTCCAGGCTTCTCTGCTCCAGCAACAACATTGCTGTGTTACCATAACCCTGGCACATTAAAGGCTTACTTTCTCAGTCAAAGTAGTGATCCACACGGCTGAGCACAGAAACCAACCCATGCAACAAAGTTTTCTCCAGCTCTGCCAGTCCAACAGTGATGCAAAGGATGGGCCTCAGACAAGAACAGCTAGCCTTGACCGGAGACAGAATCCAGCTGTCATACGTATAGTGGAGGGAAAAGAACTATATAAAGCCAAATTAAAATACATTGATATCATAGGAAGGAATCCTTAGTTTTGAAGGTGGAACTATTCTGAGCACACCAGCTAAAAGGATTCATTACAGAGCCCGTTGTGCACAGAATGGCTGGTCACATTTCACATTGCTCTTCAAAAGGTTATACAGTGCTTTGCCATATCCTAAAATCACATACAATCTTTATTTTCTTTTATTCCAGGGCAAGATCTTGTTTACTTCTGTGGCCAGGGAGTTTAAAATGTTAACCATTTAAAAGGATACATCGAAGAGCTCAGCTCCTCCAACTGTAAGAGATAAGAACAAATGTTTGGTTACTGGAAATGAAATAGAAAGGTATTTTGCACCAGTCTTCGCTTTACAGGAAACGAATAACATCTCCAAAATAGTTGCAAATCAGCAAATGGAACAGAGTGAGAAACACAGAACAGTCACAATCACCAGGAGTATAAAGTGAAATTGTACATTTTGCTTAGTGCTCACGATGCAATCCCAGGAACATGAGCACCACTAGAATCAGCACTAAAAAAGGTCAATATAACCATTATGTACAGAGAAATGCATCACTGACAGTGCTACTGTTAAACTACTCTCTGAACACTGTAAAGATTGACGCTGGACAGGCTGAGATGTGGCTTCCAGGACTGCACCCTGCCTGACACAATAAGTGTGGGTCATTGCTGGGGATGGCAACATCTGATTCAAGTAGAATGCAGGTCATAGAAGACTACAGCACAGGAACAAATGACCTAGGTCCCACAGTCTTTTCATCATCTCCTGCTGGACATGATGGAAACTGCTGTGTCCCCTCTTTTTGTTTGGCTATATTGCTTTCCCCAACCCAGAGGTTTGTTTGATAAATTACTAATGCTGACCTAGTCTCTCTGGAGAAATCTCTGGGGAGGGTAGAGCAATGGAGCCAGCCAAACAAAAGAGAGGGAGCGACAGCACCTTCTATATATCCAGCAGGAGGTGAGGAGGAGGACCGCTGGATCGGACAGTTCTGAACGCACGGAGCAGCTGTGTTAACCCAAATCCAGTCCCAAGCTTGACACAACACTGAGCGGCTGCACTGCCAACCCTGGCCTGCCCATTGCCAGCCTCACCAGCTGTCTCTCTGCATGGAGTAAGGAGCAATTCTTTGCTGTTAATTAGTGCTCTGCGAACCTCACTGAGCTGGGTACCAGTGCGTTATAGTGTAAATAAATATGAAAATAAATATATACATTTCCAAATGGTAGGAGATTGCAGATTGCTGATGAGGCATCTCAGTGATCTAATATATTATTCACAAATGGTTACCAGCATGTACAGCAAGTAATTAGGAAAGATGACAGGACGTTAATGATAATTGCCTGGGAAAATGAGTACAAAAGTAGTGAGGTTATACTTTTGAATACCTCAGACACTTGTGAAACTAGATCTAGAGTTCTGTATTGGTCTGTTTATTTAAGGGAGTGTTAATGTTTTCATTGACAGCAGTTCAGAGACAGTTTACTTGACCGAACCTGGAATTTTCATGAGAAAAGATTGGACAGGCTAGACTTGTATCCACCGAGGTTTAAAAGAATTGCAGGTGACAATTTATTACAAGTGATGCAGTATGTTACCTCGTTGTTCTTCCATTCAGGTTCTGAGAGACAAACAACTAGCTCATGCTGATGCAAGTTGTGGCCCACATGATCTAGACACTAATTTAAAAAGGTTTCTAGAAGCCAAGTGAAAGATACTGTTGCCCTGAGAAGATGGAGGTGATGGTGAACGCTTCAATCCATTGCAACAGGGCAGTACAAAATCATTGGCTTCTTGGACAGAAGGTAGCTTACAGTCAAACACTTTTGCTCTAGTGTGAGAGTGGAATCACCTGTGTACCAAGACCATGCAAAGATGGAAGATCACCTCCTTTCATGAACGAGTTGGGGTTTTATGATATTTTTACTAGCTGAGGAGGGTAGCGAATCAAGTGGCACATTTGGTTGTGGCAGGGTCTCTGGAGCAGGACCTTGGAAGATCACTCTCTTATCAGCTTCTCCCTACGAACTGAGGTCAACTGTCAATTTCATTGCTATTTTGATTGCACTGTCGCTGTGCTTCTGGATCACTCATCTTAGCCACCAGGAGATTGTTGCATTGAATATCTTCGTTTTTCAAATTCTTCTCAGCCCTCTCCTCCTGACCTTCAGGATCCAGAGCTACTGGAACAGGTCGCTTCGACTGGGACTTACATTCGTCAGTAGTTTGTCCAGATTCACGTCTACGGCCACATTCCGTTGTTCGTCCCCTGGTTCTTCGAGGTCGCTGTAAAGGTCAAAGTGCAGTCGCGCCAACTTCTCTTGCATCTCACGCACATGCTCCATCTGCTCGATGGAGCACTCGTTTCCTGTAGTGACAGAGAAAACATATCAGCACCCATACAAGCAAATAGGACAGAATAGAAATACAAAGCCAATGGCCATGGGTGTGCTGGGAAGCAGGAAGAGTTTGGGCCAACTCATTTATGTAAAGGATCAGCAAAGGTGACCACAGCACTTGGACCATTGCCCACCTTCTCACAATGTACATTTTACTGCTCTGCATTTCCCATTCCATTCTGTGAATTGCCCAGTGACCACAGATATTGTAGCCATAGTCCATGGATCGGACAGGTTTAGAGGGATATGGGCCAAACACAGGTAGGTGGGACCAGCGGAGATGGGACATGTTGGCCAGTGTGGGCAGGTTGGGCTGTTTCCATGCTGTAAGACTCTATGACTCTAGTCAGCAGACACAAGCAATTACAGATGCTAGTTTACAATAAAAAAGACATACAGTGCTGGAGTAACTAAGTGGGTCAGACAGCTTCTCTGGAGAACATGGATAGGTGACATTCAGTTGGGACCCTTCTTCAGAGTGATTGAGGTGGGGAGAGAAAGCTGGAAGAGAGGAGGGATGGTGTCTTTTCATCTCTGACCTTTGCCCAACCAATTGCCCATCAAAACCCCCCTCACCTGTATACACCTATCACTCACCAGGCTTTGTCCCCCCACCCCCCCATCAAAATCACTGCAGAAAGGTCTCAACCCAAAACGTCACCTATCCATGTGTCTTTTTTGAAACCTTTGTCAGTAATTTACTTTGCCTTACCTTTCTGAAAGTCCCACAGTACATCACTGAATTGGCCAATTTTAGTCAAACCTTGGCAGAGGCATCACATGCCTTGGATTAAGCCAAAAAATCATTGGAAATCCATGAATGGGGTCTCTGTAAAGAAGGGCATTGTTCTCTCATTTACACATTGCTTACTTTATTTTTCACAGGTAAAGACTGGACATTTGAGTGGTATCAGATGTCCAGGGGTCATATATGCCATGTACAAGGAGGGAAGCGAGGGTAGGCAAGCTGGGTGCACTACTGCATGCAATGAACTGGTCTGGCAAATTGCATTGGGTCTCCATTGAACAGAGATAGACACAAAAAGCTGGAGTAACTCAGCGGGACAGGCAGCATCTCTGGAGATGTTTCGGGTCGAGACCTTCAGACTCACTGTTCTCTCCATTGAACAGAGTTCAGGTCCACTGGGAAATGCAGGTGTCAGTGCAGAGAAAGAAAGGCAAAGTAAATAACTGCATGCGCTTCATGCTTGCAGCCTCAGAGCTGAGGTATCGAGACCTAGGCTGTACTTCAGACAAGAATCTAACCAGTCAGAAAGAGGCTTTTACCAAACGCTTGAAGCTTTCCAGAGTGGAAGTCGGTTAGGAGGCTGAGCAGTCCTCTCTCCATCTCTTTCACATCAGATACATCGGTGAGGAAGGAATGCTGAATAGGGGCTGCCTGGGAGCTCTTTCCAGCTGAATTCTGTGGTTTATGTTTCTCTATAACAACCCTAAGATCAGAGGAGGGAAAGAAGAAGAGTTAATATTGGGGTGATACAAAGTGTGGAAAAGCAGGACTTCGTGACAAGAGAAAATTGTGCTGCCCAAGTGTTAGGACAGCTGCCACACTGCTCCACACTGTGGGGTCCTGCTGAATTTCTCCCTTTAACACTCCACAGTGTAGTAGCCCTGAAATCAATGACAAATATATTTAATCTTGCACATTCTACTGCTGAGGAAAATTAAAAACTTCTCCAGGAACCAAACCAACCTTGATTGACTTTCTCATTACTTTACAACACAGGCAAAAAAAAATGTATGCCTGTAGGCTGAAAACATAAACACAAGTTTTATAAATTACAAGGGAATTGAATGACAAAAAATCTATCTAAAACTCAAATGCTATATTAGTTGTTTGACTTATGTCACTAAAACTTCAGTAGATGACACTCTCCTGTAATTTGTATTATACAGTGCGCGCTCCACAACGTTTGGGACAAAGATCCATCATTTATTTATTGCCTCTGTACTCAGCAATTTGAGATTTGTAATAAAAAAATCACGTGGTTAAAGTACACAGTGTCAGATTTTATTAAAGGGTATTTTTATACATTTTGGTTTCACCATGTAGAAATTACAGCTGTGTTTATACATAGTTCCCCCCATTTCAGGGCACCTTAATTTCATTTACATGACATTGCTGTGTTCCAAACATTATGGTGCCCAGAAACGGGGGGACTATGTATAAACACTGCTGTAATTTCTACATGGTGAAACCAAAATGTATAAAAATGGCTTTTATTAAAATCTGACAATGTGCACTTTAACCACGTGATTTTTTTCTATTACAAATCTCAAATTGTGGTACACAGAGGCAAATAAATAAATGATGGGTCTTTGTCCCAAACATTATGGAGGGCACTGTAATTGTAATAATTTGTATTAGCAGACAAAGGCCAGCATGAATTTCTCAGTGGTGGTGTATTTTAAAATACAAGATTCAAAATCTGTGACCAGTATACACGCATGCAACTTTCTTTTAAATATGTATTCCTCCCTCTATTGAGGGTAGAGATCCCTCTGCAGAGGTAATTGTACAAGGCAGTATCTGGACACAAACTGTCCCAAGGAGGTCATAGATGGTCTGAATAATACCGACATTTATCAGAAGGTTTCTGCCGGCTTTCTCCCCTACAACTGGCCAGTAGGTAAAGTTAATCACAGCATCACTATCCGACTGAAATGAGCTCATTTATGCTGTTTAAAAAGTTGGACTTGGGACCTGTCTGGGCTGCACGGTCTCAGCAACACTTCAGATTTATTTACTCAGTACGCTCCAGTACCATGGTCTTTGTTTAATAATCATAAATGCCATAAAACTTGGTAGAACATTAATTAATCCTTTAATAATATATCCTTCCTTGTCGGGCTTTGTATCCTTCCTTGTCGGGCTTTGGAGGAGCAGTAATGATTAATTTACTTCGTGTTTTCTCAGACCCAGTGGAAGCTCAGTGTTCAAATAGCTGCTGATAGGCAGATGGTGGACAACAGCCAGAGATGAAAAGACAGAAGGTGCGAGACAAAAGGATTGAATAGTTGCGAACTGTGAAGCTAGAGAGGAAGAATTATAGGTGGAAGAGGAGGTAGTGGTTCCAGACGAAGTGGTTGAGGCAGGTACAATTACATAATTTAAAAGACACCTGAACAAGTACATGGACAGGAAAGGTTTGAATTGAATTGAATTTGTCATTAAAAAAAAAAATTTGAACGAAATGTCGTTACCATACAGTCATAACAATAAATGAGGTATGCACCAAAAACAGACAAATGAGACTGTCAGGAAGACCCCTTTATTGACAAGTTGGGCTTAAGTTCTGTTTATGTGCTATATAACTATGACTGTATAACTTGGTAAGTTCTTGCACTTACTTATTGCGATGCACCACAATGACATTTTGTCTGTTGGTTCTGTGCTGACTCCCAGCACAGCAATTCCACCAGTCCCTTTTAGACTTGAAACCTTTTCTCACATGCCCACTTATCCACAGAAAGGGGTAGTTGATAATTGCCAATTACCCAACATGCACATTTTGGGGATGTGTGAGGAAACCAGTGCATCTTATA